>JAAGWQ010000081.1:0-250174 GCA_013396295.1 Fusarium heterosporum | reverse complement strand
CGCCTAGTTTTATGCTAAATTTGCCTAAATCTTTCTGTCACCTGGTATAAAGTCGCCATTTCTTATGGTGCCCTGAATATATCCTCAATCGTATTCCAGGTTTTACTCCAGAACAAGCTCAATTATCAAGGTAATGATTAGCTTTTGCCTCCACTAATATCGTATTGTTTGCTGTAGTCATGGGGAAAGCGGCGCAGCTGCCACGACACGAGCTCGCATCTGTTGGCATCTACTAGTGATTGTTACCATAGTCTATTTTAGGAAATAAAGTTGGGTCTTGGGACAAACACCAAGACGAATTCTTATGACAGTACTTTATCGCTATCAAATAGCTTCAGTCAGCCTCTCATCGCCTATCCATGTGCAAGATAGCGGCTAATAGGCAATACCGTTACCGAGTAGTAGTTCGCTTCTGTTGAACTTGACAAACTCTGGCCTTGCTTAGTCTCAACACATCCATCCCTAGGGTAAGTTGCTCACAACTCGGAAGATGTAGCTCCGAAGCCCCGACTCCACAATCCATTCTTCACTTTCTCTCGATCCTCAGAAATTTCCGTCTTGTGTTCCTCGACATCAACTCGCAATTCAACAGAACACTTGAGCAGCAGATGATTTTCCCCCTGCCAAGCCATTCTGAACCTAATAAGGGGATGACATGAAGTAATGCGCTGTCATGATTAGCTCCTTCTGGGCTATCAGCTTTTGCACATGCTACCACTTGCTTTCTTGCTGCGATGTCACTCACCAAACAGTTATTTCCTCTCACGACGCCTTGGTTCAATGGCTTGTAGTACAATGGTATGTGTTCTGTATTTTCTTTCACTTTATTGCTATTTCTATGATGAGACACACATAACACAGACCTGTTCTGAATACTTGTGTAGAGCAACATGTTTTTTTAACCTGATTATACCCATTTCTTGCACCCTCTTTGGCACTCGTCTTTCATGGCCTTGGTACTAACATGCCATCAGACTCTAGAATGATAGAACATGTCACCCAAAATGGAAACTCGACTTAAAGCTTCGACCCAGCCGAGTGGTGTTCTTTTGTCCGAGTCTTTGGAAGACAAAGGCGGATGGACACACTTTTTTGGGCGAGGCTCCTGTCAAAAGCAGGTGTCCTTGTTCATCTAAAAGCCATACCAACAGCTTGTCTTTTCTGATGTTCGACTCTAGTTCTTTCAGACAAAGCACTAAGCATGGACAGTGTCGCTGTATTAGATTACTCGCTCTAGTTATCTTGTCATTTTGTAGCAATATAAAGAAGCCTGTTAGGCATGTCCTAGTCACATCTCAGTTATTCAAGTACTCACATTCTCGTTCTCAATAATAGACCGAAATCACGTCGAAATCACCATTCCACCACATAATTGTACCATTCTCGAAACTTGTTACAATATGGGAGATTATAACAACAGCGCCTACGTGCCAGGCTCACTCTTTGACGATGTTACAAACACTCTGCAAACGGGTGTTGATCCACTCTATGACACTAGCTTCTTGGACTCCCTAGGAGACTCTGATTATCCCGACATGAGTATGGATTCTTGGGCTGGCTTTGACACTCAGCTAGTTGACCCGTTGTTGAACATCAGTGCTGCTACACCAACACCTGAATTCTCACAACAGTTTTACGATGACTTTTCAACAACAGACGTCGATGCGCCTCTCTCGTGCACAGCATCACCCATTCAAGGCAACCTTACTTCATGTGCATCGCCTGCTGGTCAGAGCGGTGCATTGAATGCCTCAAAGAGCGGTACTGGATCCTCGGCACCTGTTTCGGCCAGGTATCAGCCAGGCAAAAGCGGGCGGGCACAACGGGCACCTTCTGCTTATGTTCAGCAACATGAAGATCCCGTTCAACAGTACCAGCACCTGGACTTGAACGCTTACCAGCCTCAAATCGATTACTCGCTTCAAGACATTACTGGTAACCAAGGAGTCCTCGATTTCCCGCTGATCCCACCACTGTTTTCGACATCCCCAGTGGTCACAGCATATCCTACGATGGCACAAAATACCTCGAACTATGCTTATGCGAATCCAAGATTTCAAGGTGCCTTTGTGCCCTTGGCACCGCAAAGTCAACAGACCCCGTCAGAATGCATCTTGTGTGGTTGCCAGCCCCATCGCGGCCCATGCCCTCAACCTCAATCTCAATCTCAGATGTATCGTCAACGAATTCAACATCTTGAGCAGCTTCTGCAGTTACAAGCATCCAACTCACCAATGGTAGAGGTATCGGCACCCCCTCTCAAGCGCAGGCGGCAGGCTGTGGACCATAACGACTACATGAATGAACACCCCTCAAAGGTCTCAAAAAATACACAGAATGGCAGACGCAAAGCTGGTCCCAGAAAGAGAAGGGGTATTAAATCTGACGCACAGAAATTCTACCCGCAATCTATTTCAATTCCTGACTGGGAAGTAGATGGAGTTGAGTTCACATACCAACGACAAGGACAGTGGGAAGAGGATTTCCTTCTTTCAGCCCAGGACATTCGCACTTATGTGGAAAACTGCCCTCGAAAGCTCACAATCTGGTTGCAAAACACGCCATCTCAAGTCGGCCACAGGACTGTTAGATGTGACATGAGGTGCCGTTACTCAGAGTGCCCTGTCAAATATGGAACTCTGAGAAATGGTTGGTTCCGCGTAGCATTTGACGAGTTCCCCCAGCAGACTACTGAGGGCGAGCTAGATCCTTACAAGATGGCCGGTTCCATGCATCTATGGTGCTTCGAGCAGTGCATCGACCCCTTTGAAATGTTCCAGAGGGGTATGCTGGTTGGAGATGAGCGAATCTTTGAAGTGGAGCACAACGCCATGACACTCCTCAGGTCAGGAGAGAAGGATATCTTTGAGGCAGCTATTGATCCATGGATCGAGAGCCGTCACAAGATCGGTGTCTCCGAGATTCCATATGCCAAACATGAGCACACGCTCTCGTACGCGTTGGTCAAGCATCACCTTGAGAGGCAGCCTGGGAACCGCCAACTAGTCCGCAACCAACGCAATGGGGTAAGGCAAAAGGATGCTCAGAAGACTCAGGATATTCACATGGGACGTCTTGATTTCTTTGTGGAGAGGGACGATGCTTGTAAGGTCAAGGCTAAGCTCATTGCTGAGGAAGCAAAGGATCCATACAGCAGACATGTTCCGCAGGAGCACAAAAGTTCTACGGCAACCATTAAACCTACTCGATCAGTTCCCTCGGCCACCGTGTATGTTCCCCCAGTCTCTGACCAAGAGTTTGAAGAAATGTATGCGCAGCCGGCCGACAATACGATCGTGGTTGCGGAAAGCCCCTCGGACCTGTTCTCGCCAAAAGAGCTAGAAGTTCTTCAGGTTACCAGCAACAACATGGTTACGAAGCGAAGCCAGGGTCATTCCCCCAATGCCACATGCATCGAGATCCAAAAGGGCGATAAACCACTCCCAGATATCAGCCATCACATGAAGGGCAGGAAGTCGTGGGCCCAAGTTCAGCCTACTATCGCACTCCCTGAAAGCCAGATCATATGTTCGGCGTCTGGAAACGCCGGTGATCAAGTTCAGGGCTCATCTTTGAGGAGAAGCAGCCGGGTGAGTGGCAAGAGAACGCCTTGAGTGGCAAGACAGCCAAGGCCTATTGAATAGTCCTGGAGTTTGATGGGTCGAACAAGCATGGTTCCCTGCTGGTCAGAGAATTCTCTAGAAGGGAAAAGGCGTTTTGGGATCTTTAGAACATGGAGTGACGGTTGGGATTCATGGGTTCACGGGTAGGCGTTTTTGTTTCAATCATTTGATACCCGTTTCAATTTAGCATAGTAAGGCAGCATAGCGAAGGTGCATTAGACTTGACTCAACATTCAGTCAGAAGATATGGGTTGTTTTTTTTGTTTGGATTTCATATAAAGAAAAGTTCGGTATATCAACCAACCGTTTTAGAGTTGAAGGAATTGTGGAGGCTTCTAAGTTTTCGCAAGTTTGAGATCCTGTGATGTTGAAAAGTTGTAGATAATGAAAAGTCGTAGAAAGGGCTCCAAGGCAAGAAAGTCTTGAGTCGAAACATTGTTTCTGACCGAGAACCTCGAACCATTGATGAGGGCCGAGTCTCTCTGCTGTCCAATGATAACAACACCGCAGTCATGGGTTGTTCTCTTTCAAGCCACAATCCAACGAACAAAACGCACAGTTCAACTTGAGACCATGTCTCGATCTCCAAAGAAAAGCCATGGCCGTTTTGATATGATCGCCTCTTTCCACTAATGTCCAAGCTTGACTGAATCTACACCAACAAAGAAACTGCCAACGCCCGGACAAGCTCTACTCAGCAAGCTACCCTTGTCCTGTCGTAGCTACAGCTCATCCCATGACGGTATTGGTGGGGGAGGAAACCTTTGAGAGAGGGGCACGGGAACGCCGATGCATGGCTTACAGCTTTGGGACGCTAAATATTGGGCGCTGCTGGGATGAGAAAGAGCGGCCTGGTATTGTAGCTGAGCTGAACCCGGTAGTTATGAGTTGTCCGTGATGCCTTTTTAGGCTGCGCAGCGAGACATGAGAGGTGAGTTGGAGGAGTGAGATAACAAGATTTATACGGCAGAGCTGCATCGGCGAGTGCGAGAAGAATACTATGTTGTCTTGTTGAAAAGGGACTTGGTATCTCGCCGTCTTTTGTTATATATTCTTTGTTCTGCTGCATCTTTATTGTTGTTGTATTCTTTGTCTATACTCGCCAACCGGGATCGAAGCAAGGATCTACAAGCGATATTCGGCGAGAGCGAAACGTTCCTCTATCACACATTCTTGGTTGTACGACATTGAGAAATAGCGTCTTGTCATCCCGCGAAAAAAAAAAAAAGAGAGAAAGTAATCACGTGTACAATTTCCTCCATCTCGTCTGCCGATATTCGCATCATATCGCGCATTCCATCATACGTGCTCAAGGTTGCAACCCGAGCCAACCCTTCATATCTCGGAGAATATACAAGAGCCGTGCGGTGCGTGGTGCACCCAGTCAGGCCAACTGCTGCACGTTCTTATACAAGGTAATTATAGTGTTGAATTCCTCCAACCTCATCTATTTCCGGATCCGAATCTTAACTACATATCTTAGAGACCGGCAACGGAAACGGCGTGGAATAGTCTGCCTTAGGTGCAGGCTCCAGGGCAGCTTTTAACTTTTGTACTTGATCCTTTCAGGCGGTACCTTACAGGCCTTTTAGTGGGTCTACCGCCTAAACCGTGTCCCTGGGGGCCAGCTATCTGCATCCATCTCCACAATCCTAGATCCATACCCCAACCATCAATCATATCAAAGCCGGGTCGAATCGAGTCGAGTCGAGTCGAGCCAAGCCCACCGAGTCCAAGCCCGAAGTCTCTCACGTTTCAACCGTCGTCTCTCTATTCTCTTTTTTCTTTCTCTCCTCCATTCACTCCCGTCAAGCCATGGGAGCCGACGAGAAACCTGCTCTGCAGGTGATTGTATTGGTATGTCGATGCACATTCCTCTCTTGTTTGTTTACATGGGTCTATTACAAAAGAAAAATCCATTCAACACAGGTCATGATGTGAGGTGAGAACGGTTTGGATGCAGGCACAAAACACATTATATCATGACTCGTTGAGTGGCGTTTGTCTTGCCGTGGACTTGCTCTCAAAGTTTCATACTTTATCATGACCTCAGCTCCTCACAGCCATGTTCCACCCATTCACTCATAACCCAAACTCTCACTGACAACAATCTCAGGGCTCTGGAGGCGGCCCTCAAGAATCAAACACAACTGCCTTTCTAGTTCGTTCTGTTGCTCAAAAATGGCATCGTGGCTCGATCATCGCCGTCGATGCTGGCGTCCACCTCTCGTCTATAACACGTATAATGGAGGCTTCCATACCGTCACCGCCACCTCCTCCCCCCTTCATACTCACCACAGGTCCCTTTGCAGGTCTTGAGCTTCCTCATTCTTCTCCCTCTGCTAATGCGGCTCATTTCACACGAACTCTTGTCGACACATATCTCATCACGCATCCTCATCTTGATCACATCTCTGGTTTTGTGGTCAACACGGCTGGTTTCCCAGGCACGAGGCCAAAAAAGCTAGCTGCCTTGCCTAGTACAATCCAAGCATTTAAGAACCACATCTTCAACAATGTCATTTGGCCTAATCTCAGTGATGAGAACAATGGAGCAGGTCTCGTGACATACATGAGACTGATGGAAGGCGGAAGTCCTACACTCGGCGACGGTGAAAGTAGAGGTTACATAGAGGTTGCAGACGGACTCCTCGTCAAGATCTGGAGCGTGAGCCACGGACACTGTCTTGAGAGACACAGTCATAGAGGCTCAACATCGAGTGCCTCTACCCGATTCAGCAGCCATGATGCATCCATGCCGCAAGGGCCGATAGCACGATCTTCTTCCTACTATCCAGGATCAATACACAGGGGCTCTGTTCTGCTTTCCCAGAACAGTTTCGGCTCTGTCGCTCCTCCACCCGACCAGGAGAAAATGTGCGTCTATGATTCGAGCGCATATTTCATCCAGGACCCTGCCACTCATCGCGAGGTCCTCATTTTTGGAGATGTCGAGCCGGATAGTATATCTCTAAGTCCACGGAACCTGCAGATCTGGCAAGAGGCCGCACCAAAGATTGCTTCGGGTAATCTCAAGGCCATCTTTATCGAGTGCAGCTACGAAGACTCACAGAGCAACGACCGTTTATTTGGTCATCTGAAGCCCTTATTTCTCATAGAGGAGCTGCATGTCCTGGCTGGCGAGGTTGACGTCGTTCGCAAGATGCGCAACGAATCTAAGAAGCGTAAGCGCATGGGTAGCATAGCTGATGAGGCCCCACGACGAAACCCCTCTGTTGCGAACCTCGCAGCTGAAGACCCCGTCTCTCCCAAGACAATCAACGCTTCAATGCCGGATGTCATAACCCCAGGCCCAGAGACACCCCCGACGCCGCATCTCGCGACTCCTACAGCTGAGCTGACTCTCAACCCATCCGAGTCCTTCACATCTGTGCCAGTCACAAGACGGCCACTCGAAGGCATCAAGGTTGTCATTATCCACGTCAAGGACCGAATGGATGACGGTCCTAACGTCGGGAATATCATATTGGAGCAATTGGAGGATTACGAGAGTCATAGCCAGACACCATTAGGTTGTGAGTTTGTCGTTTCCGAACCTCGTCATAGCTTTTATCTTTGAGAATTTCATCTCTGGCGTTGGGAATTGTGTTCGGTTCTTTCATTCCAGCATATATGGTCGTTTTGTTCTTCATTGGCAGAAGAGCTATAGGCTCTAGTTGAGCCTGCTATACCACTAGAGGATGTGTTCTTATCTCAGTCATTTGAGATAGTTTGGCATACGAGGTATTTCTTGGGAAGGGATTGGTGAGATTGAGTCTGACCCAATGCTGGTGAGCTGCATTGCCTATGAACGTCTTATCTTGAACCTCAAATTACGGCGTCTCTACTCTATATATTGAGTCTAAGTCATGAATAAATATATACCTCCAAGTCTTACTTAATTCTTGTTCTTCAACTTCTCAACTCCCTCTTCACCACCAACATCTTTCTCGAAATCCGTTCTGGGAATCTCGAAAGCCTCTGTAAATCGTCCATACGTGATCCCGCCCAACCTGCTCACCGGCCTCAACACACTAGGATCGACCAAGTTCTTCTCCTCGTTCAACGCATCCTCTCTAACCCAGAAACGGGTACCTTCAAGGACCGCCATCGTACCTGACTTCTTTCCGGGCTGCGCCTTGCTGTCGAATTCCTTGAGCATATCGAGCTTGCATTCAATGCTGAAGACGGCCTCGCTCACACGAGCGCACTTGACCGTCTCGCAGTCGAAAGAGGGTGTGAGACCCGAAACATCCCACTCAGACACTCCGTAGGGGGCATTGACGCTGGTCGAGTTGGCGGCTTCGATAAAGTGCTCCGAGATGATGTTGATAACGCACTCGCCTGAATCAGCGATATTGCGTAGTGTGTCTTTTGCGGATGCGAGACCTGTCGCGAAGCCAACGATAAACATGGGCGGGTCGTGGTTCACCATGTTGAAGTAGCTGAAGGGCGCAAGATTCTTGTGTGTGCCGTCGGGAGCCTGGCTGCTCACAAAGGCGATGGGACGGGGCACAATAGATGAGATAAGGAGCTTATAGTTGAAAGCCGCAGGACGGCCAGACTCATGAGGGTCTATAGTGATGTGCTTCTTATCAGCACCATCCTTACCAAGTCTGTTTGCGCCATCACCAAGAGCCCAATCTGCATCAACAGTCTTGGTGAAGCGAAACTGAGAAGAGGTATCAAACTCAGGACGAGAGGCCTCGACCTTTTTGAAATCCGGGTGAGGATTGCGTTTCATGTTGTCCGACATGATGAAGCGAGAGGTAGCAAAGAGCCTGGATGAGATATTTGTAGTTGTAGTTGTAGTTGCAGTTGCAGTTGCAGTTGCAGTTGCAGTTGTGAGTGGTTTAAAGAGGCGGCTCCGGATAGACGACATCTGGGGTTGGTAATAAATCTATGGAGAGTGTAGGAGGGGCTATTTAGATCCCGGGGTAGCCAATTAATCTTTGTAATGATGTTAAGGCACTTTGTAATGAGTGATAAAGCATAGTGGGTGTTTTCCCCACAACGTTTTGAGTGACCTCATTGACTGTTGAAGAACATGGTTGAGTCATGGATTCACGCCTTCACTACTATTTTCATATCAATATAGCCAGTTTGACTTCTGTTATGATTTCTAAGCAGCTTTTGAAAGTTTAATACATAAGATTTATGTTTTGAGATAAACAGAAGAGTGAAATATTAGTAAGATCTCAGATTTGTTGCGACACGATCGCTGGTTACCTCGGATGCTTCATGCTCAGACTAAGTAAGTCAGTGACGTGCATTAATGGACCACTCAAAACCTGGGAATCTTTATCACCAGCCATTAGTGCTCTTGATAGATGCATTTTGTTTCGTTCACTCATGGCCATTTGTGCTTACATCCGTCAGAAGCTAATTCTCATTTCAAGCACCAAAGTTGTCAATTACAGGGTAGCTTACATAGAACTTACAGCACTTAAACCAATACACGTGACATCGCGAGCTAGCAGAACGCGGCAAGAGGAGTCATCCGCCGCGTTAAAGTAAGAGAAAAAAAAGTCGTTGATGTAAAAGGCAAGAGAGAGCGGATATGACATTAGGTAGTTGATGCGCCTCTGTATCACGCCCATTCTCCACAGACATCCTAAACTCTTCCCATGCAAATATGGAGAAATCGCTCTCTCCCATATTTAATCAATTCCTTTAGCCGACCATTATCTACTGCATCTTTTCAGTTTCAACGCCCCTCATCTCCACCTACAACTCGCCTTTTTTGGTATAGACAAGCGTCGGCAAAAGCTGAAGCCAGAACAGCAGATTCTCGCTGGGCACGAAAGAAGGCAAACCTTCTCAAAGACTCCAAAACCGATCACTCTTCAATTAACCCAATGACGACTACAGTCGAGATCGCTACTGTCCCCACCGTGGACACCCCGGGGGCATGCCTCTTCGTACATGGAGGTAAACGCTCATATGTCTTCGGCCGGCCTGAAGAAGGCACCCAGCGGGCTTTCCAGAGTAGGAGACTAGGAATGGGAGCCACGGAGCAAGTCTTTCTTACTGGCGGTGTTTCATGGGAGCAGGTTGGGGGTCTTTTTGGCTATGTCCTTACAGTTGGTGGCTCTTTGGAGTCGACTAAGGAACAAGCTGCCACGGTGAATGAGGAAAGGAAGAGAAAGGGACAAAAACCTCTGACAGTGGATTTCTTTGACACTATCCATGTTCACGGTGGTGAGAACTTGTGTCATACTCTGGCCGCATGCCGCCCTGTTATTCTGCGACAACCCATGCGTCTCCGTACGTATGAGCATAGAGAAGATTCTCGGTCCAACGGCATCGAAAGTCTTGAGCCTGACTGGCAGGATGATACCTTGCGTGTATGGAAGATACCGGTCGAACAAGAGCGCTCCAGCAGCCCCAAGAAACGTCGTCGTTCAAGCCCCCTTGTTGGAGATGTCTCTTCGCCATCAGAGCCACAGTTTAAAGAATGGTCGCCCCTTTCTAATCCTGAATATGCAGCCACAATTATCGAGGAAATCATGTTCAATGGATCACTTAGGGGAAACGGTATGCTGCACTCTACAAAGCTAGGCGAGGTCAACTCAACCGAAACGGTTTTTATACGCCGTCAAGATAACGACTTCGAACTCTACAAAGGCCCAAGACCTGGCGACACGCCGGAGCCTTCGGATCTGGACCAAACTGTATGGGTTTTCCCTAAGAAGGGAGCCAAACACGACCGCGATTCTGATTCTGTCAACCTCGTGCACCGGTCATTGCCTCCAACGATATACAGCAAAACATCCATGTGTTACATTGTGAAATGCAACGATCGCCGTGGCAAATTTGACGCAAAGAGGGCCAAAGAACTGGGAGTTCATGGGACTGACTTCAGGCGACTGACCTCGGGCGAGACGATAGAAACAAAGGATGGTGTCACTGTGACCCCTGATATGGTTCTGGGCGAAACTCAGCCTGGGCAGGGGTTTGTTGTTGCCGACCTAGAGTCTCGCGACTATATTGATTCTTTCATGGAGCGTCCAGAATGGTCTCACCCTGAATTGATGAGCCATGTCAGTGTCATGTACTGGATCCTTGGTCCCAAACTGGCAGACGACGCCAGGATTCAGAAATTCATTGAGGCGCACTCCACGTTAAGGCATATTTTTTGCGCCAAAGATACATGCCCCAACATGATTTCTCTCTCTGGTCCTGCCCAACTTCAGACCAAGTTACGAAGAATCGATCCCGAGCGATTCAGTTTACTCAAATATGACAACAGCATCCAAGGCCCCCTTCCCTCTGGGACACATGCAGAGTCTGGCCGTGTTGGAGACAAAATAGCTCTCATGCCCCGTCTTCAGTTCGGCGCTGGTACAATCGCTCCTTTTCCTGACCTCGCAGAGGTAGCAAAGTCGGTCAGCGACGAAATTCTCGAGTTGGCACAAAAAGCACACGATGAGACATCGGACCCTGAGTTTCTGCGGAAACTGGAAGAAGAAGAGAGCGATATCCCTAACCGTGATGCCGAGATTATTCCCCTCGGTACCGGTTCTTCGATTCCCGGAAAGTACCGCAATGTTTCAGCAACGCTGATTCGTGTCCCTGGTGTTGGTAACTACATTTTTGACGTTGGCGAGGGCACCCTGGGCCAAATCCGCCGTCTCTATGGAGAGGATGAAACAGCAAATATCCTCCGAGATTTAAAGTGCATTGTCATCAGCCATCTTCATGCTGATCACCATCTGGGCGCCCCCATCTTGATCAAAGCCTGGTACAATTGCAATATTGAGAATAGCAAAGCCAAGCTGGCCATATCCTGTATATCAAGATACCAGGCCCTCCTAGAAGAGGTCTCTCAGGTCGACGATATCGGCTTTCATCGATTAGAATTCCCGCACTGCAACCCCGTTAAAAACGATAGGCTCAACACGGGTCGATTTGTGCTCGAGGAAAAAGACTTCGGTCTCCGGTCTATCACACGTGTTCCTGTTCCTCACTGTTGGATGGCTTTTGCCACGGAACTCGAGCTCACATCGGGTCTGCGCATTGCCTACTCAGGTGATTGCCGCCCCTCCGATGACTTTGCCAGCGCATGTGAGGGTGCCCACCTCTTAATCCACGAGTGCACGTTTGATGACGATATGCTGTCTCACGCCAAGAAGAAGATGCATTCCACCATGGGCGAGGCACTCGGGGTTGCGCGGAAGATGAAGGCTCGGAAAACGCTACTGACTCACTTCTCGCAACGCTACGTCAAGGCTGAGTCGCTGAAGCGGGAGGATGCTGGCCGACCTGGAGAAGTCCTTATGGCATTTGACCATATGAGTGTGAAGTTGGGGGATTTCAAAAAGGCAGCTGCTTATCAGCCTGTAATCGCTCAGTTGTTGGCGGATACGGGTGACAAGTAAGGTTGACGGCATAGGGAGATATGTATGTTAAGATAGGATATATGTTGTACAACATGAGTTGATGAAGATTCTCAATCATGATATTCAAGCATAATCGGAGCTGTTTTCACCTGGGCACTGAAGTGAGTATCGATATACTAATAAATGCAGATATGTATTCCAGAATGCACTAGGGGATCGATCGCAAGAAGTGCGCGTTCTCTATGGGGACTCATTTTGGCAAGCCTATCTCTACGTTGATACACCATGTCAAGAGGCTGCTCAACCAACCACAGGCCTTTAGGTCTCAGAAAAAGCAGGTCCAACATCGCACTTTGCGCAGATTCTCATGATGATGCTGTCTGATAGTTCAGGACATTCGAATCCTCGTCTTGATCTTCCGTCACTTGGTGTCTTTCGATGAATTCTTGGTCTGCTTGGTCTTCTTCTTACCCTGCTTGCCATCGAATTTGACAGTCCCTTTGATCCTGCTGTTGATGATAGCTGCCCCGTAGCCTCCAGCTCCGCAGCTCTGGAGGATTGCGAAAGGGCCTTTAGCGACATTGACCCCGACTTCACGATATAGTCCGGCAGCAAGAGATTCTGGCGGACATGTTAGTAATTATACTGGTGCTGGGTAATACACAACTGACCTTTGACGATGCCCTTCTTACCAAAACCAATAAGTTTGAGAGCCGGCAGAATTGAGACGCCTGGCTTAGCTGTTTTGGTGGCTTTTGCAGCCATACCCGCTGCTGCCCCTGAGATTCCCTTTGTGGACTTCAAAGCTTTGTTGGTGGCCTGTAATACATTCTTCAATCAGTATATGGTACGTAGACCGCGCACCGGCATACACTTACACTGATCAGAAGGGACTTTGCGTGTGCAAGCATGGCGGTGGTGGGCTTATGGAGACCGGCTTGACAAGTATTATGCGATATGGCTTTCGTGCAAAGCTTCAAGTCATAGATGGTGATAGTGTAGGTAGCTAAGTTGAGAATGTCAGAGTCTGTGTTCTGAACCGATGAATATATAAACGGCTGTCGGCAGTGAATTCGCCAGGCGGATGGCTAAAGAGATTGTGGCCCCAGCACTTCAGTCACTGTTTATGCCAGCAGGCTACAGATGCAGCCTCCCGAAGGGTTGAGAAAGCATCCAACAAACAGAAATTCCAACAGGTTTGTACTGACAAGTAGAATGTTCCAGTGAGCAACTCATAGCATACATCGAAATCATACCAGCCATCGTATAAACATCTCGGTTACGTGCGATGGAGTTCACTATTTAGGTCGGTAACTATCCTTTATGTCAAGCAGTGTATGCAAAATTCCCAGCGTTCGTTATGTTGCGAAGAGCATATAGTGCCGGTTCTCCAGCGAGACGGGCTGCAATCTGAACGATTTTAACACCATAACCGTCCATGCTGGCACTTTGCAGTATTGCAAGTAACTCTCCTGGGCAACATTACCAATCATAATCTGAGCATACTCTGTAAGGGATTCTAGATTCTCACTAAACTGGCGTTTTGAAATATAATGTCGAGACAGAGGTGTTGACGAACCTGCCGCAGGCCCAGCACAAGTTCAATGGCTCCTCGATATAGTTATGATGAGTGTAGTAAGAAGAATAAAAGAAGAGAATATGGCTGAGCTCACCAAGTTCAAAACGATACTATCACAACAGCCTCAACCCATACAAAGTGAATATGATAGAACGAGGTAAAAGCTGGCATATGGCACAAACTCACTTTAACAAACACACCTCCCTGACATTGGAGTGAAACTCCTGGGAGACGTGAATTAGCTTCCCAAGGATGCATTAACTCTTTCTATCGATGGAGAAGTCTTTATTCGCTCATATAACGGAAATGTTTTACAAGATCATCACGAATTCTTCAGACTTCAAAGGACCGCTTGAGGAAATTATGAGTTCACCCAAACAGCTTGATAATTTTATCAAACTACCGCCCATCCTTACTCTCCAGATCAAGAGCCAAGACCTTAAATCTCACCCCTCCTAAGTAGCGAGAGCTTCTTTCATCTGCTTATCAAACTCATCTTGATCCACCCCCGCAAACTTCCGAGCATCTTCAGCCTGCTGTTTAACGCAAGACACGCAGTGGCCACTTTCACTGCAGCAGACACCGTACTCATGATAGAATCGATCGTCAGTCTCGAACTTAGCGCGACTGCGATAAAATGCTCTGGGTCGGTGTTCCATGTAATTCTCCAGGGGGATGTCTTCCTCGTGGAATCTCTCCGCAACCGAAGATAGGATCTGGGCAAAGAATGAGGCACCTGCTTCAGTCAGTTGTCATGAATGGAGCCCTATAGTGCCCACTCACCACCAAGAATCGCAACAAATCCTGTAGTAAGGGCTGCGCCAACAGCTTGTAGGGGTGTTTCCATGGGTGTATTGGCCGAGAACACAAAGACCATGGCGAGCATCGTAATGAAGACCACGGCAGGCTCCATGATGGCAACTCGTAGAAGTGTTTCACAGATACAAGGATGATGAAGTTCACATGATGAGATGTGATGGGAAAAGGGATCCTCATGGTTGATATGGCTTTGGTAGAACAAACAAAGAATATTCTGCTTCTCAAGTTGTTTGCAGTAGCTTCTTTATCGGAATATCACTGGCAGGCAAACAGGAGAAATGCGACAATGTCATGATGGTCGCAACACTTAAGATAGTTGAAGATTCTCAGCTAGGGTTCTATAGGCTAGTGTTTGTATTCTTGACGGATAACCCTTAACCTAAAGTTGGGGATACCTTCACTACACTACCTTCAATAGCAATAATATGAATTTCGTCTTTCCACTACCATAAACGAAACAAAAGTAACTATATGGGCATCGAAAACTTCAATTTTGGTAGTCCCGCTGATGATACAACTCCACAAGCCGACACATCTAATTACAAAGTAACCCTTTCTTTCTTCATTACGGTCGACTTCTTCTCCCTCTCCCTGGTGCTCTTCTCTATCCTCTTCAGCTGCCCCTTCGTCCTCGCTTCATAGGTGGCGGTGATCTAGAGACACTATCACTATACCGTCTCCTCTTTGGCGGCACGGGGCTCAAAGACCTCCTTGCTCCACGTCGTGGTGGGCTAGGCGACCGCGAGTCTGAGGCCTGGCGTCCATTGCGCGCAGGTGGAGGGGACATGCTTTCAGGTTTGCTCCTCTTTGGTGGTGGAGATCGTGAATCATATGAAGGTGAGCGGCTGTGCTGCCTAGTCTTATCTCTGGGTCCGTCGCTGACAGATGAGCTGTTACGCCGATGGGTGTCAGGACCGGCATTTCCGCGCGGTCGACCTCGGCGTGCAGGGCTACCAGAGTATGACCTCTCCCGTTTTCTCGCAGCAGGGGGAGGGGATCGACTCTGTGAGTCATACGAACGGCTTCGTCCATCCCGAGCCGGAGGCAGCGGTGATCGTCCCCCCGACGCAAAGGAATCTTTTCGTCCACGCACTTGTCGTGGTGGGGTGCGTGAACGACTTCGAGATGAGTATGAAGCACTGCGAGCTCGTCCCTTGCCGTTGCGAGGGGCTGGAGATCGTGAGCGGCTTCCACTATCGTGGCGACGACCTCGACGGGGAGGGCTTGCAGAGTAAGACTGGCTCCGTCCTCTTCCTCGCGCAGACACAGACCTAGAGTAGGACCTTGACCTTGACCTTGACGAGCTGTACGAACGCCCTCTGCTCCTTCGATCTGGGGAACGAGAAAACGATCGTCCACGACCAGCCACCTTACGCGGCGTTCGTGAACGGGATCGAGATCGTGAGTACGAAGAGCCTGTGTACGACGAGTAGCTAGAAACAGAGTCCGAATCGGAATCGGCTGCTGCCGCAGGAGCAGGGAGTGCAGGCTTGGGCATGTTCTGGAGGAAGGTTCGCATCTCTTCTGTGAGAGCTCCCATACCAATACTGGTGAAGTAGTTGATGGAGAATCTGATGTTGCGGGGGTTGTCCTTGGGGAAAAGACCTTCCAGGTTAGGTCGCAGAGTCTCGTCTGTCATACGTGCCCTCAACTTAGACATGCCCATTTCCTCTGAGATAAACTGAAACAGAATCTTAATAAAGATACGGCTACTGGATGTGGTCTCGTCCTCGTTCAGGTGAATAACAGATAGACAGTGCCAGCCCAGAGCGTCTGATGCAAACATGTGACCAAACAGCATGGCGATGTTCCGTAGCTTGTTGTTCTCGTATCGATGAATGGTCTCGTAGTACTTGACGAAAGCCTGCTCAAACAGGTCGCACCACAGTCGGTTGATCTTGGCGAAGCGTTCACCAATCATTCCGAAGAACTTTGTGTAAGTCTTTTCTTGTGAGCAACACTCCACAATCATGGAGGGAAGCTCTGGCTCCTGGCCTGCAGGAAGATTAATCTTCATGAGCTTGTGAACGGCTTCCTCAGGGTCGGCACTAGACATGATAGTGAGGTAGATAGTCCTGCGTAGGTTGACCAGGTCGGCATTGGACTGATCTTTGATCTCCATGGCCTTTGTCTTCTCATCCTCCTCATCCTCAGACGAACTCTCGTATTCGTCCTCGTCGTCATCCTCATCATCGCTTCCTTCGCCAAGGATTTCAGCCTTGAGCTTCTTGTATGCATCTTCGTGCTCTTCCCATTCGGAGTCAAATTTGAAAATATTGAGTCCATCTTGTACGTCGATTTCGCCTTCCAACTCAACCCGATGCGTAATCTGATCTTCCTCCTCAACCAAGTCCAACTCCTCTTTGATAGCCGGGTTGTCCTTGAACTGGTCCTTGCGCACCTGGAATAGCACCTCGATCATGTACTGTGTTCGTTTGTCGATATCGGCCTCGTGCAGAATATTTCGGAACTGGTCAAAGACTGCCATGGCAATGGATGGCTGCATCTCTTCCAGGTACTGTCCAACTTCTCGGCAGAAACCGACCGCAATCTCAACACTGTCGTCGGTAGGCTTGTGGAGTAGAAGAAGTAGAATCTGGCCAGCGAGCATTTCGTGCTGAACCTGCTGGTTGATAAGATGGGCAAGGAAGGTCGTCGAGGAGAGGCAGACGGCTTTGTCGTTTCGCTTAAAGCCTTTTCGGAACTGCATAACCAAACGACGAACAAGGAGCTCGCCGACTTGGGGTAACTTTGTGTTGACAATCGCAGCCATGGCGGCATAGATGGGTGTGAAAGGTAAACTAGCAGCCTGGGCCTTCATAATCGATCGACAAAACAAACCGCGACCACGAACCAGATTCTCCCCAAACAACTCCGGAACGATAAACTTGATGTTGGCAGTGTTGACCTTGTTGATCAGACCGTTGATACTCTTCTTCAGCGCCTCCCATGCCATGCGCTGATACTCCTTGCTCGTCTTGTCGGTGATCTGTGCCTGCAGCGCGCGCAGTCTCGCGGGTGGGATGTATGTTCCGCCGGATCGCATCGTAAGAAGCTTCTCGTACTCCGCCTTTGCAGCAGCCTGCTTCTCCTCTTCGGTTCGCACAGGTGCGGCTTCTCGTTTTTGCCTCGGGGAAGGAGATCGCTGTGTCCTCCCAGGACGATACGAGTCGCCATCACGCTTGTCGCTGCGATCACGGTCCCTACGCGGGAGATCGACCTCGGCGGAAGCCATCTGAAAAATTGCAGTTGCACGAAGACTACAATCGGTTTCGCTTTCAATGTATCTTGTCGGTTCTAATCCTTCCCGTTGAACTTTGATGGCGTGGTGGTCGACAGTGAAACTCTTTGAATAAGCCAAGAAAGATGTCGTTGCTAGCTTAGAGAAGCTCGCGCGCGAAACAAGACTTGGAAAAAAGATTGGCGCGGCGCATCGCGCCACAATTGGCTGCTGGTCATGTGGCTGTGCTCAAGCGCCACACTACCTATGTCACTTTCTCCTGAAGCCAGTCTGGACTTTTGACGGTACAGGTACGGAGTACTAACTATAACTCCATTTCACCACTACAAGATACTGCCACGACACTCCTTTATTTATACTTCTCGGCCTCCCTTTTGTCGGCTCAATCGAAAGTTCGCTCGCTCGCTTTGCGCATCTTTAACAATGGTCAGTATCATTCTCTTCTTACAGTCCTGATTTACAGATTTACACGCTGTCCCCTTTACGCGCTCCAGACCAGGGCATCGCGGCAACCCCTCGCTCTTGTTCTACTTAACTAACACAATTCTTTCTCCAGTTGGACAAAATCGTCGGTCTCGCCATGCTCGTGGCCGCTTCCGTCGTCTTCACCTACTACACCATCTGGGCTCTTCTTATGGTGAGTGCCCCTCGTTGCTCCTCGAATCCTCAATACGACTGACTACCTTGCACCGTATTGGTATATGAACAAACACCTTGTAACTAACAATTGCCTAGCCCTTTGTCGACGACGATCACCCTCTCCAGAACTTCTTCCCCCCTCGCGTCTGGGCCATTCGCATCCCCGTCATCATCATCCTCCTCGGATCTGCTGTTGTTGGCTCGTTCCTCGGCATGGTTATGATTCGGAGCAACCAGAAGAAGGCCGCAAAGGCTAAGGCTGCCGCTAAGAAAGCAAACTAGACGACCAACGTGTCGATTAATATACCTTGTAATAATTCAGTGGCATATAAGGGCGTTGACCAACCTACGAGCTCACTTAATCGCACCGTGGGATACCTCGATTACATCACGAATCTCATAGGGTAATATCATGATGCGGAACAGATAATAAAATACTATGAAGATGGTGTCTAATTTGTTTCTATTTATTTAAATGAGGTATTATGTCCTGCTAAAAACTGATGCCGTGCTAAAGAGCGTTTCTTCCATACAAGCAAATTGCCAATATATCAGAATCAAACAACTCCAACATTCCGGACCCAAGTTTGGTCGAAAGTAGCCATTCATGTTAAGCACGAATTGATATGAGCTGGCTCAATGTTGCCAACCAGCTCAAGCAACGCACTGCCACGCCCTGGCACCGTATGCATATAAGAAAGCAAAGCCCGACGCCTCTCAGAACACGCTACACATGTCGCCTGCTACCAAAGCCTTTATCTCGCCTAAACTCTCTGATCTGCAAAGTCAAGAACTTCACAGTCATCCTCAAAAAAGCCGTCCTCACCTTGGCCTCCACCTTGAGCACCACGTCGTCTCCTTGTAGTCACAACAATTTGCTCACTATCACCATACTGCATCACGCGCTCCATGGCCGAAGGCGGCAGAGCAAGATGGCTTTCAGAAACGTCGTACTCCTCTTCGGCAACAGTCGGCAGGCCCAGGTCAAGTCGAACTACTGGAATATCCTGACCAAAGGCCCAAGCCGTTGTGTTTGATATCTCTTTTGATAAATTTGAATCCATGGGTTGCCCCTTCTTTTTCTTTTTCTTTGAAGTCTCATTTTCTTCGAGATTTGTATCAGCCAGGATGGCGGAGACAACTTCAAGCTGATCAACAATGCCTCTTCGGTACTCGCAAAGAGTCACCCGTCGATCCGTATGGAAAGGCTGATAGGGCGCACTAGACTCTATTTCAGCCTGAGGGATCGACGACTCCATAGCGTGATCTGTTGATGCCACGCGAGGTCGTGCATTAAGCGTCAAGGTATTTCCTGCGTCCATATCACGATCCGATAGGTCTAGAATTTCATCTTGAGCTCCCAAATCAACCATCTGTCGTACAGCTTGGGCAACCAAGTCACTGGGCACAATCGGCACGTTGTAATCGTGATACCTGCTTGCCCGTGTTACCCGCCTGCCAGCCTGTACGCTAGACCGGCGAGTTCTACAGGAGAACGAGCGTACCAGGCCATTCCCGACCACGAAAAGCCCTTGATGTTTTCTGCTCCTAATCCAAGCTACACAGGATGCTGAAGGCAGGTTTGAACTTAGCGGCAAGGAAACTCGGTTCTCGCCGGTGTGTCGAAGCTGGTTAATCGCAGTTCCCGTCTTGCCGAGCGAACTGCTGATACTAGCAGCAATCACTCGCCCTCCCATAGCCGCCGAGTCCTTCAGTGTGTTACCGGCCATATTGGGTACATTGGCGCTGCTGCGGCGGGGCCGTGACACGAATGGTCTCGCAGCTTGATAGGCTACACCAAAGGCACCAGTTGCCAAAGAAACAGCGGTGTTTGATGGTTCTGGTGTTGCAGTACCACTCTCCTGAACAGCTTGACGACGGCGAGGAGCAGGCCACATGAACGCACTCGTAGGCATATCAAGAAGATGAACCGTGCCACGCTCCGTCACCATTGCCAACCGCTCGCCCTGCGCTTGCGTCCATGCAACATCGACAATACGTGCGACAGTCATTCGTGAGAACTGAGCGATCTGGCGAACCTGAGGTCCTGTACTCGTATTTGGAGTGACCGTGGCCTGCAAAGGGGATGATCTTGTATGTTGTATACGGAAAAGATCCCAGACCGTCTGTACATCGCCCTTGCTGCTTGCTGTGAAGAGAGCCAGAGAAGATGGAGAAAACGACAGGAAACTACAGCCCAAAGGCGGTGCAAACGTAGCGATTGGGTGAATGGACGACGAAGCAGAAAGCGACTCGGCATCAATTATCGACACGAGCCCTGGATCTTTTGCCAACGCATGTCCAGCTTGGCCATGTGTAGGAGGGAACTGAGTTGGCTCGCCAAGAGGAGACCGAGTACCGGTCCAGCTCTGAGGAGGTGAGCGTGCCTGTTGACTCTGCAGCTGGGGGTTTGACGACTTGTTCCAGTAAGAGTTCCAAGCCTGCAAACCTTGCTGCCCCACCCACTTGGCACCTTGGATAAGTTCCTGGGTGGTTTCACGCATGATTTTGTTGACGACGCTATCAGATATGGGCAGATCTACCGATGCGGAAGCAGAAGGGAGCTGTGGTGGCGTCACAGTGGAGAGCCCAGGTGCTTTGCCCAAGATTGGGAGTGGTACATGGGCTCTAAGCGAAACCTGAGACGAAGGAGTGGCAGGACAGTAAGAAATCCATCGACCACTGATTGCCAGAATAGGCGTTTGTGGGTTCGAGCGTGGAAGCGCAGCTGATGATCGTATCTTATCGGCCTCCTCTGGCACCTCGCCTCGAGTACTTTGCTGGAGACTGGTCCAGATCTTACCAACACACGTGAAAGCATGTCCGTTTTGGTCTTCCAGCAGTTGCAAGTAGACCCAGCATTCGCCAGTAACGCCCGAGCATACTGCAAGTGTACCAGAGTCTGCGCGAACCGTGAAAGAGCCGCTCGGAGGAGGAGGTCGAAAGATTGGGTTTGTGACTGATATTTCAGGGTTTATTGGTGTCTTTGGCGCCTGAAGCAGCACATCAACAAGTTGATTCGTCCTGAGCGAGTATATCTCGACAGAAGTCTGGTAGGCATCGATCGTCTGTCTCCCATGAAATCCCTCCTGGTGAGTAAAAACTGATCGAGGACTAGCCGCCCCATCAGGTCTGGGGCTTGCACCTTCGTCCTGTGCGAATGGGCTGGGTGTGTCTGAAGGTAGGACAGGCCCATGCAATACTACGGCCACCAGTGGGAAGAGTGATTTGTTACTATTGTCGAGCGTCCATGGGAGAATCTTGGCATGATGAACCCCTCCTCGTAGTCCCTTCAGACTTGCGACAGGGTCAAGGCCTCTCTTGCCAACAGCATATACGTCCAGACCGCCCTCATATCCTGCGATGACGACGCTACTTGGTCCGAACGGGAAATCAGGACATTCGGGAAGCTTATCGAAGCCAAAGAAATAGCCACGTTCGCCAGCTTTCATACCTGAATTGTTTGTCAAGTTGAGATCAATATCAGGAACGCCATAGAAGTGTGCTTGGGGTTGGTGAGGCAGAGGCGGTGGGTTTCCCATTCGCGACCCAGAAAAAGGTGAGGCAACAGAGCTACGGCGATACGGAACACTTGGTGGCGGGGTTTCTGGAGATTGGTATTGGGCGTCCATATGAAAGCTCAAGGGACGCCGGCTGTGATTTGGCGGAGATAGGGAGGAAGGTGAAGGGCTCATGTAAGGACGCTGAGTAGCCCATCCGTGATGCAGTCGACCCGAATCCTCATACGAAGACGGTTGGGTGGGAGGTGAATCGCCCATTATGCTTATGAGATTCCCTGGAGAGCCGGCCATGCCGTTTCTCATCCAGTCGTTGTTCATACTCGGTGCTGTGCTCACGGAAGCTGGAGTTGTTGACAGTGCAGCAAGCATAGGAGAGACGGCAGGGTTGACATTGTCAGGGCCAGAGGAAGGTTTAATCTCTGGTGTATCGACCGGGGGCGTGGAAGCGACCGAAGTAGATGAGCTCTTGCTGTCCCCACTGTTGGGAATGGTATTGATATTATCTTTATTGGGGTTGCCGTTATTGACACTGCTATGTGACTACGGGTCAGCTAGGTACTTAGGTGGTGATGGAAGAGTCATGTGGACAGGGAGGGACTCACGCGAACTTCCCAGCTGTTTGCTTTGTCACGGCCGCGGCGATACCGCCACTTTCTCTGGCATGCTTCCTTTCCTTCTTGGAGGCTGAAGAAAGGGTCATGGTCAGCTCTCCTGTTTATCAAAAGGGAGCGCGCGTTGCGCAGGTGGTTGTGAGGAGGAAAGCCAGGAGCGGATAGTGGAGGGGTAGAGGCGGGAAGTATACAAAGAGGTACAACGTACAAGGCATTCAAGTGATTTGGACAAATTTGGGAGCAGTTTCCTACCCCAAAAAACGCTCGCGTTTCTGCAGAGCGTACTTGCCAGAAAAAGAGGCGTCAGGTCAACTCGTTCGCAGTCAGGGTGACGCCGGCACTTGTCTAGGTTCGAAGTCTGTGTCCCTAATGTCGCGTACAGTGTTGAGCAATGACGCCAGAGGAAGCGACTTGCACGGGGTCCAGGGGGTTAGCAACGGCAGCAACTCAGAGTGCTACTGTAGGATATAGGAGGCAAAGTAGGCCTAGACGAGATATTGAGTTATTATTGACAATGAAAGGCGAAATGCTCGAGATTGGCTGTTAGCGGCGCAGACCAGCTTCGTCGCTGCAGATTGTCTATAAGTCGAAGAGAGAAAGATAAGATGAAATGGAATGGAAAGGACAGGACAAGTTGAAGATGAAACAAAGATCGTTATAGAGTTGGTAAGTCAAGGAAATCGTAATCGTCAGACGCTTGTTTGATGCTTGTATCGTGTAGTCATTCACTGGAGAGTTGTAAGTGAAAGAACAGAGAGAATGGTTGAGCTCAAAGAGGGAGTTGATTGATAGTCACCCCGAGAGAGTCATTCCGAATCCTCCTCTAAGGCAACCCCATTCACAGCGGGGTGTCGAAATGTGTCAGGGGTGTCAAAGCTAAGCTAGGTCACCACATGCACTGAGGACCTTGGGTCTTGGGGTCGTGTGTGGGGTGGTTGGGTGATAAGAGGTCGTGCCCGAGAGATAACACACCCCGTGGGACCTGGTACGGGTGCTCTATCGGTGGCGGATCTGCATTCGGCCTGTCAGGAACCGCCAAACAGCAAACAGCTTGCATTTCTAGCTCAGCGGGTGGCTAGCGATATTGACACAGCCAGACAGGCGGTAATGCCTCAAGTTCATTATACCACGTAGTACGGATACTTACTGCTTATTGCTTGCTTTTGCTTGCTCATACGCGGGGTTCATGCGCTGTCCATGGATGTCCATGAATGTCCATGAGATGTGCCTGAATCCGGAAATTCACCTTCCCCCGCCTTGTCATCCCCCATCTCGTTCTCAACCACAACAGGTTTCCATCATGTTCTCGGCTATCTTGAGGCTTTATCTTTATTTGCTCTCATTATGGGCCAGTCAGACACCGCTCTCTGCTCATCCATCCATTCATCCAACCATCGTGGCCTATCCATTCGACCAACCCAGCCAAGCCACATGATTCCACGCCGTGATCATGGGTCAGGTGAGATATGCCATCTACGCCATCAGCATCCCATCTTAGCCCGGGCTTAGCACGTAAGATCATAAAAGGGAAAGGGAAAAGGGAAAGCAAGGGACGGTGAACCTTAGCTGTACTGTACGGCAAGGTGAGAGAAATCAATACCACATTCTCACATGAATTACGCCTCTGGGTGTGTTATTAGTGCAGTTATGCTTCCACTTACGGAGCATCTTTCAGGTCTGCCCCTGCCAGAGCTTCCCGTTAATCGGCGTGTTGATCCGGGGCTTTACCATTCGATGGGCGGTATTCTTCGGCATTTCCTCCCCGCAATATTCCAATTTCTCCCACGGGCCTACCATGACGTACCCGGTTGGGTCAATGTCAACATTGGGTTCTTCGAGTGCTTTGACATCTGCTTTCTGACGCGAACGAGAGTTGCAAACATTAGATTGACAACCCTGTTTGCGATTGAGCAAGCCTCTACAACAATAGGCCATGATACATTTAATAGAAACTCTGGCTTAGTCGGTCATGGTGGGTCACCATTGACTTCCAACTGTAAACGTTCATGTTAGACATATCAAAGCTGTCGTCACGAAAAGTTATACTTACATGGAGTAACAAAGAAATGAAATGTGGTGAGCATAATTATCAATGTCCCAGAAGACAAAACTGCTACTACCTTGCTGGCTCATTTTACCTATTCGGTGTTCAGGGTAGCGTTACAGGGAATAACATCTGTTAACACTTAGACCGCGAGATTATTCCCATCCTCGCCATGCAGGTCCCTGAAAGCATGCATACAGGATCAATATCGAATTTTGTTCTCCCACAACTGTTTGATCGTCAAGACCACGAGATAAATGAGTTATTTAGGATCAATCAAATTCCCGAGACTTATACGTGGAGTCAACATAAGCAGTTATGTTCCACATTGCGTCCGGCCATACACATCTCATAAATCTTCATGAACTTGTTGACTCTTCCGAACCAACAATTGCTCAGCCCTGCAGGGTTGAATAGTGAATCTACACAGGACAAAAGGAACAGCCTCACTTCCTTCTAGAAAAGAAGCCCGAAGAAGCACTCACGGTAACTTTCCGTTAGAAAAAAGGTTTGGCTAGTCAGTGTGCATCCACTTGAACGGGGCAATTGCATCATATCCCCATTTCTATCTCCAAGTTTAGCAATCACGAAGAAGGTGATCCCCGCGATATCTGCCATTAGAAATTCATATAAATATCTTTCCTTGTTCGCCGCAAAAGGAAAACACTCATCACTTCAATCAACTCAACTTCTCCGTCTGTTCATTGCGAATTCCAAAAAAAAAATTGCATCAAAAGACACATTCATCATGGCTCAAAACGTCCCCGACAACTACGTCCCTCAGTATGCCAAGCAGGATGAGTGGGAAGACCAGGAGCTCCAGAAGTTTGCGATTGAGTTCTATCGCATCTCAGACAACCCCGAAGAGAACCAGCGCTGGGTAGACTCTTTCACAGATGACGCTCAAGTGCAGATCGGCGCCGACAAAGCGCAAGGCTCCAAGGGTCAGTTATTGGATCTATGAAACATTCATGCTTTGAAACATTGTAGAACGTTGCGCTGACAAGTCGTGTTATAGACCTCGCCGAGTTCCGGACCCGAATGTGGGCACACATCAAGGAGCGTAGACACAAGGTGCTCAAAGTTTTCCCTGGACGATTTGCCGACTCCAAGAGCAGCGAGGCAATGCTGCTTGGCGAAGTGAGCGTCACCACCACGGACGGACGGCTCAAGGAAGCTGCTTGGTCGGCGCATGCAGTTGTCAGGAAGGTGGATGGGCAGTGGAAGTTCTCGTCTTACAGAGTTTGGCTACAAGCCGAAGGGCATCTACTATGAGCAGGATGCAGCTCAACAAGATAAGCAAAAGTGAATTCATGCATAGCCTTTAGTTTTTCCCGGAAGTTCATACAGGATACAATGCATTTGAGCAAAAAGAAAACACGTCAAGTGTGTATTTCAAAAGTCTAAACGTAGGCTTCGTTGAGTATCACACGTAACGCACATGCTAACTAGTACATTCTGTACGACAATCATTATAGTCTACCAGAAGGTTATACCATTGAAATATATCGAGGCCGCTGTGCCCGTTGCAACGTGACGATTATTCCGTTGTCCACATTTGAAATGAACATGAATACAAATACGCTAAGCATGAATCCCAACATCAGGGTATCGTCCCTTCCAAGGCCTCTGCTGAGCCTCGAGAGCACGCTCATAACCATCCATTTCACTTGCGCCGATATGGCCCATTTGTGTTCTGACCCAAAGAACCCAGCTGTCCTTCTCAAGACGATCCTACTTCTTGATACCACGAGCACTGACCTCGCCCTTCTCGCCAATGTTGAGCTTCACCCGACAATCAGGACAGTACCATTTCGTTGTACGCGCAGGCACCTCAGTGAGGTCAACGCATTCGAGGTGGAACCACTCTTGCTTACACTGCTGGATTGTCAGTTTCATTTCTGTTTGCTCTTTGCGAGCCGCTGCGGAGAGTGGGTATGTGATTTTTGAGGCAGAAGAGTTTCTTACGTCGGAATTTTCGCAAGCAATCATTGTGCCAAAACTGACTCTATTGCATAGACAGTATTTCGGCTCGTCAGGGTCAATAGGGTTTCCGTCATCATCCACATCCTCCCCATCCTCCATCTCAGTGTCAACAGATCCTCTGTCCTTCTTTGAACGGACCTTCCTCTTTGGTGGTGCCTTTCGCTTACCGACAGCGCTGTTACCGCCGCTTTTGGTGGTACTAACAATTCCAGGAGCAGGTCGCTTAGTTCGCTTTGGTGGTCGAGGTTCAGGGGCAGGGGTGTTGCGAGCAGTGCTCGCTCGTCGTGGCCGATCTGCAGCTAACGAGGGCTGCGGCTCTTGACTCGCAGCTTTGCCTCGAGAGCTTGGTCGGCGGATAGCAAGGCCCTCGGGGCCAGGAGTTAATCGAGGAGTGTGAGCACGAGAAAGTGCCGGTTTGTTTGCTGCTTCATGGGCTAGTTGAGGAAGAGGAGGAGGGGGTAGAGGGGAATGCGGAGGGGCAAGGGCAATCTGGACGGGCTGTGTTTGAAGAAGTGGAGATGATTTCTGCTCATGTTTAAGGGGCTCTTCCTCGGACGCTTCTGGTATGGGCTCGATCACTTGAGGCTGTGGCAGTTCTGTCTGTTGCTGTTGTGCCTGTTGGGTCCGCTTTGCTGCTTCGCCGCGAGTTTCTCTTTTAGTGGTCTCCCTTACTGGAGGGAGAACAGGAGTCACCGACTTCCTTGATTCAGTCATAGGTAGAGGCACTGGAGTCTGATGTGGAGGAGGTTTGATAGGCACCGCGTTGGACATCGTAGCTGGGTTTGGCGTTGGAGACTTTGCTGACCCTCGGGTAGTCATACCAGGAACAGGTATAGGAACTGGCGTTTCAGCATGTGAAACAGCAGAACGATCTCCAGGTGCACTCGAAGACCCGGATGCTGTCTCAGGAGTTGGACCTTTACTTAGTCTTACTTGCTGAGGTGGCGGAACTGGAGTCTCGGTCTTCACGCGCTTGGTCTGAGGTCGAGCAGGTTGACTCTCATTCTTCTCACCAATCTCATTAGCATTGTTGGATTCTTCAGGCTCTGGTTCTCTCTTTCGCTTCGTTGACCGCGATCCTGCTCGGGTTTTAGCAGATTTCGCAATTTCCTTTGGCTTTGGAGTCTCCTGAGGTTTTGGAGCTTCTTCGATGGCGGGAGCCTCTTTAGGTTTAGGAGTCTCCTTGTTCTTGGGAGTCTCTTTGTGCTTTGGAGCCTCCTTGGGCTTTGCTGTGTCCTTGGGTGCCTCTGACGTTGGTGTCCTTGGAGTTCCATTACTTTCCTTGTTGCTGTTGTTGTTTCCATTCCCAAGAAACAATTTTGCCGCCTCGTTCATCTTCCTTGCCGATTCCTCTGCTTCCTCTGCAGCCATCTTCGCAAGGACTTCACGTTTGACCTTTTTGGCCTCGTTGAGCTTCATACCCCGGTTGCTGGTTGGGACTTCCTCAGCTTCCAAGGTCTCAGCATCAAGTGCCCCAGCTGGCAGCTGTTTCTCACCCGATTCAGTGTCTATTATCGGTGTAGGGACTGGAGGTTCAAAGGTCTGCCCCTCATCTTCAGCATGCTTCTTGGCCTCGTGATATGCATCGGGGCCGCGACCGAGATACTTGAGCTCCCGAGCAATCATGGTCTCACTGGGGGTCCATGTAGCATTCTTCTTCATCCGCTTTCGCAACCTTGCCAACTCGTACTGGGTGAGCTGCAACCAAGGAGCATCAGGACTACCCACAACCGCATCCTCAGGCGGAGGACGAAGCAAAGCAGCATTATTGGCTGCAGCTGCTTGGATAAGAGCTGGTGAAGCATATGTGGCCGGTCGAGAATGGCGATTTGGTGTCTTGGGTGGTTTGTTGGAAATAAGCTTGATTCGTGCTCCAGGCGCCGGCGTTCTTCGGTTTGGCATAGGCACATCCGAATCTTCGTCAGAGCTCACATCGGATTCGTCGGTGTATGTGTCATAATCAAGATCGTAAGGCGCTAAAACTTCGCCCGGAACAATGATTCTGGGAACTTGAGGGCGTCGAGGCTTTTGAACACCATCACCTCCAACCTTGACACCTGCCTTGCTTCTAGCTAGCTGTGGAGATCTCGACTGAACCGGGCTCTTGGGTTCTTCTGTCGGGTAGTTTTCCCTCATTTTCTGGAGTTTCGCTAACAAAACCTTGGCCTTGTTATAGTGCCGGTTGATGTTGTCTGACATCCTAATAGCTTCGGCATGCGCAAAGGCACGAGAACTAATAGCCTGATCAAGCTGCTCAGAGATATCAGCCCGAAGCTGCACCGGCGCTGGACGTTCCTCCGGGGCAAGTGTTGGTAGTCGGCCCCATACCGTGGTCAGGTCATGAACATTGTGTGAAGCTTTGGCGTAGGTTTCGTCGAGTTTGCCGATAAGGGTAAGGGATCGCACGATATCGGAAGGTAGGTAATCGGTGAAGTCGAGAAAATCCGTCACAGTGGTCTGCGCATCTGGGTCCGCGCGCGACTCCATAGATGCGAGGCTGTCGATGCGCTCAAGGGTGGGCGCTCTGATTGATGCGTGGTGCTTGGGCGAGATGGCCTCCATATTGGTGTCGCCGTCGGGGTCTGCTACAGCGGCCATCGTAGCACCCTTTGCCTCTTGAAGTGTAGAATTAGATCGCTGTTGTGTCAGAAGAACTCGATGCGCTTTAGTTGTATAGCTGGGTAATGGTATTTGATGATGTGGGTTGCGCGTCGATAGCTCTACGCGACGAGAGCCAGTCGGCAGGTACAGATACGTCAATCAATTTGCTGGATGCGCTTGCCTGAAATGGTCTAGCACAACAAGGACGAGCCTAGTGGGGCGCGGGTACCGATCGATCATGTGATACCCTGCTGAGTCATCGAAGAACGAAGTGCCTTGCCAGGCTGCAACGACGTCTGGATTCAATAGTTCAAGATATTTGCGCATTTGCGATTTTATTTTTCTCTGTCGGAAAAATAGCATGGTTGAATTTATCCAGTGCCTTCCGCATCTTTTCGGAACGCAAGGCGTTTTTGTGGCTCCACAATTCCTGGTCGAAGGAGTCATGATAGCTCATGATGGAGGCCCCCAAAATGACATCGCAAATCGCAAAACCTTGGCACAGGAATGTTAGAATATGCCTTGGGACTAAGTAGTATCTGTGCCCGGTATGAAATTTATAGTGGAGATTTTTGCCGTGGAATAGTACCGAATTCTAGGGAGAGTTGGGGACGACTACGAATAGTTACACTATCAAGTATCGTCGTGGTCACATGGTAACTTGTGTTTCCCATAACATGTTGTTCCATTGTAAGTATCTCTTGTTACAATTTGCATCTGTAAAGCCATTGCACTCATATATTCAACATGATTGAGCTCAACACCTCCAAAAGTCTATATGCATATATCCCGGTTCCAAATATCGCCAATTGCAATCTCTAAATGCAGATAACATGCCAATCATAATCTCGTGGTAATCAAACAAAAGAAATCTAAGACATTAACACATCCGTGGGCCTTCATAACCCATCTACCAGTCCCAGTCAGGCTCTGTCTCTCTCACCATAACAGCTCCTCCAATTTGCTCTGATTCCTCAACATAGTAGGTAGACTCGTTTCCAATCAAAGTTAGGGTTCCGTAGACAACAAGACGTCTGCATTTCCTGCAGTTTAGTTAGCTTACTATCGTGGTCCCAGCAAGAACATGTACATACAAGTATCCTGTGATGCTCACGTTTCCGTAAATCTCCAAGTCTGCCGCTTCAAGAGTTCCCAAGACTCTGAGCTTGCCGCAGCCCTTCATCTTGTCATTGGCAACTGTGTATCCATTCACCAAGATGTTTCCATATGCTTTGACTCTTCCACTTTTTTTTTTTTGCGTTAGTTTCAATACATCTCATGGAAAAACGATATACATACTCGCATCTGATGCTTCCGTTCAAACCAAGAGCTCCATAGGCGTCAATCTTTTCTCGGACGATTACGTCGCCGTTCAAATTGATGCTGCTTCCAGATTTGACAGATCCTACGACCTCAATGGGTCCATTGAGAGAAATCTCATTGTCGCTCTTGACGCTTCTTGATCTCTTGTAAGCCGGCGGGTTGGCGTAAGAGGTAGTGTTGTAGTAGCTCGACATGATCAAGGCTTTTGCGTTTGCTTCAATGTCTCGAAGCGTTATGATAAAGGATTCTGGTTATTGTTTCAAGTGGATGATTGAGTAGTTATGCTCGAGAGTAATGATGAAGATAGTAATGAAGATGGAATAGAGAATTGTTTTCCTGAGGAACCAGGTGGTTCTCTTATACTTTGGATTTTCAACCCATCTGCGCAGAAGTTGAAACTGCATACAGGTAGGCATACTGGAGCCTCGAGAGGCTCTCGTCCACACATACCCCCCTGACTCTGCTAACCGCAGTCATAAGGCACATAGTCCAGGACGAGATGGACCCTTATTACTCAGGCCAGGCACGAGACCACTTGATGGGGACTACTATGCAGCTATACCGGGCACTGCATCAAAGTGCATGACGCCTGGTGCTGGTTGGATCATCTAGGTCAAGACCGATAAGACTATCCAATGGGGAGTTATGGATCTAGAGGAATGGTACATGAAGGCTTGCAGTAGTATATGATTCATATTTCGATGTGCTGACTCGGTGTAAGTCAGATTCCTAACTACTCCAGAGCTCAAGATTTGGACTCTGCTACGATGATATTAGTTCAGCTAAAGAAATAAACTCGTGCAAAAAGCAGAAGACCATTACAGCAAAGTTCAATAACTCGCCACATAAAACGAACATAGTAGGAATGTTCTGTATGAGACACACACAAGGCACTCTTTGTGGAGTAGATACAGCCTAGAGGCAGGTCTGAGATATCCAATAGCAAGGATGTTTAGGAAATAGTCCTATCCAAGCCTAGGACCGCCAACGCCTCGTTTGTCCCACGAACACCACCATTTCACGTTCCAGGCATTGAACAGCACTGGCGTCTTTTGTGTTTTGCATGTAAATGCCCCATGCGCCTTGGACCCAGAAGTTGGGGAATAGCAGGGCCAGGCAGGGGTTGTAAAGTTATTAGGACTCGTCCTGTGGTGTTTGCCTTGGGTACATGTCCCTTTGTGTATACCGAAATGTCGATCAGCATGCACCTATTCTGCTGCCTTAAATTCCGGGCGTATCGTATGGCTCCGAAAAAACAAGGTTTCTTGCTGTTTTCACGTTTGAACCCTTGCTCATGGTTGAATCGCCCGAGGCTGTACACTCCCTAGTTCCTAGTCTAGCTCATGGTTGCAGCGCCCATCTGGATATGGCTGTCATCAGCCCTACGAGTGAAAAGCCACTTTGTCTTTCAGTGTTTTTCTCCGTCTGTAGGCGCATACTGATCCTTGTTTCTTCTAGAAAACGCCAAGCTATTGCTCCTATCGCCCCGTCGTTGCCTAATGACCACCCAGGGCACCTACTCCATGTTTCTCGAGGTAATGGTGATTCAAGGCATGTAACGGTATCATGCGCATCATGCGCATCATGATGGACTTCATTTTGTACAGTACTCTTGATTATGTATTCTTACAATAGTAGCACAATAGACCTAATAACATATCAAAACACAAAAGACACAGAAAACATAGAAAACAATATAAACAAATCTCATGGTCACTTTAACAATAGTTCCTATACCATTGTCAAGTTGCCACGCCCTGGATCCTCCCGACTCCAATCGTTTTATGAAAAGCAGGGTATTCATCCGTCCATCTACCCATCTCCAAGTTAGGATGCTATCAGCACCCTATTCTTTGGCCCCCAACTGACCCTAGTCCAGCCTCTCATACCTAGCAAAGCTGATCACAGCCTGCTGCAAATAATATACCCAAGCATTTAATCTCCGCCCACAAAGCCCAGGCCAATACCGCTGCAGATGGCAGCAAATGCCCAGACGCCTGCATATGCAGCAGCTCCAATGGCATCAACACGGTACATAGTCTTATATGAGGCGAGGAACGTGTTGACCGCAGCGACAAAGGCGACCACGGCCGTTCGGCGAATCACCACCTTGGTCTTGACAGTGTAACCCCACACATTCCACCAAACGGTCTCTCCGAGAGACGCAGCCACAGGGTCAAACTGATTGACCTTCTCGTCCTCTTTGGCACGTGCGGTCGTCGCGAAAGGGGCAAAGATGAAGGTGCTGGCGGCGATGCCGAACAAGGTCGTCACAGGGAGAATGGCAGCGTATGAGGCATTGTAGGCCGGTTCAAGGGTGGACACTCCTGAGTAGTTGACGACCAGAATGCGAGGCAGAAGGAAGCGCAGCGACAGGACGAGCACAACAGTATAGATGCCTGTTGACAGAGCTGTCGTGTATGACTGGAGTGGGATATCGAGAAGCTCGCGGTTAGGCAAACCTGCAGCTGCGGCAGCCGAAGGCGTATGGATGGTAGAAAGCGGGCGAAGCATATAAAAGGGCACAGCGACCGAAATAACGTCAACGGCCAATGCTGAGGCTGCTGTGGTCCAGGTAAGGCCGTAGAAGGTCGAGAGAAGGTAGAACTATTTGCTAGTCAGTTTTTACACGGCCTGACGCTCTGAAAATTGGGGGTGAACTGACATGAGGGCCGTGAGAAAGAATATCCAGCATCGCGACATCCAAGCTGTCCAACTTGCCATACCATCCTATCGTGAGCTCGATCCTGGTCGTGACCGTTAGCATACTTCCATCGCGCACAGCACACATCTACTCACATTCTCCAGCCTGCCAAAAGAAGAACCTCTGGCCAGGTATCCTGGCTTCGACTGAGGGCAGCCAGCTCGCCGCCTGTAAGCTCGCCCAACAGGCTGTATCCGAGAGAAGCCATCGCGAAGCTAGTCGCGATGGCGAGGGGAAACTGCGCCTGCTTGGGGACCATTTCGCGAAATGTGCGCGGGGGTTGCTGTACCTCCTTTGGCGATGAGGAAGTGGTCACCAACGCCGTCTCGTCGCCGGCCATAACTCGTCGCGTTGCCATGTTTGTATTTGTTGGAGTTGAGACAATGACTGTCTAAGATTCTGATTTGCACGCCAACGATCTGGAACAAGTCGACGCGAAGTATCCCACAGCTGTCGCGACAAAGGTACAAGCTGGCGATAAAGCTCGGATATTAAAAGGTTGTGTTATGACGATGAATGAGGTAGGGTTAATGTGGATGGCTGCCAACTGAAAGAGCAGCAGTGGGGAACTCAGAGCTTGGGATCAGTGACGTACGTCGCTAGGACAACAACGGGAAAACTCCAACGGCAGTCTCTTCTTCCCCACTGCAGGCCTCTAACCTACTGAAGTGGGTTAGTGTTTCTTTGCAACAGCCGATGAGAGATGAATTTTCTCTCCCTGAAGCTCTCGTCTTTCCCCTTCTTTTCTTCTTCTGTTATACAAACACAGTCAAACCAGGCACATCAATTAAAAAGTGTGACCTCAAGAAGATGCATCTTGATCACCTTTTGTCTTATCACGCTCATTCTGCGTTCCTCTATAGACGAGGCTGGCTGCTTCTTAACCTGTCTGCTCAATTGTGATCTTATTTGACTGCGTAGTGGTGTCTCATCACAGGACTTCTTTTTTTTTCTTCTCCTTCTTACCAATCACCGGTCCATCAGATCACATCTAGGCGTTTCAAGTTTGTGTCAATGTTTAATTTCCATGTGGTAGGTATTTATTGGGCGTCCAACTCGACGCCTGTCCGACTCCTCACTTTAACCTCGTGGCGATGCAATCTCATCCAGCTTGTCACCAGATGGGCCCTCCACTCATTGGTGCTAAGGTATATCGGCGGCGGAGACACGCTGTGTATGTGATACAAAAAAATGAAGAGAGAAAAAAAGCAGAACGCGCCTATCCGTCCATCGACGTCATTCGATAAATCCAACTCCAGAGCCAACATGCCCGACCCAAGAGGTATACTCCGTCCCATTCGTTAACCCATTAATGATAAATTCAAAATCATTCCTCCATGCGACCGAAAACGCCATCATCTTCATCTTCGCTACGACCGCGTGAACGAATCTCGAAATCGTCGTCGTCCATGACCGAATCGCCGCTACCGTCCATCCTCACGTCTTCGCTAGGACGTCTCATCTCACCCCGAGTAAAGCTCTCCGGCTGTCGACGTGGGAAGCTGTTGATGAAGCTTGCGGTCGACAGCGACGTTGCTTGACCCAGGTACTGCGCCGGTACCGGAGGGACAGGGGGCGCATCTTCAGGAATCGTAGCGGTACGGGATCCATTGTTGCTACCAAAGCTGCAGCTCAGTAGCTCCACGGCAGCAGCTAGGTCCCGATCGTCTTCACCTGTTGCGTTACGCCCAGAAGAACTTGGACGATGATCACTGCTTTGCTGGCGGTAATGGCCAAAGCCTGAGCTATACGGTACACTGCCGGCCCCATAGGACGCAGCTGAGATTGACTGGAAACTTCTCGCATACCCGGCGTTGCTGCTGGAGCGCTTGTTTCGGTAGGATGTGCCATTGACATTAACCCCTTCGGCAACTGGAGGTGGGGTAGTGTCGGCAGAGCTCTGTCGCTCCACAGGGTCTGAGTATCCTGACGCAGCGGGTGAGAATGACCCGGCTTCGCTCTGGAAGTCCTTGGTAGACTCTGGAGGAGTGCCAACGCTGCTTTCAATGCCGTTCATGGTTACAAGAACTGAAGCGGCTTCAAGTAGCTGGACTTGCTGGTGCTTCGAGATGAGCAGCTTCGACGTCAAAGCCCACTCAGGTGTGTGTTCCCACCTAGACACAGTCAGTGACACAGTTCAAGAGTACGAAACGTTACACGCCAAAAACAGCTCGTCTTAAACAAGAGTCGCTGTGCTGGGGCAAGTCATTGGGAGGAGGGAAACCAACAAGTGCTTAGTCAAACAACTGCTATGCTTGTAGCCTTTACCGCACTTGTCACAGCGAACCTCAACCCTGTTGCTCTTCTTGCTCTCTTTGAGAGTCTGGCCGTCGCTTGCACGGCGTTGGCGGGCCTTCTGGAACTTGGTGGTTCCTTCATCAGCCGACCCCTCGTTCATGTCATCCTCAATGGCGCTACCATTGAGTTCTTGCTTCGTCTCGGGTATCGACTTGTGGTTCGGAAGACTAGCGGGTGGAGAGGGAAGGCTACCGGCGATGGCGGCACGGGCAGCGGCGCTCTTGGACATACGGCGGACACCGTTGTTAATGGGCAAGGCGGCAGAACGCTCACTTTCCCGAAGAGCAGCGGCGATCGCGGCAATATTGGTATTCGGGTTAGTGACTGACTTGCGTCGAGTCACTCGGTGGTTGGAGTTAAGGGCACCTGTGAGCAGCGAGTGCGAGCTCGTCCGAGCGTGTGATTGACGGCCAGGTAGGGCCGACGACGTGGACGACATCGGAGGAGAACGGTTCTGAGTCAATGGCCTCGAGGACTGCTGCATTTCCTGAAAGGACGAAGGAGATCAGCAAATCTGGGCCTTGGTAGGTTGTTATGCCATCTGGCAGGTCGTGGAAAGATCATGGTAGGGTTCGGATCGGATCCCTCCGAGGGGGAGCGTACTTTGGATGAGGCCATTGCCGGCGACTTGGGATATGTTCAGGATTCGACCGACGACTGTCGAGACGATCACGAACTAAGAGATGAGATTAAGTTGTTGGTTGCTTTTGGATTTGGAACAGGCAGACGGATGTTGTTGGAAGGAAGACAGATGGTGAGAGGAGAGATAATTCATGGCAAGAGCCCCAGACGAGAAATAATATTTTGGGAAGAGCAACCAAGACGGGGTGTGTGTGGGAGGGGTGGTGATACACTGAAAGGGATGAGATGGGCACCCGGTAGCTATGCCACAGTCATTTATTCACTAGTAACCTTTGAGCCACTGAACATGACCTTGTGCCTTGGAATCGGTTCCAACGCCTTCTACCAGGAGCCGTCCTCACTGGCCTTTGGGTTGGCTCTCCAGGCCCCCAGGAGCAGCCATTGAATGGCAACAGGTGGGGACGGTAGGAACGGTTCATTGGCTGGTCAGCCCCCTTGTCGAGTTGCAACAGGGAAGATGCCCAGGTCAGGCGGGGGGCGTGTCCACAGTAGACGTGCCATGCACCCTATTAAGAACCCGGCCAAAAAGGGACGGTCAATTGTTGGTGAATGGGGGGCTGAGCATCAGTCTATCGCATCCCCTTGAATGTCAACCTGGACAGATATGATATCGGGAAGAGGACACGAAATGAGAGTGCCCGGCTGCCTCAGAGCTGACGGAAAGTGATTCTTTCGATGGCCGTTCTGCAGGCAAACAACAGAGACAAGCTTGAAGGACATACGGACGGAGATCCGAGGTGCGTATCCCCTCATTCTCCCGGTGCATGAGGCGTTGTGCTTTGCGCTGATGATTGGATCCTCTCACAATCTGGCACCTGAACCTTGCTGGATAAGGTATAAAAGGTAATGGTTCCCTTTGTGCACCATCATAAAAAGAAGTGCAGACGTGCCAGGGTCCTCTCCGCTGCACAACGTTGTAGCCAAAGGATGAAACTAACCGTTTTGAACGATGTTCCTGGAGTATCTGCAATTAGAAAGTCAGATCCCGTCTGAACAAACGTTGACAGAAGGACAGGTAAGTCGCGAAAGTCCGGCAGCTCAACGAATTCTACTATACGTAAGTAAAGTGTACCCGCCAAACTTGTCCTTGTCTGTTGATATGTTGGGGGATATCAGCAGTCAGTCGCCTTCGTTATGCTCAGTTATGGGCTGATTCGTCACCCTACGCGTCCATCTCCTCATCGTCGTCGTACATGCAGCATAGTCAAAGTCGGTACTGTATGTAGAAGGTCTCGTACACTTCCTCCATTTCCCCAACTTCCGAGGCGGGTAGAGTGGACAGTCGCCCCGTGGCCTAGGCTTGGCGAGGCCATCTGAAAGTCCGCTAAAGCCCCCAGCCCAATCCAGCTCAAAACTTCGCACTGGGCGGGGGGTACTGATGGAGTTGGCTGACTGAGGAGTTTCGTGCTTGAGAGGAGACGAATTTGGGGACTGGAGGTCGGTGGTGTGCTGGCGGATGAAACCTAGCCGGACCTGGAAAGAGGGGGAGGCATCTGAACTGTACAGTGCAAGTGGTGAAAAGAACACGGTCATTCTAAAGAGACTGTTCGATCGTGGTCGATGGATGATGCGTGAGATTTTATTACCATCGAAAACAATAGTTCGATACACATCGAGCAACGAGGGCATGCGATATGGAGATGGCGAACTGTTTCACTCGCCAGTGCCATTTACCAAGCGGCCGCTTCATCTTGCATCGGGGATTTTAGTAGCGAGATTGTTTGACGTCGTAACCGAGAATCTTATGGACCAGCTCATGGCATTGCTTTCATGTCCATGTACTGTAAATCCACAGATTGGGGTGCACTTCCGGCAGCCGTATAGTATAACCTCGTATTGTTTGATGATTTTGCAATCTCTCTTGACGTCTTCCCCTGTGTCGAGGCTCGTGCGAGGCTGCGATTGAACAGATACCATTAACGTGGCCATGAGAAGTTGGCACAGTTAAAAGATTCAAGGCGTATCGCGACGCTCATGGTTCTCGCTAGCTGTGCCAGCTTGAGACGCGTCCAATATAATGTCAGACCAAGGAGTGATGGGTTTGTTTCGAGTCCTGGAAGTGGATGTTTGGGAAAACAGGTTTCAGTCCTGTATTCCACGCGTACAAACTCCTTGTGACGGGGTTATGCTCGAAGTCTAATTATGCCGTTGAATTATTCTACGTGGTATGGATTTGTGCCTAAGCGCGTAACCGCGTGTCAGAAGATTTGACTGTTTGGATCGGGAGTAAATAAAGGTTAGGTAAATTATCACTATGTTTAGACTGAAGTTGCCCAAGATATTCTGTCATTTGGTCTAAAGCTGTCACTTCTTGGTACCCAGGGGCCGGCTGAGCGCAGGGCTGATATCAGCGTTCCGCTTTCAGTAACAAGTAATTAATTGAGCGGCAAAGCAACAATTCACGTCCACTCGTTTAATAAAATCTTGGAAATTACTCAACATGTTCTTGCAATTGTAGCCCACAATACTCTTATCAATTCAGCTTCTTGCATTCCATTCCGGCACGAATCCTCATCCTCATCCTTTTACACGTGGTGATACCCATGCTTGAAACCTGACCTAAATAATTAACCCTTGCCCTCCTATCGTAGCCCTGCCCTGACCGCGTAACCTTAATGAGTTAACACCTAATTACAGCCAAGGTGAGCGATCCCCTGGCTGATCTGATAACGCTGTTTCTTCGGTCAAAGTGGTCATTGGCCTGACTTCTTGGCCTGATGTTTTACAGTCCGGCCCGGACAATTCACATCGGACAGAGAAGGATAAAGGAGGTCTTATTCGGCAATGGCTGATCTTAGGCTTTCTAACGGGGAGAGAAAAAAGTGAGGACCCCTTCTTTTCCAACTTTTTTTTTTTTGGTCGGTATGAGTCTCAAGGAATAATCCAACTGTATGAACGCCTAAGTTCGGACCCCAAAATCCATGTAACCCTCCTCACATCGCATTGATCGCGTAGCAACTCGTTACTTTATAGCTACTCAATTACTTGTCTGAGAGGGCCACGAGTAGGAGATGCCAGCTGCATCTTCAACAATGGATTTCATCTCCCCAAAAAGCATGGGCGTGCAATTAAGACGTACCCGAATGGTTTATGTGCATATACCCCCCGCCTTGATACTAACACTGTACGTAACCAACTCCCTCGCCGCCCGCCATCAGTTAGTCCACCACCCATCAATGACACTCTATACTAGGAATTGGAATTGAGCCTGGGCTTGGACCTGTCTAGCCTGCTCAGCAATAGCAACAGAGAGCCCTGAATCTAGCTGCCACCGCAATCCTAAGGCCTAGAGCAGGGCTAAGAATGTATTTAAACTGCATTTCGCGGCGTTTCCGAGCATCACGATTGGAGATTTTTTGAGCGCTGAGAAAGGAGTTTGTCAACTATATCCAACCGGCTTATGCCAATGCATTGTGTCTCTTCCTCATTGGCCTCTGGGTTCAATATAGTAATAGAAACCTGATTAACCGGGTTCTCACGTCAGGAAGGCAAAAGCGAAGCAAAGCAGACGAGTGACAGAAGAGCTCATATCTTATGCAGCACTTACATACATAAATGATATCCGGCCGGGATTAGGGATTAGGGATTAGGGTAGTGTCAAGTTCAAACTATTACCCCTCAAACTGCTAAGCAGATCGGGCAACTTGTCCCGCCCCGTCACACGCTCTTTCACCTGACCTATGTTGTGACCTTTGTTGTGCCTTTCCTTTTGGTTGATCACACGCACTTCCGGAAGCCTTGAAGAGGTATCGAGCCGCGACAGTGGCTGGGTAGCTTGTTCCCGCTGTGCTGGTGCGTGGAGAGCGCTGGAGAGGGTGCAACGTCAAGGTGCCACTAGTCTCCATGTTGAGAGGTTTGGTTGTTCATCTTCCGTGCGTACAAGGAAAGCCAAAAGAAAAGTTATGATCTTCTTTTGAGCCATGAGACCACTCAGTGCCGACGCCGTAATATACATACTCAAGCAACCAGAAACAAGCCAGAAGCCATTTTTAGCAGCTCAAGAATTCCATTCACGTTCCTGACTATCTTATGGAGAATTTCCACCTCGAACGACGATCCCCAATCTAAATCCCAGCGTACATCGGAAATTTATTGAGGCCAATAGTAGCATGCGATCCAAAACAATCTTCCCAGTGCGAGTTTCGACACATGGAGCTACTGCTGATGCTCTGGACATCATCTGAAATGGTTGCGTTCCCAGAGACTCTGCCTCTCTTGCATAAAAAGACATCGATCGAATTGGTTTTGTCAACTGGGGACAATATACAAGTTTGCAATGGAGGCGACGTCATCAGTGGAAAGACAATGGAATCCCCAGTCGAGCTCACGTAACATGCCTTGTCTGTACGTAGTGCATTGTTCACATTCCACATTTTACACCTCGACTTTTTGAGCATTCAATAATTCATGGTGTGACTCTGACGTCGACCAAGTTAATAAAACCCGCCAAAATGAAAATAAACAACTGATGAACAAGCCAGCCAAGTTAGTGCTGGAGCCCGCTTTGTTACAGAAATTAGAGAACCTTGAGACTCCATCAGAGTGGAATTCTTACCTAGGACGAACCCAGTTGGGGAGCCTTGAGCTTACCTGACAAAAACCAATCAGGCTCAGCACACATTCCTCCACATTCTGCCAATCTCGATCCTGTCTTGGCCGGCAAAGAGCGAACAAAACTCGGTCACTGCCGTGCGAGTATGCTGGTTGTCAACTGAGACATTGGCACGAGGGCGCTGACGTTAAGGTCTACAGTGCACTGCAGTGACCACCTTCGGAGCTTGTTACCTACCTACCTGTCTTCTGCAACGACGGGGGATTTCTCGCATCAGCGCCTGCATTTGACGACGATCCGGGGTGCGGTGATCGCTGAACGCACAAGCACCTAGAAAAACAGCCGCTTCAAACGGACCCCCAGACACGCATTTTCCCTGTTGGAGTATGGTATGGTTGGGCCCAGAAGGCTTGGGTCGGGTTCGTGACAGCTGGGGCCGGGTGGGTTCTGAACAGAAATACAACACGCACTTCACAACCTCATCCCTCGAGGGGGGCAGAAGACCTAACACTAATCCAAAAAGGCTCCATGCCCTTATGATGGTCGGTGACGACCATGGAGCTATCCAGGCAACAGGCAAACAATAATTCGGTGTGTTCCAGGCGATGCGAGCATCGATGGTAAGTGATCCCGATGGGCAGGACAGGACAGGACAAAGGACCATAAAATGCCTAGAACTCGGACCTTTGAATCCACTATGAAAGAGTCCCAGCACGTAATCTATGACCGTACATACAGTCTCGGAGAAACAACATATCGTACCGCGGTTCAACTTGTATCACCGGCACTTACTTCACGATGCCGTTGACTGTTGGCTCCGTGTCCGAAAATCGCCATGAAACGACATTTGTGGTATCCAGTGACCGAGGCTTCCCCGCGCCTTAAACTGCACTGAATTACCCCTCTATCTCGACGCCCGTCTCGCTGGTGGGCTGCTGATATGGATGGGTATGGATTGTGGCACAGCGGCACTTGGCACATGCTGTTGAGGGAATACGCACAGGGGCGTGCCTCTTGGTCCCACCGGGGAGCCTGGCGGGATTCCTACACAGCGATGTGGATGCTGTCCTGATAAGAATGGGGAAATTCATGCCTCAATTAGATGGATACTATGATATGGAATCGTTTGAGAGATGCCTCGGTGCTACTACTTGGGCTGTTGCAAGAGTGTCAATGGATAATAGAGAGGCAACGTCAGCAAGGTGGTATTATCCTCTCATCGCTCATTATGTTCCTGAGTTGTTCCTGCATGACATGGAAGGGAAGCTCTCAGTCCACGTGGTGTCATGCTATTGTGTCTGGCATTTTCCCTGGCATTGTGCCCTATATCTTGAGACATCCATGGCAAGGGCTTGGTTGTTATGATATCGACCACCAAATGCCATAGACAGATGAATCTTGATGCTCCCAAGGTCATGGTTTGGTCTGCCAGTTCCCGAGATCAGATCAGCGATGCTTATCGGGGACCAAGGAATGATGGCCGTGTTGGAGGGGACCCTGCTGCGGCGACGACGAGCCCTACGGCGGGTACCCGAATTCCTTAACTTCATGGTTCCTGATCCGTGCTGGTTCCAGAAACGTGATAACTCTTCTAAGTTTTGTGGCTTGAAAATCGCCAGCTGCAAGTTGAATATGCTTTTTACCTTTTGAGGCTGCAAAATGGAATCACTGGGGTCTTTCTTGAGCGTTGAGAGAAGCTCATGACGTGCAATAAGAGCAAGTGTGATCAGCCCAAATCATTCAAGAGAAGTATTTAGAATTCAGTACGTGCGTTGAAGATCACCAATGATTTGGCCAGGTTATTGGGCCTTGTAGTCACGCAAGTGTAGATAGTCATAGACGGCCATGTTGCTGCCGATGTCGGAGCACACAATGACAAGGTATTGAAGCGCCTTATCTCAAGAGGTGACGAGTAGATCGGAAAGAGCGGTGATGCACTTCATTAGGAGGTTCTCGAATTTGTTTGTTTGTCTTTGCTCCAAACGTGCCAAATCTTGGTCAGAGAGACTGGAAAGCCAGTGTTTTTTGTGGCCCAAGCCTCCATACCTCGTACCTTAACAATGGATGGCGATCATGGATGACATCGATCGTGCCTATCAAGCCACAACAGATAAATTCAAGAGGCTTTTCCAAAGACAGCCCAAGTCAACACAGATATATCATCCCGAAAACAGGCCAGAAATACTCAACCAAACCATAATTTACACGTGAACGTGAGGCATGTCGCACAACAAGATTATCATGGCCTGGCAAACGATCTACACCCTAGTTCATGTACCCCGGATTAATTCAACTTTAGTTCAATTTGCCGGCGGGCGCTGGACCTTTCCCATGTCCAAATCCGTTGACACACGGAAAACGATGCTGAGATAGCAGTGGTTGATAGAGGCATATAGCATATACTTGGGACTCGATGTCGTCGGACAGAGGCAAAAACTCCCCCACGTCCTTATGCAGTGGCGTAGTGACGACTGCTTGACAATTTGTGAGACTGCAAAGAACTTGAGGGAAATACTTTCTTTCTATTTTAATCTGCTTCTGACTCGTCTTTGTTGTTACTGCAACAACCCAGCCCGTTTTGTTGCTTCAATAGGTAGCATTCACAAACCAGATCCACTCATAGTGTTTCAACTTCATAACAACAACAACATCATCATCATCATCATCACCACAACAATGGCCCCTGATATGGACGTGTATCGCAAGACCGGCAGAGGAGGGGCGGGTAATTACATTCAGAGCAAGCCTGACGATGCTTCCAAGGTAAGCCAAACATGAGGCTCATTCCTCTTCAACATCTCATCTCACACGTACAACCAGGACCTCGAAGCTCAGAACCTAGCTACCGACGAGGCTCCTCCTCCAGATCGTCTAACCGCCAACGTCCCTGCAAGAGCTGGGCGCGGTGGTTCGGGCAACTACGTCAACCCTGAGGATCTGCCTGATGCCCAGGAGCAGGATGAAATGGCCAAGAAGACAGCTGCGGCAGTGAGCGCGAGTCTCAAGAAGAACAACCCCGTCCGAGGAGGATTGGGTGGCCGCGGCGGTGCGGGCAACTGGAAGCATGCTGTCTCCTTCGAAGAGGAGGAGAGGATGAGAGACGAGGAGAGGGCCAGAGAGGAAGAATTGCAGAAGAGGGTGAGGGATTCGGTTGAGCAAGGTTTGAAGATGCCTGAGAGGGCGCATCATGGACATGGGCATACCAAGCATGATGATCAATGAGATTTATGGGTTCGAACAATTTAAGCCGTTTAGTTGGATTTAGCGTCTGACTCTTTACTCATATTTCATATACTCCAAATCATCTCACTCATGTCTTTGCAAGCCATCCCTCCACTATATGAACTCATTTCTTTCCCCTCGTCACGATAAGATACCAAACTACTACCTTTAAAAAGCCCTGGGGATCTCTGCTTCCCTCGCCAACATGAGTGCAACGGAGCTAAGCTCATCCAAAGTGGTCAGCTCCTCACCCAACTTGGGCATCTCGAAGAGATCGTAGTCCGAGTCGCACTCGGTGCCAGCGGCTGGGAGGGTGCCGTTCTGGAAGTACTCTCGAATGTGTCGAAGGGAGCATGACGAGGGTGCTGCGAGAGAGCAATGCTATCCAGGAAAGTCAGCGGCCAAGATGGGCACCAAGTTCAAGAGAGACTTACACCATAAGAGTTTTGCTTCAGAACCACAGAGCTTGGGAACTTGGCTGAGTTGTTGAAGGCGCTCTGCAGAGGTGTAACGTTGTCGGCCATGTTACCTATAAAGAGGATTGGATGCGCCGTATCGCCCCTAAAGTCGTCTATCCCAGATGTTAGAATACCCACGACCTATCTGATATAGAGCGACTCACCGTCTGTGAACTTCCACTTGGGCCTCGTCTTTCTTCCTATGCATGAAACATGAAAATTGGTATTGGTAGCTCCCGCCCAACGACTCTTGTTTGTAAGCCTGTCAAAGTACTCTGCAACCTCCTCAGGAGTGTCGGTCACAACCTTCGAGTCCGAACACATGATCGCGGAGAAAGCATCCCACTCCATAGACGTCTCGAGAGGCATAGTACTAGGCGTATCGCTCAGTTCACACATGTTACCATTGAGGGCTTTGTTTGGATTCTCGAGAACCATCTTGAGAAAGGGCTCGCCGTCACCCTTCTCCAAGGCGGCGAAGACTGTAGCGAGCTGAGGGAACTTTCTGATTGGATTGTAGATAACGCTTTGGATGAGACGTTGGAGGCGGGAGTATGTAATGAGAAGGGGTAGTTCAGGGCCCGACTCTTGGGACCATGCGGGGAGTAGAACTGGTGATCTTTTAAGCTGGGTCAGGAGATCGCTTCGGCGCCTCTCAATGGCTTTTGGTGAGTCGGCGTGAAAGGCGCACTTGAGAGGACCGACTTTATGACATGCTGTATCAAAGGCGTCAAAGATCTTGTCTGTATCGGAAACAAAGTTCTCGTGGCCCAAGTTAAACCAATCATGGTAGTCAACGTTTCCTATAGTCCAGTCAGTTATGATTCCAGAAGATCGGTTCATCGCTGAAACTCACCGTCGCTAACCAATCTCTCCACACGCTCAGGATAGAGTCCAGCAAAGACGCCACCGAGAAGAGTGCCATAGCTAAAACCCCAGTAGCGAAGCTTTTCGTTGCCTGTCTTGTCAAGAATCTCGAGCATGTCTCGGGCGATGGATGCACTTCCCGTAAACTGCAACAAGCCCGTGTCCTCCATGGCCTTTTCACATGTGCCCGAGAAGGCTGAGGCGCGAGCATAGGCATCATAGATGAGGCCTGGACGCTCATCGGGTACGGGCGTGTCTTGGAGAGTCCAGAGCATTCTCTTCCTGCTGGATCCCCAGCATTCGACACGGGGTGTAGAGACGCCGACTGGGACATGTTAGTTTACCCGAATGGCATGTGGAAGTAGAAGAGCTTACCTCCTCGCGGGTCAAAGCTGATAACGTCCTATGTCAATGAGCACAAGACGTCGATAATTGGCGTACGATCAACTTACATGGTTGTCGCCCACGGCTGCTTGTAGCAGATGGCCGTCGTTTCTCACAAAGGAAACTCCCGATCCACCGGGTCCCTATATCATCGAGTCAGTTTCTCCACCTCTCACTTCTGAAGGAACGAAGAACGTACACCGGGGTTGACGAAGAGCGGTGACACAGGGTTACTCTTAGACTTGGCCGGCAACTTGATGACTCCGAGCACGACACGCTTATCGTCTGAAGGTTTCAGCCAATCCATTGGGACCTAGATAGAGATGTTAGTAGTCGAAGAACTCACTGTTAAGCAGTGCAACTCACATCCAGCCTAGCACATTCAAACTTGTCATAGCATGACTCCCAATGTAGTTCTCGGCTTGGTTTCAGCTGTTGGTTGCTGTTATCAGCAATAACCCCCATTAATATTCAACAATACCCTCACCTTTTCCCATGTCCACGGCTTCTCTGCAGGATTTTTATTCACTGCTGGTTCAGGATGAGGCCGATGATGGAAGAAAGCAATAAGACAAACAGCTGCCAAGAGACCCAGCACGGTGGATGAGTTGGATCTGTGCGGCCGCTGAGCTCGTACTCGCAGTAGAGGCGTTGCCTCAGCCGTCATCTTCTCACTCATGGTAAGAAAGTCGAATTATAACCACTATCAAGCAAACAATCAGGTCATACGCAAAAGAAAACGAGAAGGAGATAAAACTCTACGGAATCAAGAAGACGGAAACAAAATTAAACCCTGGTGTCGACAAGGCGGCCAACCCAACTTACGAATCGCTAGAGTTAGTCCTTGCCTAAGACATGCGGGACGGGATGGGCTATAGCCTATTGATAAGACGAGATCAGCAGTCCAAGAGACGAGGCCTTTTTCAGCTCTCAACAGAGATTCCTTACAGGGGCCTTTCTTTGGTTGTGTTACGTTGAAGGTCGGGCTTACGTCGTCCTATCACGCTGCACTTTATTCCAATTGCCTAATTCAGTCTGGCTTACTAGATCTCTTGACCATCATCTTCCCTACATGGTACAACGGTTTCCCCCGCTTATCAGTTTGGAGAGCAGCAGCAATTGGGTCAAGTTAAAAGTACATCATGTCAAGTAGATTTTTTTCTATTAAGCCAGAATAACCATCCAATCATTCTAAATATTGGTACTGAAAGCTCCGGATAAAAAGGGTGTTCGGCCAAGTGAGTAGCGACAACTTGGGGCTTCCTGGGATACTCGGGAATACAAAATCGTTCCGCCAAAAGTCAGTCACATCGCAAAGAACCAACTCTTGGTGTGTACTGTATGACGAAGAAAATGGCTTCTCTCTATAGTATCCCAACGCCGTGGTATGCCTTCGAATCAAAAACACCCGTAACGCCCTGCCTCGTAGACCTTCTCGCTGTCTGTCTCTTCCTCTACCCTGGACATGCAAAACTTTTTCTCTTGGATCTGTCCCTCTCGTAAAATTTTCCCCAATCAGTCGGCATCCATATCGACATCGTCCATCTCATCGTCGTCATCCTCGTCGTCCTCATCATCCTCATCCTCGAACATGGCGCTCTCATCTTCCTCGTCATCCTCGTCGTCAGCCTCCACCGCAATGGCGACTCTCTTCTTCTCTCCACCGAAAGCCTTGGAAGACACACGCTCGGGCTCCAACTCCTCGATCTCCTCCTCGGTCATGCCCAGGTCGCGCAGGCGCTTCTTCTCGCTGCCGCGCATGCGAGGCAGGAGATGCTCGTTCTCGGCGACCAGCTTGCGAGCAAGGCCAATCTCGCGCTCACGCTTGCCAGCCATGCGCTTCTTGTAGAAGACGCGCTCGCGGCGTTGACGGATCTCGGAAACACGCTCCATGGCCTTGAGGGTCTTGCCCATGAGCTCTCGGTTGTAGCGGACGGGCACGTTGCGGCGGGCGGCGAACTGCAGTGTTGAGTCGACAGTCATCTCCTTGCCAGCAGCCTTGCGGAAAGCCTTTGTCCACTTAAGCTTGCGAGGGTTACGCTTCATCTTGAACTATAGAGCGGAGAGTGTTAGCGGTGTGAAGAGTCTTAGATAGGTCGTGGATGCTGCAGACGTACGTTCTTGTGGCATTTACTGCGGCAGAAACGAAAGACTCGGGCATCGTTTCGCACAAAGGTGATGCCCTTGCTAGGATAAGCAGGGCGACTGCAGAAGTAACAGGTTTCGATTCTGGAGCAACTTGTTAGTACATGTTCAATACGTAGAGCTTGAATCTCTATCGTGAATGCTTGTTCCAAAGAGGAATTCTCAGAGTTTAAACCTCCTCGACACACGTATCCAATATAAAACTCATCAACTTCCAAAAGACTTACCTCATTTTGTCTGAACGGTGGTCTGAAAGACCAAAAACAACTTCAATTCAACTTCCACCCCGCTGGCTGCGCTGTAGATACTTTTTCTTATTGCGATTCTCAAAAATTTCAGAACTTTGCGGGTCGCCAGCTTATCGATAAGCTGCGGAACAACTTGCGTCCGCGATTTGTCCCGCGCCGATCTGTGCCGGCCCGGGGTAGATTCTCGAGAAAGGATTTGCGGGTTAGAGGGTCCGATTCTTTGCCTCACCAAACTATCTACGTCTTCAAGACCGAAATACTTATACAAAATGGCTTCTGTTATGGCAATCGGCGCCGGCGCTGCCGTTGCAGCCTTTCTGGTACGTCTTCAGAAGCTGCAAATATCGAAGCTGTGAGTGCTAACCGTTTTGCCAGGGCCGAGCTGGTCTGGTCGCATGGAGACGCTCGCGCGGCGGCGTCGGAGCCATGGGACAGGCTTTCTACAAGGGAGGTTTTGAGCCTAAGATGACCAAGAAGGAGGCCACTTTGATCCTTTCGCTCAAGTTCGTACTATTGACTTAGTTCTGCATCAACAGTATACTAACATACCCCAGCGAACGAGCTGTTACCAAGGACAAGATCCGCAAGGCTCACCGAAACCTCATGCTTCTCAACCATCCCGATCGAGGCGGTAGTCCTTACCTTGCGACCAAGGTGAACGAAGCGAAGGAGTTTCTAGACAAGAACAGCTAAATCGTCACGATCTCGAAAACTACTCGTTACAAGTGCAGGATATCCGAATTGCGACATTCAGAAATCGGCATTTGAGTCACATGAAAATATAATCGACGACGAGAGTCTCAACGCAGGCATATGACCGCGTGTGTATAATGTACACTACTTGTTTCCATAGCGATGGCGTTTGTTGGGTTTTGGTGAAAGCTTTTGGGAGCTAGGTGATGGGATATGCCGTCGTTAAAGCTATCTAGGCTGAATGTTGTATGATACAGGGTTCTAATGACCCGTTCTCTTCTCATGCTGCTTTTCGTTGTGATTTCTTACAGCCACTTATCTCATCAATCCTTCCTTCTCTACCTAGTCTGGAATAACTTGCCTCAGTCAATCTTACTGAGTATCTTGTTGCCCTGCCCCTCATTTTCGCGGGATTCACTCAGCGCAATTCCAATCATGGCACAGAGAGTGTAGTAGGCATCGTTCCCTGCGTTGTGTAGATTCCTGCTTTGAATATCCAGGTCGTTGAGCACGGCGACGAGGCTTCGTCCGTTTCTTGTGCCGCACCAAGCTTGGTGAATCTGCTGGGTGTCTACAGGCTCAATCAACCCTGCGAGGAGTCGTAGATCTATGCCAATCTCATTGAAGTAGGTGATGTCTTGTTTAACATCATGTCCAACGATGATGACGTTTCGATCAGAGTCGATGAACGGACTTACGATGCTCATGATGACTTCTCCAACTTTCGATTCGAGAGGGAAAATGCTCGTTCTATAAAATAATTAGCAAAGAAAGTATTCAGTTGAAAGTGCGATCTTACCCAAAATCGAACAAATCAGGGCAACCGTGGACGAATCTGTAGTTTCGCAGACCAGCATACTCGTAAACTCGGAGGTGATGAGCTTGAATCTTGGGCCACCAACCACGACCAACAGCCCCAGGATCAACGCCTCTGATATCTCGTGTATCGAGAATAGCGAAGCCTATCTCAGAAATTGGGTTTGGTGGTCTTTCAATGGCCTCAACGTCAACGCAGATGAAGACGATGTCATGACAATCAGGGTCTCCCAAAAGACCAAGGTAACTCAGTGTATTGCGAAGCATCTGATCTCTGTGACTCTTCTTCCTTGCAGCCTTATCGGGATCTACCCCGAGCTTTGGGGTGAAGCCGGTCTTAACGACTCGCATCTTGGATCTCCAAGCCAGCTGCTCCTGGGGCGTTGCTGCTTCGAAATCCTTGATGTCATTGGGATTGATAGCGGGCCACGGTCGAACGTCAAGGGACGTCTCCTCCTCAGATCGCCGCAAGTACCGGGGGCGTGGAGTATCTCCTTGGCCAAACTTGAGATAAAATTTGCTTGTGTTGTTTCCTGTGGGGATTCTTAGAGAAGTGTCCAGCTCTTCATTGACTTCTTCAAGGAATGCTTCAAACTGAGTAGATGGGATCAGCAAGTATGGATCTCTGGTAGGGGTTGCCGGATCATGAAGATAGAAGCTTATTTAATTAGCATCAATCAAAGTATGACATAGAACATCCTACAAATCCCAGGTTCTTTCATAGAGGATTCTGGTGAAGTATGGCTTCACCTACAGTAGGGTCAGCTAGTGAAGACAAATATTGCAGATGGAACACATACACGAGGTTTGTTGGCCTTGCCGACGAAGCGCTCAGGATATGATACTACAATCTTGAACGGGCAAAAGGCGAATTCCTTGTCGACAGGTTCGCCGGTGCGGAAGTTGGAGTTGTCAAAAGCCACTGCTTTCTTAGCTGCGATCTCGGTTTTTTTGGCAGCAAGTGCATCTGCTCGCAACTGCTGCGGAGTAGGAAGCACTTGCTTTCTCACGGCGAGTTTCTGCTCTTCCATCCATTGTTCGCTCGTGGACATATCAAGTTTGTTGTTATAGTCTTGGTCGCCGTTTTCTTGTTCATCGTGTGGCGTATCCGCAAGCTTCACGCGCTGGCCGAGAAGCAGCTGCAGCCTCTCCAGGCGGTCGCTGAGATCCGTCATCGTAGCCTGTTCGTTTCCTAGCCGCTAGAAAGAGAAACAAATTAGATTTTGGAGTATTTCGCAGGAACGCGATTGGAAGAGAGAAAAGGAAATGAATTTGGCGGTGCGGATGAAAATAAGAAATGGAAGGTGCAAGGTGGAAGGTGGAAGGAAGTCTTCACTTCACTCACGGTGGCACATGTGGAGGGAGCAGAAAAAGGGCAGCACAAAATTCTGGGCTATTGGCCAAGGACCAAGCAAGTATGATTCACTGTCACAAATAAATAAGGCAGTCAAATGCAAAGCACAAATACCTTGTTTATGTATGCGACACTGGTACTGGCACTGACATTGACACTGGCTAGCAGTGGCAGATGAATACGGCTATCTACATCGAACAAACGCCAGCCAAATACTGTCTTGATACATAAACGCCCTCTCCTGCAAACTGCAAACATAGCTATACCTGGTATTTACTTCGACTTGTAAAACTAGTTTCGGTTAGTAAATCATCCATATTCAGTCCTACCAAAACTTACCTCATCCGCTTCTTCTACTGATATCTCGGAGACCTCAGACTGCTTGTTGTCGATGAGGCCGAGACGTCCCCATCGCACCTTGAACCAGAAGTCTCGTCTATCACCACCCAGAGCTCCACCGAGAAGCTTCTTCTTCATGCCTTGCATGAAGGTGTTGTATAACCCAGGTTCTTCGAGGCTGATCAGTTCCTCCCGCATAACACCCAGACACTCCAGAGCGCGTTGGTATTTGGAATCGCCAAAACTTTCCGTAACAAAGGTTGAGATAATTGCGCCCATCTGCTTTGCTGCTTCTTCGATTTCAGATATCTCTTCAGTTGCCGCAAGCATCTGCTTGAATTCGGGTACTGCGTTGTCTGGATTGATCTCGCCCTTTTCCTCCTCACCAAGAAGAGCATCCACATCAAGACCTGAGATAGGTTTGACTGTTTCTCTGCCACGTTTGCCCTTGACCTTGGCTGGTACTATAAGCTAATTAGCTGTTATCCATGTTCATACAGAGTCTGGCATACCTTTCTTGACATCTGCTACTTCGATGAGAGAGTCCACCTTGCTTTGAACCTTCTCCACCAGGTCCTGGGGTGGTTGAGCAAATTGTAGTAGCGTAGGAGGAATGTCTGACACAGGTTTCTCGGGATAGACTGCCCGTGATTTCACCGCGTGGTTGACACGGTGGATGGTAGGGTTGAACGTCTCATCAATGGGCACATATTCAATCGGATCACTACTGATGTTAGTTGCTGCAACGTTGGAATGAGATAAGTCATACCTGTTATCGTCCATGCCATACGTTGACAGATCCATCGCGTCAACATAGTCACTCATTGCATCGGTCAACTCGTCTGTGGGGAGTAGTCTGTGCTTCGTAACGGTCTGGCCAGTAACTGTTATCACCCTATCCAGGGGAGGGAATTGGTAGCTTCGGATATCTTCTGCAAAAGGCAGTGGAATATCATAGAGACACTCCATGTCTGGTTCCATTCCAGGAGCCAGCAATACCAGTAGCGGATCCTTGCCATCTTTGGTGACAATTCGAGCAATCGCGTAAGACTCGAGCTCTGATAGAGCCCAAACAAGAGACGACATGGCAAGAGCAGATTTGGCATCGAATTTTCGGGCTACTGTGACGCATGTCTCGCCAAGGTTCAAGAATGGTTCGTACTGAGTATCGTTAGTTAGTAATATGGGTAAAGCAAGCAATTCCACATACCTTTGAGCATGGGATGAACCCGACAATCGAAAAGCTCTTCTGTGTATCAATCTTGGTGATGTTATGTTCTGACTCGCTGATATGTACTGCTGTGCGACCATACTCATATCCCTTAGCAAGATCGTCAAATTCGACGTCTCGCTTTCCTCCAGGAGCATCTGGATCATTGACCTTGTACGAGCGGGCTTGCTTGACTGCAGAGAACTCGATTCCCTCCATTTCTTCGCTCTCAACTGGCTGTGTGGATTCAGACTCAAGTCCGCCGGATTTGACAACCACCGTGCTTGCTGTCAAAGGCCGTGCAAGGTGGGTCTTGAAGTATCTCTCGACGTTGATGCTCATGGCGGCTGGAAATGTTTTGGGATCACCGAGAGTAAGAGCTCCATCATAAGTCTTGTAAGGTTTCACTGCCTTGATTCGAGGCGTATCAAGCTCATCAATGGCCTCAGCGACGTTCGCAAAGACGCCATCTTTACACTCATTGACAAGTGCCCTGAGGGCTTTCTCATTCTCTTCCTGCAAACATTTAGTAAGACGATCTGAATCATGTCATCATGGTACTGACCTTGGCGCTTGGCTTGTCCTCTTCCTTAAAGCCGTAGTCTGGATCATCAAAGTCTACACCTCTGTTGTTTGTCAGAACTGCCATTTCAAAGGCATGATCAGCTTACAGGATAGTGAGTTGAATATTTGAGTCGTTCATTTTCTTGGAAATATCGCTAAAATCATCCCCATCTATCGGCCCTTGGCCGTCCGTGATCAGGAAGATCTTCCGATTCCATTTGAGTTTCTTTGTAAACGTGTCGATCATGTCAACTGCAACAACGATAGCCGAAACAGCATCTCCGGACCATGTGTTGCTCGGTTTCACAAGCGACTGTAGATTCCTCAAAGATGACATGGTCATTGGTCCCAACTCCTGTAGTATCGAGATATTCTCATAGCCATCATCGTCTTGAAGCTTGTTGTCAGTCTCATCTGTTCTGAGGCCCAGCACACCCACACACAACGTTTTTCGATTAGCCGCAACGATGTCTGTAATTTTGTCCCATACGTATTGCAAACTCCAGTCTAGATCGGACTGCGATCTCTCACTGTGTATCTGGGCCATAGTAGAGCCCAGGTCTAATATGAAGATGGTCGCTTCTTTCTCAGCCATCTTGTTGACAATTCGAGTTACGCGGAAGACGATATTGGACAATTGTGTTCGAAGGATGGAAATGGGAATCAATCCTTTTGAGTTCAAGCAACGATTTTTAAATGAATGACAACCATGTGAAGCCTCTCACAGTGAATCCTGGTATTGTTTAGGCAGATGGAACTAGGCGACCCCATCTCGTCCGAGCTCAACATGACAGGAGACCGACACGACATCACGTGATCTGACTGCCTAAATTGAAGCCCTCATGGTTGAGGAAGGTGCAGCATGGATTGATTCAATGCCAATAAAACCTTGATAGCAGCTCAGACTCTGAGTAAATAGTGCTAAGGCTCCGAATGTTCCTCGCACAGTAGCTGTGTTTAGGTGATGGCGTCCATGAGTTTGAGTGTCTTTAGTGGTATCAGCAACGAAGTTTGTTTCCGGATTAGCAACACGAATAATATCAAAATGAGTATGCACCCGATCAAAAGAACGCAAGTTGCATGGCGATTCTGCAATCAATATTCTGATCTCATACATCTCAAGCCGGGGATGGAGCAGTCTGATCACGTGATCTCATGAATCATTGACTGGGGACGATCTACGTTATCACGAAACACCTCGGCTGGTCGAACGATCCCTCCTCACTCACAAGTGGAAGCATAGCAACAATGGCAAGCACAGCAAAGGCCGTCGCCTTCTCGCCGGCTCCCTACCACATCATCACGTAAGTTTCTTGGTTCAGATCGATGTACGGGTAAAAGCAATCTAACTGAATGATAGCTATGGAACTCTGTTGGGAACCACATTCTTCCATGTACGTATCTGATACAACTATAACATTTATTTATTTTTGGTTCTAATAACCTGGCAGTCTTTCATCAATGGCATCGTAACGTTCAACACTGTCGACCGGGCCAGCTTCTCCGCTATCCAACAGAAACTCTTCCCTATCTACTTTGGTCTTCAGACTGTCCTGCCGGGTGTTCTCGCTTTGACGTTCCCCGGAAATAGCCTCATTGGTCTGGCAAATGGCCCTGCTGGTTTGGTATCGGAGTTTGCCCGATATCACTCGCTATTGCCGATCACTCTCATGGCTGTGACTGGTGCTCTCAACTTGACCATCCTGCTACCTTTGACAATGGATGTTATGAAGCAGCGACGCGGCCAAGGTATGCCGACCAGGTTCGTGAATTAGTTCAATTCAATACTAATCAGCTCATAGTCAAGCGAGACGGAAAGGAGTGGTATGCTCAGGGGCCTCACTCAGACGAGATGAAGGTCCTCAACAGAAAGTTCGGCATGCTGCACGGCATCTCATCATTGCTAAACCTGGTCACCTTTGCCGCCGCTATCGGATACGGTTTCACTTTGGGCGGTCGTGTGCTGTCAGTTGCGGACCTTGCTTAAGCTTTGAGGATAATTAAATTCTTGGTGTATGCTCTCTAAACTGCTGAAAATTGAAACACTCTTCTCAACCTAGTCCAACATGCGTGTTTCATGGTATAATAGGGAGAATCTATAGTATGTCTTTCGTTGTATCGTAATTCGTTGAACTCTTGGGTATGGCCTTGAAAACATTGCTCCAGTGGTGTTTTTGCGATAAATAAGCTGGAGAGTCTCTGATAAGACTTTGCGCGTATGGTTGTACGCATGAATCTAAGGTCGCCATGAAGCACGAAGCTCCTCCTTGGCCTTCTCGAGATCTTGGAGGCGCTGGGCCTTGAGCTCTTCTTCAGTGGGGCCTTGCTTCTGTCGGCGGTGGTTGGCCTCCATCTGACCCTTGACTGTCCATCTGCCAGGCTGGCGGTCGAGCATAGATTGAAGGTCGACTTCATCAGATGGCTTGGGGAACTCGCGGTTCAGAACAGGAACGGGCCTGTGTCCGAGCGCATTGTCAAATTCGTCGTTCTTGAATCCAGGGGTGGATACGGGGGTTGTCTCAGTGGACTGTGTCTTGTGTACACCAAAGTAGCTGTTGGCATTGCTGGAAGTAGCGCCAACGGTAGTAGGTATGTTCAGAGTCATCTTGAGTGTTGTATGGGAGTGAAGTGATAAGAGTTTGATAGTTCTGTGGATCACAGAGAAAGGTAGTGTTCCTTATGTTCGGGGTTTCTTGCGATGATATTAACAGCACAATGGACAGGATAAGATGAAAAGGTTGGAATTCAAAAACCAGAAACCCAAATCTATGCGGTCCTCCTAATATTTATAATTACGTAGGTCCCCCAGGTCTTTAGTTACGTCGACTTCAAAACTTCAGAACCAAGTGGAAACACCTTTTTAGCCTCAGCAAAATGGATCCGTGTCGTAGGCGCGTGGGGACCCTGAAGCTAGAGCCTTCAGGGTCCACGTTCATCTACATGGAGTCCATTATCAAGAGCGGTGAATCAGAGTCGGTCTGTAAGTCCTGGCAAGTACCAGGTAGACTAACTCAGGAGGTAAACGAGTCAAGGGACACCAAGTACCAGGTCGTATTCGTTATCTCCAGCATTGAATAGAAATTTTTATAAGAAGAAAAAAGTTTCGGAGAAAAAACGTGGAATTCCAGAAGCTCCACTGATGACGATTGGCTGACCCATTACTCGTAGGGCGGAGTTGACGAGCCAATGGCTGATATCAGAGCAAAGTTCGATTTCAAGAGTCGATCGCCACATGAGAAGAGTTCGTTGCTCCCAGTATCGATCCCATCATTGAGGTCGATTTTGGCAGGTCGCCTAATCTTGCAGGGATTCCATAGATATAGAGATTGTTTCTACAATATTTGCAGGGTCGTCATATTCTATGCATGAATAAGTATTATGGTGTAGGAGGTCAACAACGAGTCATTCTGTACTCTGGGAGTATGAGACACATTGTAACTTCTCCAAATGTTACCCTATACCAAATGGATAAACGGTCTGGCATGGTTGAGATGAGGGCTGACAGATGATAAAAGCATATGTATGTCAAATACCTTTACTCATTAATCGATCGTGATTCTTTTCTATGACCCAGTATTTCGTGTTTAGTTACGATACCCAAGCTGAGCTTCATTACATCACTGCGTCAGTCTTGACTAAGCATAGTTCGCACATCTGACCGAGTCAATCGCCGCCAAGATCACCGACGGTTATGTTCATCTGAGTCCAACAACTGATAAACAAGTCGTCGATCGCACCCAATTGTTTTCTACCCGATCGCTACATTTCACAACCAAAATGTCATCTACACCAAAATACATTAGCGGAGACGCTGCGGCGATCAGTGAGTTTATTGACAAGTTCGACGTGAGTCATTTATGGTGTACACTGGCTTGGGCATAACTAATTTCTATCGACAGGTCTTTCTCCTTGATTGCGATGGTAACTACATCAGAGCAGATATGGTGAATACATGACTTACTCTTTCAGGTGTTCTATGGTCTGGTGACCATGTGTACGAGGGAGTTCCTGAGACGATCAAGTTCCTCAAGTCAAAAGGTTGGTTGCTTACACTCACAACCCAAGTCTAAAGCTCATTCAGTATCCAGGAAAGCGAGTTGTTTTCGTGACAAACAACTCAACAAAATCTCGCGATGAGTACTTGACGAAACTCAAGAACCTCGGAATCCCAAGCGAGAAGGATGATGTCTTTGGCTCTAGCTACTCGGCTGCCATCTACATCTCTCGCATCATGAAGCTGCCCGAGGGTAAACACAAGGTCTTCATCATCGGAGAGTCAGGAATTGAGAAGGAGCTCGATTCTGAGGGAATTTCTCATATCGGAGGCACGGACGAGGCATTCCGACGGGATATCACAAACGAGGATTTCAAGGGTATCGCCGATGGCTCACTCCTTGACCCTGAGGTGGGCGTTGTTCTTGCTGGCCTCGACTACCACGTCAACTACCTCAAATACGCCCACGCTATGCACTATGTCAAGCGAGGAGCTACGTTCCTTGCTACAAATGTTGACTCGACATTGCCGATGCACCACGAGTTTTTCCTCGGTGCTGGTTCTTGTCATATCCCTGTTGTTCATGCTACTGGAGTGCAACCCCTGGCGCTTGGAAAGCCCAGCCAGGCCATGATGGATGCGGTTGAGGGCAAGTTTCAACTCAACCGCGCTCGAACTTGCATGGTTGGTGACCGACTCAACACTGATATCAAGTTTGGTATTGAGGGTCGACTTGGCGGAACATTGCACGTTTTGACTGGAGTGAACAAGAAAGAGGATTGGGAGAAGGAGGATGCCATTGCTGTACCCTCTTTCTATGCGGACAAGTTCAGTGATCTGAAACTGGCAGAGAAACAATAGATTAAAGAGATTCCATATAGATTATAGACTACCTATCTATGCATTTGCAACCACCTGAGCTCACCCTCGCCATGAAACAAACCATTTACATGGTTCCTAGACATGGAGAACTCTAATCTTGTGCTACCAACAGCACCCTGCCTAGCATATACAGGAAGGAAGTTAAGCTTGCTTCTTGTTCTCCGCATTATTGGCGAGTTCGCTGGTTCGAATGACCTTGGGCGGAGGAGTCTTGTATGGGGAGAGAGACTTGGGCATGAACATACCCACCTGCTTCTGGTATTTGGGGTACTCATGGTACTTACCGACAGTGATAAGCTCGGTAAGCCAAGTTGAGCCCTGAAAGAGGAAAATCAAAGCAGCAGAGCCGGCAAATGTATAGCTGTACATGTTCTTGGTTGCAAAACAACTCCACTGGTACAGCACAAACCACACTAGCTGCTCGGCAGCAAAGTTAGGATGTCTGCTGTAAGCCCAAAGCCCGGAGGTATTGAAGCCCCGGTCAAGATCTGCCTGGGTATACTTGAAGTCCTTGGGAACCTTTGCCTCAGTCTGGTATTTGTGCTTGGCCGCGTGGAAGTCTGTAGCATTGTCAGCTTGTAATAGGTTTAGAGCACATATACCACTCACCCCACTGTTGACCATCGCTAACCCACTCGCTATAGACCAGACCGACCATGGTGAGAAAGAAGACGACATCAGAAGCAGTAATGTTTTGCTCAAATTTGGTGGAGACGAGGATGGCGTAGGCAGGAACGCATGAGAAGCTGAAAAGTAGAACACTCTGAATAAATGAGATGAACGTGACGTTGAATAGGAACCAAATGAACTTGGGAACATATTTCTGAAGAATAGCCCTGCGAGATGTAAGCTGAATGAATAAACGTCCGTGGTTAGCCAACGTACCATCGATAATCTTCAGATCCTCGATTATAACCACCCTTGCGCCAATAGTTGTAAGTCAAACGGCACTGTCGCGCATTAGTGAGTAATCCGAACTTTACTAAATAAGACATGGCAACACCCACACTCCAGAGAGTCGTAGCAAGAGAAATCAAATCGACTCGCGAGGAAGATACACCAGCAAGACGCGCCCAGACTGAAAGATGGACGATGTAAAGATTGGGTAGAATACTCCACATGCGGTCAACTTGAGAGTAGTTCTTGTTGATCTCTGAGACAACAAGAAAGACAAATCCAAGAGCAACAGAAATCGCAAAGGCCGAGATGAGTGGGTTTGTATCAACATACAGCTGCCTCAAACCATTCGGGCTGGCGATGTTGTCGAGAATCTGCCGAGGAAGAGCATACAATTGAGGAATGTAGGGCTCAACTGTCTTTGCATAGTCGCCGCAGTCCTCGAGGGACTTGACAAACGGGAGAGCCATGTTGATTATTCCGATTAGAACAATGATTGATATACAACTTTCTTTATTGAATGGAGATCAGTTGGAGTACAAGTGGTGTTTTAATACTCGCGTTAACAGCTGGAGCACAGCCTAAAAGCCCGCGTCATAGACGGGCGGCTTTGAGTGGAATGACATGGGCACGAATACGCTTTCATGGACTGTACGCCGCTTAGAAGTTGGCTCCCGTCCCGCCTTTGTTGTGGGGGCACCTAAAGCGTAGGGGGGGACAATTACCTAAAAGGCTTGGGTGTAGCCGCTGTGGCTAGTGGATGCCCGCTGTAAGCCACTGGAGAGGGAGGCTCAATGAAGCCAACTTAATTTTCAACGTCAGGATGGGGACTCGGTCTTAGTTTTTCCCCCCGTCTCACATCGTGAATATTGCGAGTTACGGAGTTTCGAGATAAGCGTTGAAGTCGCAGTGTGCTTTTACAAACAAGATACCATATCAGAAAGCAAGTAATCTGACACTGCTGAGAGATTCTTGAAAGAACTTATATCACAGCAATTCATTTTCATGCCAACAGACCGAGTTGATCTCGTTTAGCAGGGCCTTCTGTGTATCGTACCTGCCTCTGCGCAAAACTTCATCTGCATCTAAAACCTGAGGCAACTTTCCATTCGCCTCTTGTAATCACTGTTACGGCTCAACAAACTGCGACCAAGAAGAGACGTTGCCATAATCAAACCGCTTGAAAATGAGAGTCCTCTCTGTGGCTGAGAAGCCATCTATATCCAAGGCGGTGGCCACGCATCTTTCCGGAGGTCGCATTGAAACCGTAAGAACGCAATACCTCCATCAATCTACATACTAATCAAACATGTGCAGCACAACACGAGAAACAAGTTCATAAAGAACTACTCGTTCGACTTTGACTTCGGCCAGCAGCTGGGCAACTGCTCCGTCACTATGACTTGTGTTACCGGACATTTGACCAATGTCGAATTCACAGCAGCACACAAAAACTGGTCCTACCCTCCTCCAGAATCGTTGTTCAGTGCTCCTGTAATCACAACTGTCAGCGAGGTAAGACTCCCTCCCCTTATTCGGGCATCACTTAATACCGAATTTTGTAGGATAAGAAGACCATTGCCCAGAATCTGGAATCACAAGCCAAATACGCCCAAACTCTAATCATATGGACCGATTGTGATCGCGAGGGTGAACACATCGGAAACGAAATCGTCGAGGCTGCAAGAAAGGGCAAGCCTGGGATTCGAGTCTTGCGAGCAAGGTTCAGCAATGTTGAACGAGCGTATGTTCTTCTATACTACTTCCCGACATAACAGTATCTGATGACACCAGCCACGTTCTCTCTGCAGCTAGGAACCTTGCAACTTTGGATGAGAGGCAAGTCCACGCCGTGGCTGCAAGAATCGAGCTAGATCTTCGCATTGGCTATGCATTTACTCGTTTCCTTACAAACAATCTACGGCCTCTTGGCGGGCCTCTGGAAAAACTAACTCTGAGTTATGGTTCGTACTATTCCTCTGAATCATATCTTCCTTGCTGACTGTCCAGGGTCCTGTCAGTTTCCAACTCTCGGATTTGTTGTTGATCGTTACTTCCGTGTTAAAAATTTCGTTCCGGAGCCCTTCTGGAGTATTAAGCTAATTCACAACCGCGATGGTAAAAAGATTGACTTTTCCTGGCAGCGGAACAGACTTTTTGATCGAATGTCTACAGTCATTCTATACGAAAGATGTCTTACAGCCAAAACAGCAAAAGTGACAAAGGTTCAGCAGAAACCTACTCGAAAGTTCAAGCCTTTACCGCTTACAACGGTTGAGTTACAGAAGGCCGCAACGAGGTTACTTCAAATGACTGGACAACAGGCTATGACCATTGCTGAAGGTCTCTATAACAAGGGATTCCTTAGTTATCCCCGAACGGAAACTGATCGCTTTGATCGCGGGATGAACCTCCGAGCGCTGGTTGAGAAACACACCACTGATCAAAGATGGGGTTCGTTTGCGCAGAACCTCGTCAATGGCGGTTTTCAACAGCCGAGAGAGGGACGACATGACGACAAGGCACACCCTCCTATTCACCCTATTACATATGCCTCGCCTTCCGTCTTAAATCGTGACGAGGCTCGATTATACGAGTATGTCGCCCGGCGATTCCTCGCATGTTGCTCAGATGACGCCAAAGGTAGTGCAACCGATGTTGAACTCGAATTTGGAGAGGAGCGCTTTAATGCCCATGGAGTTATTGTGCTTGAAAGGAACTACCTTGATGTATTCATTTACGAGAAGTGGAACAACACAGTTGAACTGCCGAAATTCACAGAGGGGGAGCGTTTTCAACCAACAGAGGCGATGATGACGGAAGGGCATACCACAGCACCTGGCTATCTTACCGAAGCTGATCTGATCGCCCTCATGGATGCCAACGGGATTGGCACAGATGCCACCATGGCCGAGCACATCCAGAAAATCCAGGATAGAGAATACGTCGCTACAATAGGCCCCTCAGGTCAAGCAGCGGTAGATGAGGAGTCGAACACAGGCCCACCCACAAGAGGTCGTGGACGTGGACGTGGAGGCCGAGGTGGCAGAGGTGGACGTGGAGGTTCATCAACGTCAGGGGGGCGAGGCGGCCTAAAGGTGTTCCTCCCTACACAGCTCGGTGTAGCTCTGATCCTAGGGTTTGATCGAATGAACTTCGAGACCAGTCTAGGCAAGCCTTTTCTCCGCAAGGAGATGGAAAGCAAGATGAAGGCTATTTGTGAGGGTCGCACGAGCAAGGGGGTTGTTTTGCGAGAGAGCATCGCTCAATATCAGCATGTGTTCGAGCAGTCTCAGCAGAAACTCAATGTTCTGCGGACGGTATGTTTCCCAATCGCGGCACAGACTCGTCCCACGGTGTCACTGACCTTGATCAACTAGGCATGCCGCGAATTTGTCCTATGATGAGAGTTCGGACTCTCGGCACTCAGGGCACCAAAACCCTTAGTTAATGACACATTCACAATCTAGAAGTCGGACGATATTTGAAGACATCCAGGGTTGAGTTATCAACCTTGGAAGTTGACGGCGTAGCGGGAACATATCTGCACTCCCCATTGTCTCATTTGTGGGTCGTCAAACTGGTAAATGCGAGGTCCAACCCGACTTGAAGCCTATCAGCCGGTGGATCATGCACACGTACGATCTTGATGATGTGATTTGGGTATCGTCAACGATGGCCTCGAAACATGACGGAGGCGTATATATCAAACCACCCCTCAGTTGAGCGAACTTGGCGGCGGGGTTGGCCCAGTTGCAACCATGTCCCAAAGAGTCGCAGTGGTGTAAGCATGGCAGTGACAAGCCTACTCAACTCGGTAGTAGGCAGGCGAAAGAGGACAGGGAAGCGTTATGCGTCAACCACCTGGTTGGGACGAATGGATGAGGTTTTGCATTGTGGAGGACGGAGCGGGATAGACCGGCTTGACCGGGATCGCCAACGGCACGGTAATCACTGAACATGATGACCCCCGCACGACGCGATATCGTAGCCTCGGGCTTCAAGAACGCGGGGCAACGGGATTGAGGGATTGAACCTATCTCTTCCATTGTTCCCTTTGATGCACAGGTAAGCGTCATTTTCACGGGGCGTCGATGGCGCAGCAATGTCCAACGTGGGGTTATGTCAATGGATGATGGGTCACAGAGGCGCCCAACGATAGATTTCCTTGGTTTAGTCGGATGAGGTTTCAGAACCACCGGCCGGTCGATGCCTCCGTCATCTAATGTAAATTCCTGCTGGGCGACGTTACCGGCTTCTAGAGAGGGCAACCGAAATACGGATAGAGCCGGTAATACTGACGGGATGGTGAGTCCAATCATAAAGAAGGAACTTGGCAACGTGACGGTGTCACCTCTGACTTCCTTGATGTGTTAGTGCTTCGATGCATCTGACACAACTGATTAACTTGTTTCGCAAGAGGGAACGAACGCGAATGCTTCACGAATTTGGCCTCGGCCCTCAGCTATGATACGAAGGCACAGGCACCAAGAATGGCAACGATTACGTGGGATTAGTCACAAGTAATCATATTGCATAGGACACGAACATATAGCGACAAACAAGGCTTTTAATTGAAACACTTAGGTACTTCGGTCAAGCCGGTAGAACATGGTGGTCTCCTACTACGTATCTTCGGAACCCATCGTTAGGGTTACTTGCCTCAGCAACGCCAGTACCGGACGCCCGCTCGGTCACAACGGGAGCAGTCTTGAAATGAAGCGATCACACAAATGACAAAGCCAAAAGAAGACTGTATGAGCAATATGTTGAAATAGACAGTACCACGCGGACAGGTGAGCTGTGGCCAAGCCTTGGATACGACATATAGGTACACACCCCCATCGCGATACTGAACACGGGATGCAACAGGTGGCTTGGGGTTCGCCGGGAGCTTGTCTCTCTGCATGCTTCTAGCCCTATATACTTGTGAATAGGCTTCGAAAGCACGCAGGTACGTGTCAAATTAGACACACAATAATTTTGCAGAAATTCAAATCCGCTGCCCCATCTCAGACCTCCTTTCCAACGAGCCAAGGGCTCACTAACACAAGTCGGATGAAATTAGGGCATGAAGTTGGAGACCATCAACACATCAAACGGTCAGACATGACTGATTTCCAGTGAAAGATGGACCCCTTACCCCTGTCGATGAATGCTAAAGGGGCCCGCTGAAAACCGGATTCTAAAGGGGTCAAAGAAACCCATACAAAAGACTGTTGGACACAAACACTTATATGATTTTGCGATGAATTTATACTAAAATGTGCCTGCATTATTCTTGCATGAGCGTATACATGCAGCTATTTTCTACGATCCCGCAGGCCCTCCATGGGTGTCCCAAAATGCATGTCATGACGACCACGTTTCTATGAACAAGAGCCGAATGCCATGACGCCGATGACTTCCCGTGCCCTTCAGTTGAGTCACCATTTCGATAAAGCAACCCGTGGCAAGGTTCAAGCGTCTATGGCGATGGGCGGATGGAATGTTGGCTTTTGTCATCTAGTGTCAAAGTTGAATCGCGAACAGCCACAACTATTCACTAACATGAACTCCAACGATCTTACCCCAATCTCCTGGGCCCGTGGTCAAAGGCATTGGCCGAAAGGGAACAGTGTGGTGTTTCTCAGGTGCTAAAAGTGACACCGGGACAGTAACAAGCTGCAACTAATTAATCGACCCCCAGGATTGACGAAAATTGGAGCCCAGGAGACTTTTGGATAATTAACTTCGACTGTTTGACAGACGGGAAAGCGATGTGCTAAAAGTGCCCCATCTGCCCAAACCAAGAGACCAGAGCCAGCCGTCTCCAACACGGGGTCCATCGCTAGGCGCTGCTTCAAGGCAGAGTGACGATCGATACTGGTGCTGTGTTAGTTAATCACACCGTCCCTGATTTTTGAATCCCAGCCCAGATTCCCCGACTCCCTCCGTCTCAAGTGGAAATTCGATATGGTACGCATGATTGTGTATCATGGTGGATTGTATTATGTATTCTATGCCTTCGGTGCGCCGAAAATCCCCGACGTCCGGGACTAGAGCAGGGCGCCGAAGCCGGACCCGGGCCATCGCGTTTGATCAAAGAGTTGTTGCTTTTGTTTTCTAGAGTCGACGGAGTAATTAACTAGATGAGATGGAATTTGGTCTGGCCTTTCTTTGTCTTTGTCACCCGGAAGCTGACCCGACATTTGATGCTATCCATGCTAATTAATCTGGCGAAACCCGCGGAAGTGGAAAAGGGAGTCGATAGCGAGAAGCCCGAGCCATATCGTGGACGCTGCGCTGGACGGCGCGCTGGACTGCGCTGGAGCTCACTGGGGCTTGAAACGGCATTTTTATCTCGTTTGGCTGGTCCGGCTCGCTTCCCCGTTTGCGCCCTGTCCCGGACCCTCTCGTTTCCCTAGACTACCAGCTGCTTGGGAATTGAAGGCAAATGAAAATACACAGCAAAAACAATTTCACAAGGGTAAGGAAAAACAAAGGGGAGAGCCACTTTCGGGCATGGAAGAAAAGAAGGTGTAATGGAATCAAGAAGAAAGGGGATACTCAGACTCGCCTGTGCGCCCATTATGATTACTACTCCATGGTCTGTCTCAAAGCACCTGGAACGAATGCATCAGTGCTATCGCTCACTATCATGAAAGCCACTCGTTGCCGTCATTATCTACACTAAACTCACGCCCTTCTGCAATTAAGCACACAAAAACATGGGGGCAGACGAGAGAAAACAGTTTCTAACCAGATAAAGCAGTGTCTCTGGGAGATGGAGGTTCGCGATTGGGCTGTGATTTGTTGTTGCTATGAGGGGTGACTCTATCATTCAACATGACTGCAAATCCGCACCCACCAATACCTTTAGCACTCTCGCCCCCTGTGCTGCCTACAAACTGCGCCTATCGCACACACACGCACCGCCTTAACAAACAGGTGCTGGTGCTGCTGGTGCTTTGAGCTTGGGTCGGGGTGCGATACCCAACTACCTTACTATAGGCAAGAACAAACAGAGTACGTACCAGACTTGGTTTGGGTTGGCTACGACTCACACAGGCTCACCTGCCCTTGGCTTTCGAGTTGGTGGTCATACTTGAAGTCGGGACTCCCTCCATGGAATGTCCCTTTTCTCTCTCCAAACAACAACGACACTACTAAAGAAATACAAAGATTCGATCAAGAGTCTCTTGTCACAGTCCAGATCATCGCGCCAGCTCTGCCCAGGCCTGCCATACTATCGCCATATTTGTGCCAGCTCCTTACAGCCGACTTCTGAATAGGTACGTACCCAACCAACCTACCTACCTGACGCGGTGCGCCGTCCCCGTCCGTGGTGACTCGACCACGAGCCCAACTCCCAACTGCAATTCTTTACCGCTCCCATCGAGCACGGTTTTGCCAGGATCGCATAGAAAAACAGACCGCTTCGTCGAGAGACAGTTCGCTGACCAGATTCCTTCATCATCAGACTTGTTCATTCGGAAGCGCAACCCTTCAAGAACAACTTTCGGTAAACATGGCTACCATGGCAGCGGCTGCTCGTGATATCTCCCAGGCCTCTTTGAGTCGAGACAACTTAACTGCTGTAGCGACTCGAAGTGTCTCTGCGACTGTGACACGATCTCAACAACCCCTCCCTACTCCCCCTAACTCTATCTCCCCCAGCCTGCCGGCTCATGGGCTCAAGGCACAGCTTCACAAGGCCAAGCTTGAGCCTATAGACTCAGACCTGGATCTTCAAGAGTCTTCGGATCGACGACGATCCATCTCGCCTACCCTCGAAGCCTCAGGTGCCATCACTGGCTCTCTCCTCGCCAAATACCATCTGCCAGAGATCTTGCTCAACCACGGTCCCTTGGCTATCAGACATATTATGGGGTACCTAACCACTTCGGTCCCCGGGTTTTCTGGAATTCCCCCAACAAAGGCGCGAAGACTGGTCGTGGGAGCTTTGGAAGGTCGAGGAGGAGAAGGCGGTGGACTGGATGGAGAGGTGGAATTCGAAAAGGTGGGCTGGGGCCGCTGGGATGCGCGCAAGCGAGGACAAGCTTCGCGACACCGCCAGGGAACTCCACCTTCTTCCTACGGTGCTGGCATCCCCATCAACAAGAATAGCGGTAGGGATAACCGACCCAGGCTCAGCATTGCTTCGAGTAATGGAGATTCGGTTCATTTTTCTCATGATGACCACGACGTCTACATGATGGAGCATGAGGCCGATAAGATGTCCATGGATGGGTCCGGCTCTGCTTCATGCTCTGAGGCTCCTGACGATGATGTCGCTATGAACGACGACCCCGAGGATGCGACTGATGATGAGGACTGGGCTGCAATGGGAGCTGCTGCTCTCCGAGCTGAGTCCTACCCCAATCCGGCAGCGACTCAGACCGACCACGGTTTCCAGTCCTCTTCTGCATATGCATCAGGTGGATTTCGTTCCTTCTCTGCCAGCACCGGCATGGCGCATGCACCTCGAGCACTTAACATCGACTTCTCTGCGTTGGCGGGTACCTCTGACGCACAGGAGCGGGAGGCTGTTGAAGCCCTTCTGCAACTCGGTTCTGCATAATACTTTTCTGCATGCACGGCGTTTTTTTGAGCTTTCGGAATTTCTGAAGGCATACGATTTGGGGCGGGTTGGCTCAAGGAGAGAGGCTGTGTCGGCCCACATCCTGACCGAGGCGGCGACCTCTGGTTTATCATTATTCTCACGATGACACGGCTCTCTTCACGTTTTTCTTCGGGTTATACTCTTTTTTCTTAATATGGGCTCGGTGGTTGGCGTCTTGGTACTCGGCGGCATACTGTCTACTGGACAGATGAATCGTTGTCGACTGTTAAAGGTCAGCAGCACGCGGGCAATTTTCCACAAGCTGGACGCACAACGAAACTTTTCGGAGATGCCCAAGCCTAGAAACTTCTATGACCCGGGTCTTAATTCTTTTTATTGAGGGGACACAAGTTGTCAGGGCACTGCCTTCTGTCACTTGGATTCCTGTCGCTCCATGGGGGCTGTTCGATTCTAGCCCCAAGGCGCATACTTATGCCAGGGGCTTTGGTTCCTGAGCGACACGACAGTACCCTTGAGGGGAAGGGCTGGTCTCCGATGTTGAGTCGTCTCCTTGGGGTATTTTCTTTACAATACCCGGTCAGCCAAGTTTGGCTTTGCATCATAACCAGATCCTACCACTTCAACACCATGTGGAGGATCGTGACGACGATTATTTTTATACCATTTGAGGGCAGCTGCGGCAAGTTTTTTGGAGCTCGTATTGCAACTTTCTCGACTATTTGTTTAATCAACTTTCATGGACATTTGGGGGTGGGGTACGCATCATCATCAACAGTAACAGATAGAGGAGGAAAAGGTCAGAAAGGGTCATCTTGGATGGACCCTTAGCACCGCACAGGGATATGATATCATGGCTGGAACCAATTGGGCTCGAACATCATGCTCGCCCTCGCGTCTTTTGTCTGAAGAGGGCGCAAAGACATAAAAAATGAGTAAAATCATATTGGTCAGTGAAGGGTTATTAGCTAGCTTCCTGGTCGTTAGTCTTTTGGAGCCTTGCAGGCTTCACCAATGGAAGTTCAGATCTTTCCTTTCCAAATGGAGTGTCGACAACGTTGATTGCGTGAATGTTATGGTGAATATTATGAAAACAAGGAGGTCGGTCGGCGTAGGCTACTCGAAACTCGAAATCGGTTGGGGATGTAATTTGTTGGTGTTGTTAATGTTGGTGTTGAGACGCACAAGTGAATCGAGCATGTGCTCGTGAGTTGCTGAGACAGAAGCCAGGTACTTGCTGTTGAGGCAGGGTATGTATCAATACAGGTTTCAACTATGGAGATCGGAAGTGACTTGAATTGACAGAATTTGCTTCGGGAAAAAGTAATTGAGCATATGAAGTCATCCGATTGAATATTGTTGGTCACGTGAACGTGGTCGTGATCCTGCATACATTAACCTCGGTGATGCTTTTTTTCTTTTGCAACGCAATGAATATTAAGCTGTGGATCTCTTTGGGTTTGAATTTGTTCTATTGCTTGTACGTGACTACGGCTTTGGGGTCTTACGTCCAATGTCAACATCTGGAGTGAGTTAGTACACATTGCGAACCACTTTGATTGAAAGCACAAAGAGATGATAGGAGAACATTCTGCGAGCACTATCTAGAGCAGCAGCTCCCTGACAGTGGTTCATTCATATGTAAGTGCAGTGTGAGAGTGAACATTGTTCTTGAAATTTTCTCAAACGCAACCAATCTTGTATCTGAGGCTACCCTAGACATCGATTGATAGTAAACAGGCCTTTGAGGCCACTTGTTGACAGACAGGTATTTGCCAGCATACGTTTCGAAATTCATATGATATACATAGTGTGGACACGGTGGATTGTTATATGGGTAATTTATGTAATTCATTGTAGATCGAAGCAAAGCACGTTTCCGTCTTACGTCCAACGGGCCATTCTCACCAGTCGCAAGCAACCGCATTATGCCAAGGTGACGAGTATCGGTGACAACCGCCGCTGGTTGATACGCACGTCCTCCATTACCTTCCTTTCCTGCTAGGCACATACCTTTTGACGTGCGATGGGGTGATTATCGTAGTCCAAGACATCTTGGCTGCAAAGCTTGAGCAGGCTTATTGTCCACAAGATCCGCAAACAAGAAGAGAGCACTGGGCATTCTTTTCTTGGCTTGCACTGCCACCGGTTGTCGTCACCCCCAAGACCTTGGCGCGGAAAGGAGTGGGATGCTTGGACAGAGAGGAGTTCTGGGCGGTCTCTTGGCTTTGCTTGGCCTGGGGTAGCGGACTCATGCTGACGATGAGGACGACGAGGAGATTATTGGCGAGTGAGGGATTTTCCACAAAAAGGGAAACCGGATATGTCACACAAAGTTGATGTGCAGGTGAGTGGTTGTTCTGATGTAGTTGGCATGAGAACTGTCCGAGGCTGCATCATATTTGTCTGGGCGTTCTACGATAGGAACCACGCGGATGCATCTCTATCTCCAACCCCTAGATGGAAAGTGCATAGGGATACGGATATAACAGGCCCATACGTGATGTGTCTTGCACGGTATGGTTTTATCCGTAAATCAAACGTTGGCGTCAAAAGAGAAGATTGATAGGCTATCGTGCTGAAAATCTTCCAATACTACATTCCTTCTTAACAAAGTTCAAGGTCTAGGGTGACAGATCGACCTTATCTGACCCTAAATAGACAGACCGGCAGGCCAGAAAAGAAGCATAACCAGGTTAAACAAGGGGAAAACGTGGGCTTGGCTCTACAGTGCTTGGCAGGCCAAGTGAGAAGGAGAAGGAGAAGGAAAATAGAGTCTTGGCCCTCCGAACTTGCCAAGACAAGCCAAGCCTTGATTTAAGATTGGGGCAGACAGTCTTGGCGAAAACGTCCGGGCCAAGAAGAGAAGGACAGTGGAGAAAGCTCGGAAAGAAAGAACAAGGAGACAGAAAAGAGGGCGGAAAGCTTGAGTCGTGTGGATGGCATGCTTGGCTGACGTTTGGTTTTTTCGAGTCAGCCACTCATTGGAGGAACCGTAAATTACAGTGATGAATATGGGGGTTATGCACGTAGATATTCACTGATAGCGTTGAACATTCCGTGACTTGCAGGATTGTAGAATCTGCTATTGTCATTTGGTAAAACCGCGTGCTCTTTGCTTTTGTCTAATAGTTTGAGCTATAATTCAAACGTCAGGTATTCGGATGGTGAAATTGACGTCTGCCGAAGTCTGGAGTTAGGGAATAAACAGAAACTGGCCTGTTCCGGTAGAGTTTGTTAGTCCATGTTACGGGGTATCAGTTCCCCGAAGTATCCGAATGTACTGATATCCATTAAATGTTATTAATACTACTCCGTAGTCACCAGGTTTAAACTTTGCCCGCATCTGTCTGTCTCGTGTCTCTTTGAGATATGGCCCCCAATCTCCATGACCTGATCCTTGTCCTGTAATGGAAATAATGCAAGGTGAAGTGAGGTGAGGTGAGGTGAGGTAAAAAGAAAGAAACCCAAAAGAAAAGGGTGATGGCTCAGGTGACGGAACGACAAAACGCTTGACGCAGTAGGTGGCCAGCTTGTGTGAGGCCCAATACAGCCAAGACCAATAGAAGTGTCGCAATGAGGGGCAGTGCCCAGACTGCCAAGGCTTGGCAGTCTTGGCATCGTCTCCTCCGCCTGAGCAATTGGCGTAGCGTCAGGGCAATGGTACCTCTCCGTGGGTGTAAATTTCCACCATGATCCAAGTACCAATGTGATTCCGCTACCTCATCTTCTTTGCCAAGACCGCCAAGACTTTCCGCTCGTTTTCACACTCTCTCTTGCCCAGACTTTTGCGCAGATGTAAAGGGAGCACATTCCCCCCATCACTTACTCACTCATTTATCAAAAGGTAGATCCTCTTTTTGAACATCTCAACTCGTTCAGATTCATTTGTCTCTAAATAACTCTTTATCTCGTTTGCAACAAAGTTCGGACATATCCAACTCAGAGACGAACGACCCTTGCTTGTCGCACCAGACAAGACTCACCTACTAGTCTCACTCACCGGGCTTTAAGCGCTCGAGGCTTCATCACATCGCATTATTCTTATTCCCGCCATGTCTCCCACAGTCCCCGAAGAGAAGCCTCAGCTTCAACAACAGCAGTCATCATCCGCAGATTCCTCATCCGGCAGTGCAAGCAATGACTCCAAGTCTGTGACCCCTGCTCCTAGCGCCGCTTCAAACACCTCCCAGAGCAGCAATGCCGCCTCAACATCAAGCGACGACAACCTCATTTGCCGATGGAACGCCTGCAACCAAAAGTTCCCTGCTCCCGAGGTTCTCTACGTGAGAAATTCCAGTCTCAATTGTCCAAATTCACTTTTACTCACATCATACAGGAGCACATCTGTGAGCGCCATGTTGGTCGCAAGAGCACAAACAATCTCAACTTGACTTGTCAGTGGAACTCTTGCCGAACTACTACAGTCAAGCGAGACCACATCACCTCGCACATTCGTGTCCACGTTCCTCTCAAGCCTCACAAGTGTGAGCTCTGTGGCAAGTCTTTCAAGCGACCTCAAGATCTGAAGAAGCATGTCAAGGTAAGACCCAGCTCGTTTGCCTCGTGCTATGTACAGTTAAACTCACACCAAACAGACCCATGCCGACGACTCTGTGCTTGTCCGCCCATCCCAGGATCCCCAAGGCGGACTCAACTATAGGCCACAGCCTCCTAAGGGTATGTCTCACCACGACTCCAGTCCACGGCTGTGGTCGACCGGCTTTTCTTCTCTCGAGGCTAATTCGCCTCTAGGACCTTCTAGTTACTATGATCACACTGGCCAGATGCGAACTAATGCAGCTGCCTTTGCACACCAAACTGGTCACCCCACTGGCGGCTACTATGCGCCTCAACCCTCTACAAACTATGGCCTCTACTTCAACCAGCCCACCATCAACAACGGCCGTGCCGAGCACCTGGGCTACAGTGCTCATGGTGGCTATGACCGAAAACGCACATATGACATGGTTGACGACTTCTTTGGCAGTGCCAAGCGTCGCCAGATTGACCCTTCGTCTTATGCTCAGATTGGCCGTTCCCTGATGCCCCTCCACGGCAACATCTCCGTTCCCAACGGTCCCATGGCCGCCACCGAGCAGTACATGCCTCAGCATGCTCCCGCTCCTGTCCACGCTGGTCCCACTCCTGGCCAGAATCCTCTGGCTCAGCAATATTATCTGCCCATGCCCAGCGCCCGCACACAGAAGGATCTCATTCACATTGATACCATCCTCGGCCAGATGCAAGACACTATCTACGAGAATGCCAACCACGCCACTGCTGGCGTCCACATCCACCAATCTGAGGGCGGTTTTAATGGTTACCGTAATACTCCCTCACCTCCCACCTCTCACAGATCTCCTGTTGGTATGCATGTCGCGACTGATGGCTATCAGCCTGTGTCGGCGGCTAGCATGGCTTCACCTCTGACAGCCATCTCCTCCACCGGCACTCCCGCCGTTACACCGCCGTCAAGCTCCATGTCCTACACCTCAGGTCACTCACCAAGCCCATCTTCCTCTGCCATGTCTCCTCAGTCACGCCACGGCTCGACCGCCTCAGTCATGTACCCAACTCTCCCCACAAGCCTTCCTGCGGTTAGCCAGGGCTTCGGCCACTCTGCAACGGCCACTCTCGGCCCCAGCTTTGACGGCAGTGAGCGTCGTCGCTACTCTGGCGGCATGCTGCAGCGGGCTCGTGGTCCTCTGCCTCTTCCTCTACCCCAGGAGGACGTCAGTGGCGCCTCTACTCCTAAGGCCAGCGAGTCTGCTCTCTCTGTCGGTTCTCCCTCTTCGGACTCCGATGTCAGTGACGCTACCCGTGAACGTGAGGAGCAATACGACCGCTGGCTCGAGAACATGCGGGTCATCGAGACTCTTCGTGAATACGTTCGCGGACGTCTGGACCGCAAGGAGTTTGTGGATGAGACAAGTTCTCCACGACCAAGCCATGCTGAAGCCATGGACGTCGACCCCAAGAGCCCCCAACCTCCTTCAAGGGAACTGGGTACTCCTCGCGAGGGATCCTCGCTCTACCCCATTCTTCGTATGCCTGGTTCTTAGGTTGCTCTTTGATTCAGCTGCTGGTTTGGCTGTACGTGTACTATTATCGTCTTTCCTTTTCTGCTGCGTCACGGCAATGCAGCACTTGTTCACACGGGTTTCTGCCGGGCAGCATAAATTTTGTGCTGTTTATCTTCGGACGCTCTACAACTGGGCATGGATTCTTGTTCGATGGGATACAGGGAATGTGAGAAGCAGTGGCCAAGTCTACATTTCTTTTGCGGTTTCTTGTTCTTTTGGCAGCAACGATTGAATACGCTTTTGTGGTCAATCTATGATGGATTATGAATGATATAGGGAAAAGGTGGTCCTGGTTTTGAACGAGATAGCAAGGGTTTTAAGTTATCGACATTATCAACAATGTGAAAAAAGTTGCTGTGTTACAATATCCAGTCTGACGTAAACAAGATCATAACTGATGTCACATGTTGAATCTGTTACGTATATGAAGTGAAGCCTTGTGTTGGCATGATGTAGACAGTCGAAACAGATAAACAAGGTGACCCAGATTTTGCTCAAGAGACCGTCATGCTACGCGGGCATATGTTGTGTCCCTTCATACACAATCCCATATGCACCCCGCGATTAAGCAGAAACGACGGCCGAACAAGTATTCTCCGAACGTGCAGCCACTGGACGGACAAGCCCATGATCTCCAATCCAATGACAAGAGGATCCCTGCAGCAAGCCTACGAGCCCCGTCCTTCGCCCAACCTGAAGCAGCGATCTCTCCATCGTCTGACGCAATAGGTATTACGGTGCCGATCGTTGAGGCTGTGAAAGGTCAGACATCGCTTGGAAGGAATGTACTCATTGTCTGTAACTAGATATTTCTTGGAAATGCCTGTATTACATCGCGTTTTGCCTGTATGTTATGCCTATCGGGTTACGTCCTCCAATATTACTGTTGCATTGAAACATGACGGCTTACGGGAGAAACAGCCTAGGCATGGTTCTTATTGGAGATTGCTTCGACCGGGTCATCGGTTTCAAGTTAACCGTTGATCCGAACTTATAGTAAAGTTTGTTTTTAGTGATTCCAATGCAACTACATCTCAAAGTCAATATTGAATAGCCGGAAGGTTAACTGAGCTCCTCCCCTCTCGATCCTTTCCTTTCTAGACCTCAACGTCAGCCCGCTCTGAAGGATTTGAAACAACAAAGGAAATGAAATGACGGCACGTTACGCACAGAGCCTTTGACATGACCAGAATAGTGCAGCAATCACTCAACCTAAAAAGCGCCAGAGTGTCAGGTAAATCACTGCATGACCGTCAAAAAAAAAAGTCTTGGTATATACGTAACCCGAGCATCCCGGTTTTTCTGCCGTCCAACTACCGACGCAGTGTATGAACAGGTGATCAGAGCAGAGGGGGAGAGAGAATTTGCTTTTGGTCGTCGGCAGGATCAAGAAGGAATTAGTTACCCACTGGTCTAATCTGTTAAAATGTACTGAGGCTGATGCCCCCGTTAAAGGATTTGGGAGGATGAAAAATAACGGGACAGTGCTATTGTCAGACGTCAAGTCAGCGATGTCAAGTAAATTGATCGTCACAGGGAGAAAAGGGTAAGAAGGGAAGGGAAGGGACGGGACCGTTTCATGATTTCATCGGCAGGTTACGCTTACCCAGTTTTTGTTTTGTTCTATCCGGGGGTAAAGTAGGAAGGTGTATTTAGGAAACCTCGTTCCTCCGTAATTGCTGTTCTTTGCTGTTGACGTATGTATCGTTGACTGTTCCTCCAAGTGAATCACGAATTACGAACAAGCACTATTATTCACAAACAAACTCAACCTACCTAATACACACGCGCACATATTTATACTCTCCTCTCACTCACACATTTATTACTCTACTGCTCTCCGAAATTGAATCAACCTTTTCAACAAAACCCAAATCATTAGACTACATACAAAACCATCCATCATGCGCTTCTTCGCCATCGCCGCTCTCTTCCTCAGCAGCGTCGCCCTCGCAGCGCCCGCCAAGGAAAACACAAAGGACTGCTGCTGCTGCGACATCTCCCAGCCCGCCATGGTCTGCGAAAAAGACGTCAAAGCCCAAGACTGCATCTGCGCCGCCGTAGTCTGCCCTGCCAACGCCCCCACGTACTGGCCTGCCACGGCTACCCCTACCGCTATTGTCACCCCTACTGCTACGCCTGCGCCTACCCAAATCGCTGCTAAGCGCGATGATCAACAGGAGACGCCTACTCCTGCCGGGCCGCCGTGCTGCTGCTGCGATGCTTCCCAGGATGCTATTGTCTGCGAACTGCGTGCTGAGGGAGAGGACAATACCTGCGTGTGTCCCATGGTCCAGTGTGCCCCCAATGCGCAGACTTTAACAGTCTGGCAGGGTGCCAAGGAGACGAGCAGCTAATCTCGATGGATTCAGAGAACATAGGTTTTCCGGTTCCGGTTCGGAAGATGGCAACGTGTGGGTTTCACTTTGACTTCTTGATGTATATTCTCTAGGGTTCACGTTGTGATTAGTATGGATAGCAAACAGAGCATGGTTTTGGAGAAGATTAAGATGAAAAACAACGATATCCTCAGAAAGGCTGGCCCTGAATAAATTAACCACGGTCAATTGACAACAACTCTCAAAACTTGTCTTCGATTGTGAAAGAGTTTGCTCTGGTCCTTGCGTTGGTGCTCATGGCGAGGTATATGCAAAAATCATCGCCTAGGACAATATCGATACCTTCTGAACTTAGATTAGCCAATTCGCGGGAAATAATCATTAAATAGACTCGTAAAACTCTGTAATGTCCCTAGTTCAATGTTCCTGAGCTTAGAAGCCGTTCAAAGTAAACGTCAATATTGGCGCCAAGGGCGATCTACGCCACTACTTGGGATGCGTGTTGCTGATTGGCTGCGTCGCCCAGATCTGGATGGAAAAGGCAATCCCACGAATGCTAATATTGAATTAGCATTTGACTGAATGCCAGACTGACCTCTCTTGTAACACTTTTTCGCATCATTCAATCTTGGTCACTTTAAAAAGGAAAATAGAATAGTAGGATAAGAAATTATACACTATCGACTACAGATAAGTATAGATGGTTGCTACTCCAAATGCTCCATGTGTCGTGTCCCAAGGTTCAACCCCATGGAAGATAAGGAATCGCTCGATGTAAAGTGTTTTGCTCCGGCCCACGTTACCCATCAACTGCCAGAGTGATCCAAGGCCTTTCCTCGGGGCGCATCACTGCCACCCCTCTCCGTCGCTTTTAAAATCATTCATTAAACCCATGTTCTAAGACCTTGGACCATGGCAGCTTGTTGATACTATACAAGTCGGCTGAAGGGAATGAAATAGGGAGAAATGCAAAAGTTTCATGGGGGAGGGCTGGCCACCGATGGGTAGCAGTGCGAAAATTAGACCGCAGCGTAAACGGGTATATAGTAACGGGTCATGAAAATTGCCGTTGACTCTCCGGTTGCTGGATGGCAAGGTCGAGCCACAAAAGGCGTGTTGTTAATTCGCTAATTTTTGGTGGGAACAAGGTCCCAAAAGAAGAATCGTATCCAAAGCTATGTCGTGACGAGGTTGTCCAGAAGGCTCAAGGATGCATCGCCGGCGACGAACGAAAGAAAAGAGAAGCGCCAAAGGGGAGTTATCTCTTTATTGGAATTGGCTACGGTCCTTCTCCTTGAGACCGCCAATGTGGTCCATGTCGATAGAGTAGAATTGTCCCTTGGCCTCCTTCTCGTAGGCGGGGAGCTGCTCATCATTCATGGGCTCAAGACCAACAGCCGAGTTGTCACCCACACGGACAACAAGGACGCGACCGCTCTGCTGTCGGCCTTGGTCATCCTGCTCATCAGGGAAGGTGATGTGAATCTCGGGGACGTTGTCGGGAGAGTAAGGGGGAGAGTTGGGGTTGGCAAGCATAGGACGGCCGTCTTGGTTGATAACGAAGACGCTGGAGCGGCCGTTGTGTGTTGTCTCGATAGTAAGGCCGCGGTGGTTGGTGAAGCGCTTGCTGTTGCTGTCGTAGTAAGAAGGCAGGCCGTCCTCCTCGGAGTGAAGGACCTGTTGCTTCTGTAGACGAGCGCGGCGGAAAAGGAAGAGAATAGCGACGAGAATGAGGCCAAGGAAGACAAGACCCAGAAGGCCGAGCATTAGGTTGATCATACTGTCGTTTGAGCCGTCGGAATCGGCGGGCATGTCAGATCGGCTGACGAGGTTGAGAATTGAAGGCATCGTGAATAGAGTTAAGGCTGAATGTTACGTGGGTACGATAACAAGTTTTGAGTTCGTGATAATGTTAATTGCTCCGTGTAAGAGAACGAATGTGAAGCCGTCTATTCATTACAATGTTAGCAAGCCATCCATCTTGTTGCCAAAGTGCCACCAGGAAGAGCAATTGAGTCGTGCTGTGGCGGCGGTCAAGTCCATCTGCAACGTAGCCTCCAATATTGTAGCCAAAGGTCATTCCGCATCAAGGCTGGAAGAGCCTATTGAGACTCTACCATCCGGCTTGCATTGGTTTGGCCAATTCGAATACATAGCGATCCCACCAATTCAATGCATGCCATGACGTGTTGCAGATAGACGACCCAAACAGACAGCGACTGGGAAAATCAAGGTGGCAGGTGGAGGGTCAGATGAGGTAAAAAAACGTACGCCAGGGAGAGGATATCGCCAATAGTTCGTAGATAAATGCCTGGCGAGTACCGAAAACCGAGGTGGTTGGTGATGGGCCTATAGTGGGTAAAACGAAGGGATAGAGGGGGGTTGGAAAGACCGGACGGAAATCAGCTGAAAGAGTGAAGCTGAATATCCAAAAGATTGCAAGAACGAGGTGTACTGGAGCAAAAAACGATGCCTTTGACGATATTCACAAGTTGGCCCGCGAGGATTGGGGTTGGAAAAGAAAAGAAACAGAGCGAGAGGAACGTCCAGTTTTGGGTGCCCGGGGGAGGATCCATGGATATGAAATCGACAGGGAGTCCCGCCCGGAAATGAGACCATGCCAGGGTGCAAGGGCCGCTAGGCGCTCGAGAGGCACTGGACAACCACCAGGGCCACTGTTTCCTTGGTTCTTCCAGGGGCACAGCCGCTATAATTGGCGGCTAAAGCAGCCGTTGTTGGTGAGCCTGGGGGCACTTTCCCAGTGAGGGTAAAGGGAGGTGCGGGGCCTCACCGTAGCTGGCTGGCTCAGAGCAGCCAATGACTCGCAGCCTCACGTCCCACCTCAATCATCCAATGTTCTGGCAACGAAACCCAGATGGAAGCTGTTGGCTTGGGTTCTTCAACTTGGCTTTTCGAGAAACTGGATACTCGCTGGGATTCGCTACCCTCGATGCTCACATGTTCCTTGTACGCGCGCGGTTTATTGGTCGAGTGACTCGAAGCCGTTGGTCCCATCCCCGCTTCCCCCTGCCAAGCCACCCAAACCCCCTACGGTGAAAGCTTCCAGTGGACGACAACAAAACAACCCGCCTTGTCTAAGTTATCGATAAGAGAGCGAGACAAGGAAATGATGCCTCTGGCATCGCTGGATTGGACTGAATTCTTTGTCCTCATCTTACCGACGCTGAAAGGGGCCAAGACACCATGTGACTGTGGCAAGCACCCATTTCCAACAAGGACGCCAATGCAAGGTACGAACGGTTGTCACACCCAAATGGACAAGTTCGAGCACAAACCCATGCTCTCTAAGCCAGCGCCACGACGCTTGCATAGGCAAAATGTAACCGGGATTTGGGACCGTCACCTCGAATCGAATGAAAGCGAAATGCCATTAACGCCTCAACCGCATGCGCGTGATGACTCTGTTCAAACGTCACAAAGACACTCGTTTTTCTTCCCCATTCTTCAACCTTAGCCCTTATCAATACGGACAAGCGCACCAGCGTCCAAAGGACGTATTGTTTCTATTTTGAGCAGGACGATCACAAAAGTCAATCGGCCAAGCTCTGCACTGCAAGCTTGATCCATGTTTGGATTGAAAGGGTGGGCACGCAATCGTTTGTTCCTTGTATTTCGTTTCTGGCCGCTTGCCCGCTTTCATTTAGGGTGGCCCCAACATCCGTGCTCGAAATCCACGATGCTTGAGTCTATCAGGAGACATATAGGCGGTTCTCCTTTCTCGCGTACATGCCGACTTATTACCCTGCACAGACTTGATTGGGTCCTGCGTAGCTAGCGAGCTAAGATGCAACTTGCAACTTCTGAGTTTTCATCTGTTGTTTCTCCGACTGGCCAACGAGTTAGTGGACGAAGATGTACCCTGGTCGAACATCACTCTGCCCATCATCGTCTTCCAGGACCACACACAGACAAGTTTGTTTGCTCGGGGAAACTGTCACAGATAATAGTTGCGTGACTTATGCTCTAGCGCTCAACAAACAATGATGACAAAGACAAGCACTCGTAATCAATCGATCGATCGCATAGACATGTTATAGCACATTAGCATGGTCGCTATAGCCTTACAGTAAGTTTCCTAATTTCGCGGCCAAGTCGCCCCTTGAGGGCAATACTGTCTCTGTTCTACAGGATAGCGGACAACGTCTTTTATCAATCATTCGGTTATTAACCTCAGAGGGGATGACCCTTGCAATCGCTTACCCACTATATCGTAAGCAACCCGTAGCAAAACAAAAAAAAAAGAAGAAAAAAAGAACAATTAACGACAAGGGCATGAAAGGCTCGAACAATCTGCAGTGTGTCAAGAGATCTGACGGTTTGAGTCTGGGAGTAAATAAAGCTTAGGCAAAGAACATCTCAGTTTCATGCTAGAGCTGGCTAGTATTTTCTGTCATCCGGTCTAAAGTGGTCATTTCTTATGGTAGGTACCCCAAGGGCAGCGTAATATGAGGCATGCTCTTGAGTAGCATGATCTCCACCATCTAGTACATATCTGCCTACTCCAGAGTCTAGTTCCTTAACCGATATCAAAGCGGAGTTTCAGTAACCACCGGAAGCTTACCGTATAACACTAAGAGCTCAAAGTTTAGTCGACACAACTTAGCAACGGCATATTACATGAGTTCCTCTGCTATTGTGGCTGCTCGTTCCTTCATAGACAGTGTTCTCGAGTCCCAAGTGGGAGGGAGAGTTGCTAGGTCAGAATTTGAGCATAGCCTGGGTCGGGTATGTCGATTTCTTGGAATGTAATAATGAGGCCATCGCAGAATGCTCAGGTTATTAAGTTAGTGAAACATTTCTGCATGTCAACAAACAATACGCATGGGCATGACTATGTATCTATACGCTTCAAACAATATTTACACGAAGTTACCAGACTCTGCCGCGTCATCACGAGTGATGAATTCAGAGATGAGCAACAAACATGCTTTGCGAGCTTTCATATCATTATCAGAATACCAAACGCTTGCCCAATATTGGCCCTTTCGTAGCTGCAGCAGCCAGGTTATCATTCAATTCCAACATATACAAATAGGCAGTGCCTTGATAACAACTGTTGCTAAGGCTTTGCTTATCATGTCCAGCTGAGCTTGGCTTCCATCGAAAAAAAGGAGCCACAGCCTTGGGCCGGGACACGCAGCTGAATCGTGCCTCCCGTCCCGAGATTGACCTGGATCTCTTTCTCCCTTGCGTGCGGGGCAACAGCCTAGCCTCAAGCTTTCACGGCTCCATATCGGTCTATTTGATGTTACCAGAGGCACTGCTCCCTACATTTCGTTATAATGTGTGGATGGCGTCGCAAGGGAAAGTCTTGTGGTTATGAGGCCGAAGATTTTCCCACATGTTGTCTTGGTGAATGATGAACCTCCAGATGGCGTGATAGAGTGACCTCTCAATGTGGGGGTATCAAGTTCGTGGTAATGAGGGTTTACGGCATTATTGTGGTCATTCTTTAACTCCATATTGACCTTGAAGAAGCAAAAATCGGGTGGACAAGGCAACAAGTGAAGAAGAGTATGAGGATGCTAGTACTTTGCCAACTTGAACTTTCTTACCAACAATAAAACATAGGGAGAAAAAAGAGATATACAGAAATAGATTGCACATGTGGTCCAGATTCCAGTTTTTGCCCTTGGTCTCGTATTCGAACAACATTGTACTTAACTAAGTATTGAGGGTGTGTAGATGTACCGAAATTCACTAGATTTGTACCTGAACCCATTCAAAGTTATGAAATACGAATACAACCTAATAGAACAAGGTACCGCCACGGACACCTTTCATTTTGACATGTAAGTTCGTGCTCAACCGCCGTGAGGTAATGATTCGGGAAACTCATTGTTATAGCCTTTGCACAGGATTGTACAGAGCTACATACCCTATGCCTTCTGCGACGCGAAAGCTCAAGGCTGCCCACATATGGCAATGATCGCATCATTTAATTATCTCACTAGAAGTTGAAGTCTTGTACGTAATGGATCTGAAAAGTAAGAAACAGGCTGAGGTCGGTAATCGATATGAGTTGTTGTTTACATGGAGGATCTCAAAACCAAGACGCCAAAACAAACCTTCCTCCCTGATTAGGATCTGGTTATGCGGGTGATGAGAAGCTAAGCCACAACAGGCTTGGTGTGACGGGCGCCAACTGCCCGCGCCGTCTTAGCCCGAGAAGCTTTTGGCACTTCAAGGTTGGATGAGGTGAACAAACTTGGGGGCAATCGCCATTTTCTAACCAATTAGACATGACCAGGTTTGGTGTTTGGTGTTTGACATCAAACTCAAACCACTAGACGAATGAAACATAACTCTTGACAACATCGGACAGCAACTGGCGTACTTGCTCGGCGACGAAGAACATCATCCCCTCTTTGCGTCCTGTCAAGACACGGTTCATCTTGATGTCACGGTCATGCAAAAAAACATAGTTCGTACGACATTCGGGAGATGTGAGAACCCCTCCTTGTGCCAAGTAGCGAGGCAGCACAGAGATAGGAGACGGTTAGCCAAACACTGGTTTCTCTCATGTGCGGTTGCAGCCCGGACTCGTGTTCAACAATGAACAAAGGACTTTGTCACGACGGTGAGATAGGCCAAGGTAATCAATCGGGGGAGTTGTAGAATGGACTTCCAGGCAGCAGCAGTACGACAAGTACTTGGTATCAGAAGTTTCAACAAAACGTTCAACACAAGATACACCGACTAAACAAAAGAATGGCGTTCATGGCAAATGTATGTTTATGCCATAATCATCATCTCAAGGGCTAGACTCTATACCGCCGAGAATCAATTTCTTCGCCAATGATATCTGAACTCCATCGTTTTGCCTGTGAGGTTTTACCAATATTTATATCCAGGTAAAATTCCCTTTGTTCTCCCTCTTGATCCCTTTTTCAGTACCCTTGGTAGAACCATCCGCCAGTCTGAGTCTAGGGTTATCGGTGTCTAAAACCTAACCGTACAATATCAGGATCAGTACACTTGATATTACATGGTTCTGGCCTCTTCATTAGCCTCCCTGATTGTCCACCAAAGCACGGAGTATAGGTACGTTATACGATCCTCCCTGCTCTTGACAAGACCCCTGCCTGGTTGACCCTCTTTAAGCATATTCTAAATCTACACTACTACCCTTACCTCCACATTTCGCTCTATCTGATACTGTACATGGACTAATCTGTTGCTACAAGGCCGCTGCTCGGGCTTGTCTCGCTGCCGTCCTCATTCCCTACCATTCCTCTGCTCTGCAGAAGTGTGTTAGTGAGTCCATAAGCCATCTCCCTTAGCCGCGAGGAGGAACACCAAGCTCGTGCTGGGACCGCACATTCCGACGCTGCTGTACCACCTTGGATTGGTTTGCCCTTCCAATGGTTTGATGGCTCACGGGAGGCTGCATTTTCATCTAAAACTGCCCTACGCCCACTTACTTCGAGCTCTCGGTTACCGTATCCTTTGCTCACTTGAACCCCCCCAAGCAAGCTCTGTCTTCGGGCCTTGAACAAAACAAAACACCTTTCGGCTTCATCGCCACTTATAATACCTTAATCAACATTTTCTCGACAAATCTTTTGCTGTTTCCAATTTTCTTGTATTGGATCGGCTCCTCAAATACCATTCAGGACAAAAAAACAAAAAACAACAACACTTTCGTCGATGAGGGTATTGCTTGTTCTTGACACCTCTATTGACCTACCTCGCCGAGTATCTACGACGAGCCTACCGACCTTTTAATTTTCTTGCTGTACATTGGCTTTAACTATAAACCTACAGCCGCTTGTGACATTGTCGCCACAGCCACGGTCCATACAACAAGAGTCAATAAAACCGACTACCTACCGCAGCCGTACAGATCTTTACCGCCCCTGGCCGGTCCCATCACATAACCATAACCATAACCCAAAACCAAAACCCATCCCTATCATCTGGGATCCTGTTACATCCTTAAACATATTACACACAAGTCTGGTCAATCTTTCGAGCACCCAACGACCACACGCCGAGTAATTTACCATCCATCGAGAGAGGCACCATGTCTAACAAGACTGGCCACCGCCAGGTAAGTAATTATGCACTTGATATTTCATTGTTTTGTTTTTACTCCTGTTGTCCGTATCCTCTTGTGGCTCCCCTGGCCCGGTCTAGCGATACCCTTGGTTTCATATGCCCTGGGGTTTGGGGTTGGTTCAGGGATGCGACGTCAGAGAATGGATGCTCGTGTGTCTCGACCAGATGCGTCAGACTAGCGCGGGTCTGGCTACGATTCGCTCCCGCCTCGAGCTCTGCAACCCAAAAAAATGGCCTTGCTGTCCCCCATACATTGCCATCAATAGGTCCATACCTTATGCACACCAAACCAAGTCCAAGTCCAAGCCCAAACCCTCTACTTGTAGCACACATCATCACAACATCGCGACCAAATATTCTTACTGTTATCCCGACTTGGCCGTATACTGTTCATCGTATACTCACTGACATTCTTTTGTTGAATAGCGTCAGCAGATTACCCCTGCACACCCCCATATCATGGCTGCGGGCCACGAAAGAGGACATTCCACGTCTTTGAACCTATGGGGACCATGGTCTGGCCAACCCAGTCGCTCTGGACTCTCGAGAGGTATGCTGATTCCTAGGTTCCCATCCCAAACTCCGCCAATATGCTGATACTCAACACAGAGACTGGCGAACGATCCAACGGCTCCACATCCCTCAACATGGCCAACCCTCCTTGGGCCAATATCGCGACGCAATCGCCCAGCTCATCACCGAGCAGGGTGAGAAATGGAGATGCCAACGGCGATTCAGACTTCTCACAAGTCACCTCTGGAATTGGAATAAGCCAGATGGCAATCTCCAGCAGCGCGGCCACATACAACACTCCATATTCTACAGCTGGAACCCCCGATAACTTCATGGCACAAACGAATGGCTATGCCTCATACCAGAGCCATCGCTCCAATCCCTCTCGACAATCCCAATCCCAATCCCAATCTCATTCTTCGCCGCCTTTCCGTGCGACCCACGCTCCGAGCAACTCCATGCAGTCTCAAAGAGCAGCGAATACCTACATGTCTACCTTGAAGAACTCGAATCAGCAAGCGTTTGGCCTCAACAACTCGCAGAGCATCGACGAACCCTTTCCGAGCCAGCTGGGTTCGAATGTAGAGCACCAGTCATTCCAACTTAACCCTGATTCAAGGCCTTGGATCAACGACACCAGTGTGGAATTTCTTCCCCAGATTACTCCGCAGTATCAGCCAACCAGCCGAATGTCTTTCGATCGCGTGGCATCCAATCGCACAGAGCAAGGAAACAGCCCTAGGACGTACGCGGCTTCATCGAGCGACTGGATACGCAGGACTTCCGGCCGGGATGCTCGACCATTTGACGAGGGACGTCAAATGTCGAACCAACAAGCTCTGCAATACTCAGGCTTCTATACCACCCCATATTCCGTGTACTCTGACCAAATCACCCCTTACGTACCTGGAATAGTTTCCGCATCCGATGCATACCCCCAGCGTCTAAGCCATCCACTACAACCTGCATTCACATTGAACAACTACGGGCAAGGAGGATCAAACACCCACAGAGGCCAGGACCAAACTCAGTTCGCCAGCAAGTTTCTCCGGGACCTTCTCCCCCGCTTGAAAGGGAGCAAAAACATCGAATTATCGCAGATTTCTGGACACATAGTTGAGTGCAGTGGCCACCAGGATGTATCAAGATTCATCCAGAACAAGCTTCAAACAGCCAACAGCGAAGAAAAGGAGAGAGTCTTTTCTGAGATTGGTGATAATGCTGTCCCCCTGATGAAAGATGTTTATGGCAACTACGTCATGCAGAAGCTGATGGAGCATGGTAGCCAGGCACAGAAGGCGCGCCTGTTTGAGCAAATGAAGGGGAACATTGTTGATCTGTCATTGAACATGTATGGTTGCCGTGTCGTTCAAAGGGTATGTGTGAACAGAGTTTCCCCTAAGTCAATATGTTGCTAACTTAAGCAGGTGGTAGAGCTTTTCCTTGTCCAGCAGATCGTCGAACTTCTGAAAGAGCTTGAATCAAAGCTCGAGTCGGTCATGGTGCATGTCAACGGCAATCATGTTATTCAAAAAATTGTCCAGCTTGTTCCCCAACAACACATTGGCTTCATCATTGAAATGTGTCAGAAAAATCTCATCAAGCTTTCCAGGGACAACCACGCCTGCCGTGTTATTCAGCGAGTGCTTGAAAAGTGTAACGATGATGATATGGACAAGATTATGGAGAGTCTTCATCCCAAAATGGAGTCTTTTTTCCAGGATCCGTGGGCCAATTACGTTGCTCAGCATGTCATCACAAACGGAAGGGACCAGGATAGGGCTCGAGCCATTGAGGTGGTCATGAATAACCTTGTCCCCTTTTCCAAGCAAAAGCTTGCATCTAACGCGGTTGAGAAATCCATCATTCATGGTGGGCCAGAACTTCGTCGTCAGATATTGAGAGTGTTCTTGACACCAAGTGCGGATGGCACAGACACGCTGTTTGACGTTGCGAGCGATGTATTTGGAAACTTTGTTATCAGTAAGTACTCACCACTTCTGTCGATGAATGATCTGCTGACGCGGTTTAGATCGCCTGGTCGATGCGCTTGACCTAGAGGCGAAACAGCAGCTGCTAAATGAGCTGCGCCCTCGCTTTGAAAGGATGCAGGGATCAGCCAATATCTCGATCAAGGTTATAACCTCATTGCGCAAGCTTTTCGAAAAGAACGATGAGCATTTAACTGGAATGAATGGGCTTCAAGTTGAAGTTGACTCGACTACGCCAACTCCAGTGTTGACGAACGAAACTAACAGCCCCCAAAGCGACGGCCCTCCAAGCGCCAACGTCAGCGCCATCGGAGTTCCATCTGCGGATGGCAAGAACCCGGCAGCGCCTTTACAGCTTCGGGAACATGAGGCATAAGTGACGAGAGACAAAACACCAGTGGGATTGATTCCTACAATCAATGTTATTTCACATGTTGCATTACGGATCAGTTGGCATACTGCCACCAGAACGGACAGGCACTTGACCATGATTATGTGCTACTTTTAAGAGATCAGTGCAATTGTTGAGTTTGTGTTTGTATTGTCTGGTGTACCACCAGTTTGTATGGGGAATTATACACAGGAAAAAGGATGACAGCTATTTTGTTTAAACAAGTGGTTATCGACAAACCGACCACAACAATGACGGCGTTGCTTAACGTTTGGATGGATATGGGAACTGAAAGAAGAAGGACAAAGATACCAGCCAGTCACCGAATACTTGACGTGGGACTCAGTATAAACGGAAAAAGAGACACGATGGGCTTGGACTACAGCTAGATAAAGAAGGGCGACGACAAAGTCGGAATGCTTGAGAACTGTAGCTAGTTCCCAGACTCTTGAATTAAATACAGCCGAAATTGAAGATAAGATAAGCTACTTCTTGCTGTGGATAATATCGGTGCTCGATAGTGAGTTGTCATGTGTAGGCTAACTTGTTTTGGCTGTAGAATGACGCCAATGCTAGATAGTGGGAAGCCAAGTCACTTAGGCAGGTACGGCGATTCCCGATTCCGACTCCGACACTCAATTTAAGAATTGATGCGCTGTAGTGAGTTGTTGTGGTGTACGTCTTTTAGTTCGCACAACCAGCACTTCTAACTAGGCATGTCAAATACAACCGACACTACGACAACGATACTACCCTGGTTCTGTCATCTATGACCGAGTCGAATCACTTGGCATTCAGTAGCCATCGCTGACCATCACCTAATCGTCTATCCCTACTCTCTTCGCGGGGTCTTTGCCCGCCATGACAGCCGCTGCTCGCTTGACCTTTCTGAGTCCGCAGGTTCTGCGTGGACTGCGTATGACGCCTCGTGCTGCAACCGGTTTTGCGAGACATAGGGGGACTTTCGCGCGCAGGAGAGGAAAGGCTATTGAGCCTCAACCCCCCATGGCAGATGCGATCTCCAAGGTCATCACCTTGCATCCCCTCACCAGCGACACCCCTACTCGCCCCGAGCCCGACCAGAATACAACCCAAGACCCAGTGCAGTCTACACCTGACGAGCCAGTTTCGACAAACAATACCCAACACGCTGCCGCATCAACAAGCAACAAGCCGCAGCCTAAAGAGAATGGCACATCTAAGGAAGAACAGACCAAAATAACTCGGGAGGAGGCCAAGCAGAGTGGCCCCTTGGAGGCGGTCTTGCAAATGGAACCACCCAAGGTGAAGGAGGCGACGACAACAAGACCAGGCCCGACCATGAGCCCACCGCCATACGTCCATCACTTCGATACCTACTCGCTTGTGAAGCAATTGCAGGATGGAGGTTACTCGCACGAGCAGGCTACAACATCAATGAAGGCAATTCGAACATTACTTGCAGAAAATTTGGAGATTGCGCAATCATCGCTGATCAGTAAGAGCGATGTGGAAAATGTGAGATATCAATACGATACGACGAGACACATTTGACTAACAAATCTCCCAAGGAAACATATTTATTTACAGCTGCTTGTTCAGAGTTGAGCACTGAGATTAAGAATAACCGACGCCTCGAAGAAGAACAATTACGGCAACAACGAATACACTTGCAGCATGAGGTCGATATCCTGGCACAGTCGCTAAACCAAGAAGTCCATACACTAAACGACAACGTGCGAGGGTCATTCAACGATCGAAAGATGGCTGTCAGGGAAGAACAGAAAGTTGTGGAGAGCGCTGTAGGTCTCGATCCGCCACTGGTAAGGCCGATTGGTTAACATTGCTGCAGGTTCAACAAATTAACTACAAGATCAGCATTGTGCTTAGCAGTGATGCTAAGTCGGAAATTGAGGCTGTGAGATGGATTCTCATCCGCCGCTCTGTCCTAGGCATACTATTCATGGCGGTTTTAACGCTTGGTACACTTCGGTACGCTACTTACGTCAGCCATGAGCGACAAAGAGAAGTAGATCGTGTCAAGAAAGAGGAGGAAGAGAAGCGCAGGAACGGCGGAAAGCAGGACCGTGCAGCTGACGCTGATGCAATCGCAATTCTGGCTGCCAACTAAATGGGAAGAGAGACGAAGACGAGAATTAAACATAACATACAGGCGAGACAAGCACTTTTCCTTGGGATTTATAACCGATACCCTATAGATTTCCTACTTGAGAGCAAAACGGGCTCTTTTCCACGCAGAGGGCTGCGTCAGGGGACTTATTGGGAGTTTATGAGCTGATGGATGGGAACCTCGATGTGACGGGCTAGGTACATATATATATATATATACACATTGTACATACAGACATCGCATACAGTTGGCTTTGACCAGCCTATTTCATAGACACATATAGACGTTCTTGAATTCGTCAAGACTAAAAACCATTTGGGCTTCTCTGCAGCATCAATATCTGACGTGTGTATCTCCTGAGTCGTCTCAGGGCATGTGCGACAAGTTAAGTAGGGACCTCAAGGTATGCACTTTACCCCACGCGCTTATCGCCTATCTCCCGTCGCGTCTCCCGCAATTCACCACCAACATCAAAACCAAACATCACCATCTACCTCGACAGCTCTCGTACCAATGGCACCTGATCCGCAACCAGAGGCCCCCACGCAAGTCGAAGTGGCCCAAGACGTAGCTACGCAACAACCAGAACAAGAACAAGATACCAATACCCAAGAACCCCCCGCGTCTCCTCCGCTCCCCCAGCGACACACAGCTGTAACACCCGGTCCCCGCGCAGCACGTCTCCAAGAACTCTATGCACGGTCGCTGAAAAAGACGCTGGGGAAGGTTGGCTGGACAAATGTAGCTGGTTGCTATCCAACGATTGCGAAGCGGGCCGATGGTGTGTTGAGACAGGTCCAGGGACAGATGGTTGGCAAGCTGGGCGAAAAGTGTGAGGTGTGTATTGACAAATTGGCGGAAGAGGATAATACTAATATGATAAATCGCAGAAAGAGTTTGAGAACATTATGGTGTCGCGACAGGTTGTTCCTAAGCTCAATGATCTCGAGAGCCTCATTAGCGACGCCTCCCGACGACGCGCTGAATCAACAACAGAACCACCAACACCGTACGTTCTCTTTTCTTGTTCCCACATGCGCTCTGTTCTAACAAACCTAGGCCTCATCTCCTCCCTCCATCGACCATCCTCGCTGCGCACCTCACACCCTCTCTCACATCCCACCAATCCCAGCTCAATGCGCGCTTGCAGACGACGCAGTCGCAAAACGCTCTACTACACGATGAAGTACAACGTCAGCGAGAAGAGATCCGTGCACTGCTTGATGCCCTCGAGGCTGTGGTCGCCGATGTTCAGGGTGCAAATGACGCGCTACGCCCGGTTGTCGACGACGTCGCTGCCGAGACAAGGCAGGGAATTGCGGCCGTTGAGGTTGCTAGCGGTGGCGGAATACAAGAAACGACAAAAGCTGAAGGAGAGATGGGGAGGCCATAGAGCTGAAAGCCGTCTTTTTGAGTTATGTAATGAATTCGGAGTCATGGGGCAACTACTTGTGCCAAAGGCGTTTAATACCCAACTGATTTATTTTGGTCGCATATTAGCAATTATGAAAATTTTCTGACACCACGACCATTTGCTAAACTCTCATCTTTGATGTGTATCCTATGCAAAGCGTCTATGAACATGTAATGCCCCCTCATGCCAACATCGAAAGCGTAGATAAATGTGAGCAATGATATGCAACATGCAATTACAGTTGCAAAAAGTTCAAGATGGCCCAGAATATGGCTAGCTAACACTTACACCATGCAGGACTCCTCAACTTCCAAATCGTGAGATTCTAAACAAAATTGACAAAAAAAAAGTTAACTCCGTTCCATGCTCGTGAGATCTCGTCACCATTGGCTGTTACAAACCACAGCCATTCATGCGCCGTATATGCAAAGTACGTATGTACAGTCGTGAAGAAGAGATGCGAGAACGGCACCCATCTCTGTATATGATATGTAATATTTTGGTCAGTTAAGGTTGTATGTCGTTGAGTATATCATGTCGGGATAAACTCATGTTGAATGGAATGTGACTGGTTCCGTGGGTGTTGATTATGAAGAGAACTTCTAAAATCGAGTATATGTAATGATGGCATAGGTGATGCGGAGGTAAGATTTGTTTCCGCTTGGCCAAGAACTTAGATGAGTCTGTTTTCGGTATGAACCGTTTGCCAAGCCCCAAAGTAGTCGATCTCACCATAGGCGGGCGGAAGAACCCTGACCATTCGGCCTGTCGTCCAATCAACATAGAATTTCTTGCCCTTGCTGATGATGTATGGTGTCTTGCGGGGACTTCTGAACAGTAGGTTGCTGTAACACAGCTTGGCATACAGCAAATCATGGGCACTCGACCACTGATGTTCTGGTATCCATTTTCCATCGACAGGGTCAATGCCCATGTTGTTGTATGACGTTGTGCTGAGACGGCGTGCTAGATCGATCCGTGGAGGGGGTTCTGCCACATCTTCCTCGTCCCCCTCGACCTCAATTTCAGGTTCCAGCCTGGTCTGAGATTCTGGTGCTAGAGGTAAAGCTGGTGCCGATGGGCGAGCCTCACTTGTCGTTGCCGATATTTCCTCAGAGCCCCCCTCAATGCCTAATTCCGATAAATCAACAGCTGTTGCGGTCGGCGATTGTCCGTGGAACCAACGGATGCGTTGTATTCTAGGAATAGACATGTCACGAGGGAAGTCGCGGTCCTCCAAAGGCAGAGCAATATCGATGGCGGCAAAAAGACCTTCGAGCCACTTGTTAAATGTACTCAACTCGACACAGCACAACAGAAACTGGTCCGTTTCTGCCCGAACACGGATGGTATATCGCCGTCTGAATCATGTTAGCGACACGAACACCAGTTTTTATATCGAGTACTCATGCCAACTCACTTCTTATAGTCGGCAGCGATACCGACATCCGCATACAAAAGGCTGTACGTTTTTTCGAGCTTTCCTTTTTTCACCCACGGAGGGTTATCCGGATCGATTGATGGACCGTCATCGCGTGTCCTACCCCAACTCCAAGCCTTCTTGGTCCCATATATGCTAAGCGCAGTGCCATTAAGACAAACATATACGGGATGCCATTGGCGATCTTCGGCTCTCTTTATTAAGTTTTCGATTTCGTGTTTCTTATCAAAGACGCCCTCCAACGATAATGAGTTCTTGTAATCAGGCAGTATTTCTTTTCCTGTTTCTGGATGAAGCTGAATTTGGCCGCCTCCGCCAGGCGTGAGCTCTGTCTCCTTTTCCGAATAATTCCCATGATAGGAGGAGACTTTCGTCGTCGTCGTCGGCGGCGGCGGATCTCGCTCTTCCTGGTACGGAGGCGGCTGAGAAGGTCGGCGCGGGTTCGTCATAACACGCTGGTAGTGAAGGTCTTCCTCCATTGATACACGCCGCCTGAGAGGCGGCGACGTAGGACCGGTCGTGGATGATTCATCGTCCTCGACCGTGAACCTGCGGAGGTCCATTGGAGGGAGATGGGACTTATATGAAGTCGGAGAAGGTCCCACAACCGGCCGGTGCGGAACGGGCAGAGCGTACGGGGTGACTCTGTGGTCTAGGGGCGTGAACCTCAACGAGCATTGACCGCAGGAGTCTCCATAGAGGATGGTAGATTGAGAAGGTTGATCATTCCGACCCGCTCTGGATGTTTTGTGGAGAGAGTTGGAGGAAGAAACGAGCCAGCCAACAGAAGACGTGGGTGAGAGGATCAGAACAGTCAGCATGGATCCATGAAGAGAAGTGTCGTGGAAGAAGGTCGCACGCAGGGGCCGTAGGTTTGAGGATCGTGGATCGAAGGGGGGTGTGAGCCGAACTGGAAGACGGGGTTGACAGGATATCGGCCGGGCCCAAACCAGACGTGCCTCCGTCTGGCTTCTATGGGGTATGGAAGAGGAATGGAAATGCGGCGGCTCTTTTGTTCGAGGTGACTAGGGCCGTAAGTCAGGACAATGATGGTTGAGCCAGAGCAGAGCGACGTCAGCCGTTTCAACAGGGCCCACGTCGAACCAAATTTTGAGGAGGATTAACCAAGAGTGGAGCGGAAGTCGTAGAAAAGGTGAGGGTGTGGGATGAGACGGGTGGATGTTGGGACCGTTGACCAAAGCGCTGGCAGAGAGTGGCGAGATGAGGCTGCACTGCTGCAGCGCTGCACGCTACTCGTATTTTTCGAGAAGAGCGATTTCGCCTAAATCTGGATAACTCAGGTCAAGTCACATAGAGGTCCTCATGCGACCGAGTCTTGATTGGCCTTCTGTCTCGGCCGGGTTGTGGGATGGTTGCGGATGTGATGCGATCCGCACTTTTGGAGAGAGCGTACTAAATGCGCCGGATTTCCGCGCTGGCTGCCGATCTCGCCTTTGTCAGTGGGTGTTGTATTTTGTTTATTTGATCTGGCGTAGGGCTTGGTCCGGGAATGAAATGTTTCAATGGGAATCAGTTAGTTACAGGTATCCAATATGTCAACGATGAAAAGTGTGAGATGTCGTTGGTGGTGCCAAGTCCGAGGTTCTCCTCTTTCTTGCCATGCTTGGTTCGCGAGCGATATTCGATTCAAGGGTACAGAGTACAGTACCGCAGCAGATTTGGGGAAGGGACACCTTGATCGCTATGTCCCCAGCTCCGACTCCGAGCAAGCACGACACATGGCATTGCTTGCCTGACCTGTGCCGGGTGCTGGGTTTTGCTCTGGGCTCTCCAATCTGTGGCAGGCGCCGCATGTTGCAGGTTCAAAAGGACCACCTTCCCGCCAAAAGGTCCCGCGCGACTGGGGTCTCACAAGTCCATAGAACCGCACGAGGAAGTTGAAGCGCGGCCCCGCCGTCCCTCAGCCAGAACTGCTAGTCCCAGATGGGAAGGAACAAATATAATCGGCAAGAACGGCACCACAAGGGAACAACGACCAAGGGTTTCTTGGCAATCGTGGGTAGATACTTGCTTGCGCGATAGTTTCTATCCACTGCCAATGCAGATGTTGCATTGTAAGCTCGAATTATATATTTGAAGTATGATATCGGCCGACCATAACTATATCTCCCCGAATATAGTCTCTAGACTCTTGATATTTCGTAGTGTGAATTGCCGTGCCAAGACCCGAGATGTCAAAGGGAGTGGCAACTCTAGATGGGAGGACAGAAATACTTGGGCAAGTTTGGTCCCAAGTGTACAGGCATTTAATTGATCATTTTTTCCCCTAGTTATAACCAGGGCATGAAATCTCCGCAGCCGATAGGGTTCAAGCCTCGATAAGTATACCTTCAACGTGCATACGCCACGCCATGCCTGGATATCTCGGCCGGGTCTTGAGACAGTGATGTCCGGGGACCTGCAAGTGCAAGACATAACATTCTCCAACTTCCAATGATTCGTGCAAAAGTCCTTCAATAGTCAGGATATGTTGGGCTCGCTCCTCATTAATCCGAGACGACCCAGACGGCCAACAAGAGAATAAAGAACCCGGGCGCTTGACAAAAGTGCCATTTCCACCGGTTGGACCTTTGGATCAACAGACGGTCTCTTTCAACTTTGATTCGCTACATCATGGTTACAGATTTATTGGAGAAAGAAAAAAAAATTGCAGATTTTCTTTCAGTCCGTAGCCAGGAGTCGGGTCTGGGACATGCTTACTTCACCTCTCGAGAGTCGGAGTTTTTTATACGCTGGACAAAGGAACTTTTGGAACCGCCATTGGCACCTTTGGTAGCGGCCCCTCTCTGTGTCTGGGGTTCTCTTTTGCTGGAAAGAAACTGGATGTGGCCCCACCCATCAGTCTTTAATGCTATTTCGTCTTGTTCTTATTATTCATAATCAGTTGTTGTGATACAACATTTTGCTTATGTTTCATGCAATTTGACTTGACGAATCAGTTTCTCTAAACGGATTTATGCTTAGACATGAGGATGTCGAATGGGGAACTATCTACTACTAATTTCATTCCTAAGTACGGAGTAGCATCTGCCTGAAAGCGGTCCGCGCTACGTCCAGTGTATCCATACTCTACAGCGTTTCCGAACTGTACCCATTCAAACTACCCGTCTTACGGTCCATCAAATCTTCGGAATGGTACACTATCAAACACAAAAGCCCGAGCAGGGCCGATTGGAAACCCCATTACGATCGATGTTGCGTTACCTCGAATGCGGGGGAGAAGTATACGCAAGCCATTCGTGGAGTGGACGACCGATGATCAAGATAATCAGTGATCAGTCAATGATCAATGATGATGTCTGATTATCTTCACGCCTTGCGCGAGCCCTGAGGCGCCGGTAGTCGGATTACTTGCTGACGATCACGCAAATCTCACGGTAATTCCTCCGAGAGACATGTAAGCAAGCAATCAAATGTACCTGGTCATCCGTATACACCCAATACGTTGCGTATAAGAAATTCAGATTCATGCTCTGTGCCGATCGTTACTACATCCAACGAGAAAGACATCCTGGCAACATCCCATTACTAATTAGTCGAGGTTTTCATAAAATAATCATCAAGATGCATCTAGGATTCCTCAGTCAAACACAATGCGATTTCCTCGTCCTACTATGTAGATAGTGTGTAATGGATGCAGTTTATTTTTCGCAAAACACGCTAAATAGACAAGCTCACAACGATGATCTCCTCCCGTCTTGGCTTGCAACCTTCCACTCAACTCACTCATCTGGATTCTGGAGGCGTTTTTAACGAAATGTGATAAACTAGACTCAAGCCGCTGTCTCACAATCACTGATCGCCAGACAAGTCTGCGGATATGTCGGCACTGACTACGCAACGTCTCATACCTATTGTACATGAAGAAGAAGAAAACCTCCCTCACATGATACTAGTTATTCCCCTCTATCGTACTCCTCGGGTCTACTTTGAGAAGGTCGCAAATAGCCGGGAACCTTTTGCTACCCCAGATGCGACGTTTCCGGAACAAATACACAACATGTGTGGCCTGGTAGTTCGGGACTACACCCGACCAGCCGAACGAATGTGAGTGAGTATGTCTGTGAAAGAAGACGCCGTGCTCCGACTGCACGTGCACCTTCACCGTCAATAGATTGATCTACTGACTACGGAGTACACAGGGCTTATTTTGTAGGTAATCATTACGAATAAGTATCCTCTGGTGTGCAAAAGTTCCCCAGCAAACGTCAATGCTCTCCCTGCTACAAAAGAACCTTGAGGGAACAGTTTCTCACAGACGAACCGTTCGATTTGCTTGGCCCACGAGGCTCAACTTGATTTCGCATCTTCTACTTACATGGGCAATGACCTTACCCCGATTCATCAATACCAGATGCCATCGCTAAGCCTCATATAGCCTGGGTATACATTTCTTATGCTACGTTACTTGGCATAATAACATCGATCTCACTTTGATCACAAAAACCTTGCTTTCACCTGCTCCATATGGCAGCCCGGCCAAAAGAATGGAAACCAAAAGATACTGATCATTACTTGCACAGTAAAAAGTACAGAATATGGTCCCTGTAGACCCTATCGCCCAAGGCCTAAACCCTCTTCCACCTTGGTCAACTGTCACTGTCTCATCAGTATACCCGTCGATGTCCTTCTGTCCATCCGGGAACACCTTCTGTCGTCCGTCCCGTTCGCTTTTGTAAGATATACACGGTCATTAGAAAGTAATGATGCCAAACCGAAGCTCCCAGCCAGGGGCCTTTGCCCCCTTTTCGCTGAAATCCGTAACCCAATCGCCGGCTGGGAGGATGAGATGCAGATGCAGCGCGCAAACCACCGAAACTGAAAAACGAACAATCATGACTCCAAATTCCCAACTCCATCCTTCCTCCAAAAGGGAATACCAAACTCCGCCCCCCTTGCCCTTTCATCTCTCGTCTGTCCCGTCTTATCATCTGCTGAGTTTGCCTTTCGTCGCCTTCCCCTGGCGATGTTGTGATATTGGTTAGGCATGCCATGCACAGGAGCCATGATGACTGCGTCCAAAGACTCCAGTGCTCACACCACCTCCTGGCAGACGAATCCCGAGACTATCAATTTTGCGATTGCCTCACATGTGCCAGATTACGTATACTTGTAGCAATTGCTTAAGCATTTTGGGATTGGGCACCGCCGCGACCGCGAGCAGCACCACCGCGGCCACGGTTTTGGCCAGAGAAGTTGCCTCGAGGACCCTGGCCACCAGATCGGCCACCCTCAGCACCACCGCGACCACGTCCGGGAACGGGGCCTCGGCCACCGTAGCTAGCACCGCCATAAGCGTTGGCCTTGGGGCGGCGGGCTTCAACAACAATGCTCTCGCCGTTGACGGTGTGAGGATTCGCAGCAGCCGCAGCCTGGTAACCCTCGGTAGTCTTGTACTCAACAAAAGCACAGTTCTATTTTACGTTAGTCTTCTGGAGTCATTGCACAAGATTTAAACGTACCTTCTGGCGGTTGATGTCGAAGTAGGTCAACTCGCCAAAAGCAGCAAGAGCGTTCTTAAGGTCGGCGTCCTGGACCTTGTCTGTTACGAACTTAACGTATCCCAGGGTACCCTCCTTCTCAGTAGGAGCAGGAGGTCCGGAAACAGACTGAGGGCGGTTCTGTCGCTTGGAGTCGACGCCGGCGGTCTGCCATCCGGCAGCCTCCTTAGGAGCGGCCTCGGTAGCAGGGGCATTAGCAGTGGCGGCGGGGGCAGCGGCAGGTTGGGATGCAGCAGCGGCGGCAGCAGGAGCAGGAGCCCGGCTCTGGTTGACCGGAGGAGTCTTGGATAGAGGAACAACAGGCTTAGGAATACCAGCGCCGATTCGGCTGGCCCAAGTCATGGGCTTGGGAGGGCCAGCAGGCTTCTCGGGGGCGGCAGGAGGAGCAGCAACAGGCTTGGAGACAGGTGTAGGGCTGGGGTCCTTGGGCTTCTCAGGCTCCTTGATCTCCTCCTCAGCAAGCTCCTTAGCAGCCTCTTCAGCAGTTTCAGCAGGCTCCTCGGCCTTGGTCTCAGGGGCCTTCACCTCCTCAGAGGGCTCGTCAACAACGCTGCCGTTCAGAGTCGCACTGTCCTTAGAAGTGGCCTCCTCCAGCTTATGGTCAACGGCCTCGGGATCCAGGGCAGGAGTCTCCTCCTTGCTCTCCTCAACAGACTGAGGTGCCTCGGGCTCAGTAGGGGCAGCGGCTTCCTCGGCGGCAGGAGCAGCGGGCTCCTCAGCAGTCTCTTCAGGGGCAGCGGCAGACTCATCATCGTTCTCTTCGTCGATGTAGCGCAGAATATCGTTGAGAACGAAGTAGCCTGAGGGCTGCTGTGCGAGAACAAAGGTTTGAACAAACTTCTTGGGTTCAGCAGCCTTGTTCGACGTCTCTCCGATGACTTGGATGACGATGTTGTCGAAAGAAGCCTGGGAGTCAACATTGGATACTCGGACCTTGCAGTCTTGGAAGTCGAGGGCCTTGATACGTTCTTGAATGTCCTGTTGTTATGTTAGCATCTGTTTGTAGATTCATGCTTGTCAATGTCTAAATACCTGTCGACCAACGGAGACGGGGGAAACCTCGGCTTCAAGACCGTAGACGAATTGCGAGCGCTTGCCGTAGAAGAGCTACAAACTTGTCAACATAAGTTCAGACCTGCCAATTGGCCAAAGAAACTTACGTGGAGCTTCTCAGGCGACTTGCTCAGGGTGGTGTAGTATTGCTCCACAAAGTACCAGCCAACCTCATCTTTAGACAGGCCGCTGTTGGAGGACGCAGCAGCGGTAGCGGAACCATCAGCGGCAGAGGTAGCAGGAGCTGTTTGTTGTTGGTCGGCAGGTTCCTTGTACTGGTCCTGTTGGGCAAAGTTACCGTTGGAGGCCATGATGGCTGTGTTGTGATGTGAGGTTTTGAACTGGCGAGTGTGATAGAGGAGAGAAAATTAGGTCGAGTGCGCGATCGGCAAGCTCTTTGTGTCGCGGAAACGAGGCAGGCAAAGACGTCAAAATGTCAAAGAAACGAAAGCCGAATTGCTGAAGCGATCGTGTTCGGTCGAAAGTATAGAAACGGGGTTGAGATCCGTCGAATCGAAACAAGCAGAATAGGGCAACCCTGATGACAAACCGGGGTCGGGAGGGTTCGCGGATGGAGATGTCGTGAGGGGTGGCAAGAATCGACGGGATTGATGAGAAGACTCGAGAGGCCGTGAGGTCGAAGGAGAGAAGCCCTGGAGGTATGTAGGGAAAATATAAGAGCTGCAGCTGCAGATGGGAGAGAGGAGAAGAGTTAGATGGGTAGTGAGTCTAAGAATTGGGATGGATGAGATCAGGGCGAGATGATGTTGTAATATGACAAGTTACGCTCAGTTGAGTTCAGTTGGTGTTGATTGTGGAGTTTGTGTGGTTATTGTGTGTGGCCCAGCCCGACCATCACCCAGTTAGAGCCGGGAAAGGAAAACTGCTGCAGAGCTTCTGCCAGGTCCGTGCACGGCATGTTCTTTTCGCGATGCTCGGAGCGGGAAGCGTGATAGTTTTCCCGAGATGCCAGATCCGGTGACTGCCTTATAGATAGTAAGTAGGTAACGGGTAATTTAATGAATTAGGTATCTGGCGATGGGCGAATGCATACAAAATGCGTCCATCCTAGCAAAAGTCTACAAAGTGTTTGTGTAAGCTGGCTTTATGGACGCTGAACCTGTTACCATGCACAATAGACCATTCGGGTCGTCCCATGTCCTTATCACTTAGTAGCTTTCAGGGATCTTTCATGTCAGCATCTGTAGCCTTCTTAGGTAGAACCCTGTCATTGCAGCATTGCGAACGACCAGGTTGGGCTCCAACATCAGATGCCTCGAATTAACCTTTAGTTGTCTCTAATGCGTAATGATATTCTCACGATAGCTTCATTGCATGTAAGCTGCCACTACCTCAACACATGACCCAACAACTATGAGTAAACAGCACGCCATCAACACTCTCATAGTAAGATCAGCATGCACTGCTTGATAGAATCAGTCATACTGTAATATGCCAACCCAAGTGATACCAGAGTGAATAGCTTGTCTCTCATCACTTGCTCCATGTCTTCTGTCAATCGGTCTAATTCTCTCATCGCTTGGTCTTAAAAGGTCTCGCACTGTTCTAACTGGTCGATCAGCATTGGCAAAGGATACTTAAAGAATAAACAATTACGTGTTATTCCTCATTCAGGGCCTCATCTCGAGTTCGAGGGAAATACCCGATATACGGATTCAGAATTAGATAACTCAAAACCCTTTGCTTCTAGAGGTCCTCAAAGCTGGTCTCTGTCTCACTAACACCAAGGGTTAGCGATTGGACCCCTGCGTTGCAATTGCGGGGTCCCACCTAAACCAACGCTCAAGAAAAAAAATTCCTCTATCTTATCAGCCAGCGACTCGAACTTTGAAGCGGACGTCCAGATCTCAGTTTTGATCGAAACCACAACCAAAACCAAACCTTTCGCCATACTCAGTTCTCTTTCCGACCCTTTCCGAATACCATAAAGAACCTCAAAGTCAAGGCCAAACAATACCGTCACAATGCCCAAGTCAAGGCGCTCAAAGGTCGTCCACCTCACGCAGGTCGAGAAGAAGACGCGCGAGAACAAGGACAAGCTCTTCCAGAACATCCGCGATAGCGTCCCCGAGTACCAGAACTGCTTTGTTTTCAGCGTCGACAACATGCGCAACAACCATCTCAAGAGTGTGCGACGTGAGCTTTCAGACTGCCGGTAATGCCTCCCTCCCTCTCTGCCTCTTGGCCTCTTGATCGCGAACGGTCCAGCTAACTCTGCGCATAGACTTTTCTTCGGAAAGACAAAGCTCATGGTCAAGGCTATTGGCCAGACCCCCGAGGAGGCCATCGCTCCTGGAATCGAAGGTCTTACCCGCTTTCTGACCGGCACCGTCGGCCTGATCTTGACCAACCGGCCTGCCGAAGAAATCCTCGCCTACTTTGAGAACCTCGCTCCCGTCGACTTTGCCCGCGCTGGCGCTGTGGCCACCCGCGACTTCTCTATTCCCACCGGTATTGTCTACGCTACCGCCGGCGAGGTTCCTGCCGAGCACGACGTGCCCCTCGAGCACAGCATTGAACCTGAGCTGCGCCGTCTCGGAGTTCCCACCCGCATGGTCAAGGGTCGTGTCGTTCTTGGTGATGAGGCTGGTCAGGGTGAGGAGTACGTTGTGTGCAAGGAGGGTGATGTCCTCGATTCACGACAGACAAGATTGCTCAAGCTTTTCGATATGTGCATGAGCGAGTTCAAGGTCAAGGTGTTAGCGTAAGTTTGAATCTCATCATACTCATGGAACATCATACCAGAACATTACTAACGAATTTGCTTTAGGTACTGGAACGCTGGCAACTCAGAGGTGACAGAGGTCAACACCAATGATATGCAAGAGGATTAGATGAGCCTAGAGTTGGGCATATAAAATGGTGCTAGACGTTGGGTTTAACATCTTCTGTTCGAATGACTGATACCAGCATGAAATTTTTATGGGATCTCGGCGTTGAGGGCCATGGGACATGGGGGCCTCATCTTTTACCAATAGGCCCGCCCTAAATGACAATACGTACTTCAAAACAATCACGCGACTTGGTGCTTCTTTTTAACTGTTATTGAACATGAAAACTCCTAAGTGATACATCAGGTTCGGCCTTCTCAGCCAGCCTGGGCAACATTTTTGGGGGTCGATGGGTCACGGAGCTTACCCTGACCTTACCTATGCAGCACGTTATGGCTGGTTCGCAATCGGACCACCCTCCAGTTTTTGTCCCCCAACTCCCTAAAGACAAGTAGACTACATATAAAGGTTATCAGATACATCGTGTTGACCCGAACCCTTCGAAATGTACCAGAGGATGTTACCTCAAACAAGTGGGATAGCTATCTCATCTTGGCTGGTTAAACGGACAGCAGAACAAGTTTAAAAAAAGGTCGGATAGAACCAACTGGATTAGGGCGTATGGTATAATCCCAGGTGGTTTAGAAATCCGGTGTTGTCGGCAAGCAGCTTGCTTACCCTTTGGTGGAAAAGGGGTCTTGATTAATGACTGAAAGATGAGATCGACAACCCACCGCCATAGGTCCAAGATGAAGGCATCAGTAGCGCCGTAACTTTCGAGGATCTTCGTAGCCACCTTCGTAGCCACGCTTACGGCCTGCGTCGTCGTCGCGAGGTCTGTCGTAGTCTCGGTCCCTCTCGCGATACCCACCTTCCCGTCCACCGTCTCGTCCACCTTCTCGTCGTCCGATGGGTTCCATGTTGCTGCCGGTACGTCGATTTTCGCGTTCTCCGCCATGTCGACCACCGTCACGGTGGCCGCCGCCCTGTCTGTCTTCAAATGAGCGACCGCCTCGCGAATCAAACCCACCGGGACCTCTGTCACCCCTTCGGTCGCTGCGATCACCTCGGTCACTGCGATCGCCACGGTCGCGATCGCCATGGCCTCCGTTTCGGCGATCAAATCCAGGTCCGGACGGGGCGTCGCTGGGGGCGCCATAACCACCGCGATCGCCGCCACGGCTGAAGTCGCCGCCGCCGTTTCGGAAACCCCCTCCACGGCCGCCGAAGCCGCCTCGGAAGCCGCCTCGCCCACGTCCACCATCGAAGCCCTTGAAGCCGCCACGGTAACCGCCGCCGCCGCCGCCGCCGCCCGCACTAAAGCCTCCGGGACCCATGGGACGAGAGGCCATTGCTCTAGTGTAACCACGGCCACCAAGGCCACCACCGAGACGACGAGGTCGCCAGCCCTTGACGGTTCTTCCTCGTTCGACGTCTACCTTGATACGTCGATCTTTGATACGCATACCATCACAAGAATCCAAAGCCGCTGCTCAGGTTGCGCCGAATGGCGCAGGTGTCAGTAAATCTTACCCTCAATAGTACCTTGTGTGTTGAATGAATTTGACAAAAGAAAAGGAAGAGGCAGAGACGGGCAAGCTTGAGGGCCCTTTGGTGTCTCGCCATATACTTCGAGAGAAGGGCAAGCTTGAGGGCCACGACTCAAAAGGTACATCCAGGGGATAAAGTAGATGGCTGGTCAGAAGGGAGAGGGGGATATATTTACCTCGCATGTCTTTCTCACGTTCAAATACGACAAAAGCGTAACCACGGTGGGGCTTCTTCTTCTTGTTTGGCTTCTCATGAGCGTGGGTATCGGTAATGATCCTGATCTGTGATATAGTTAGTCAGAGGCATATAACAATCTCACGGGCGTTACATACGCGCTCAATAGGGCCAAAGCGACCGAACTCTTTCTCCAAGTCTCTCTCGTCTGCCTCATAGCTTAGGCGCGCGACAATTAAAGTCTTAAAAGCATCGCCGCGGACGTTGGGATCTTCGTTTGGCTTGTCTGGAGAATGTTAGCATTCGTGGTGCGATGGAACGGATGGGTTCTCCTGACAGTGCTTGGGGGCCTCTGTAATAAGGTTCTCAATCTTCTCCTTCTTCTCTTGCTTCTTGCGATCACGAGCTTGCAGCCAACTCTCTGTGGGGTTGTAGACATCGGTCTCCTTGTATTTCTGGAGCTCTGGAAGGAACTGCGCGACGCCACTGATGGGCGCGGTCGTGCGGTTCTGAGGCGCATGATCAGATGGTTCAACCCATCGCAGGGGTGGTCGCGCCGCGAAGAGCGCGAGCAGATTAGGGGGGAGCTTGTCCGTCATTGCAATATCCCGAATCGAAAGTTGTAAAAAGGAGTGAAAGGAGTAATTAAGCTGATGAGAACAACGGCACGCGCGTGGGTTCGCGATAGATGCTGGATGAAATCCCAAGGCAATAGCAAGTTTAATGGAAGTTGGCGCACACGCAGAAGGAAATTAGACTGCAGACTCGAGAGTGCCTGGCGGGCTGAGGCGTCCTTGATATCCGATGTTCCGCCGCTCCCCGCTAAGCCATAACGGGACATAATGCGGGAGCTGATTTTCTGGTGATGACCTCGTAGGGTACCCCGAATTCTCTTTGCTTGTTGTCGGTTCATGAGTAGCGATTAATACGGCCACGCAAACATGACTGTCAAGGCAATAAGACAAATAGCAAAGGCCCAGGTATTTTCAATCATTTGCATTCCCTGGTCCTCTTGATATATGGGTACTGACCCTTCTAGAATGGCCTTGGCGCATTCATTCTGCAGTGCAAGAAGTTGGACTTCTACTACTGTGACTGGGCTGGCAGCTCCAAGGGCATGAAGTAAGCGAAACATCCCCAAACTTCGAATTCATTTTGAACATTTTCTAACATGGCTACAGTGGTTTCATTAAATCTCTTCTCCCCAAGTTCGCCGCCGCCAACCCCCAAGTCGAATTCTCCATCTCCCCTCGACCTGGCAAGCACCCCGTCGTCGTCGGACACTACATCAACGGTCGAACCAAGCCTATCTGCGTCCGAAATCTATCGCCCTACGAGATTTTGCAGAAGGCCGAGTTACTGCGTGATGCCAGTGGAGACAAGCTAAAGCGTCACAACCAGGCCGTAACCAGCACCCGGCCAAGTGTGCGTGGTGTGTGGTCCCCGTATCACGGCAAGGGAACGGTTGTTTAAAAAGCTGGCTGCTTTGTCTGGGTTCTGTCTTTGTATGTATAGACGTTTGTAACAATTTCGAGGTTGCTTAAGATAGCATTGGGTTGCGAGGAATTTGTACGATTTAGAGCAAGATCTCCGTAACGTCGAGAAGCATTAATGAAATCGCTTCACATCCACTACCGAGTACGCTGCCATGTGGTGATGAGTTTCTTCACATTATTATGATTATAGATCGTTGGCATTGTTCAAGGCTGTGGTTTTCATGAGGCACGGCAATCACATAACATTCATGGGTATAATCTTTTATCTTCATTCATCATCTATCTGCTTTCATGCCGAGGTATCAATACCCCAACAGAACAATACTTTTTTCTTTTAAATTAGTGCATTTACTGCTTAGTGGCGTTGATGATGTCGACGACTGGGAGTTGTTAGTACGGTTTAAAAAGGGAGCTGAGAATAACTTACAAGCGGGCTTGAGAGAAGCACCGCCAACGAGGAAACCGTCAATGTCGGGCTGCTTGGCAAGCTCGCCACAGTTCTTCTCGTTGACACTGCCGCCGTAGAGAATGCGAGTCTCGTCGGCAACCTTGTCGCTGATGCTGCGGAGGAGGTCACGGATGGCCTTATGGACCTCCTGGGCCTGCTCAGTAGTGGCAACCTTGCCAGTGCCAATGGCCCAGATAGGCTCGTAGGCGATGACGATGTTGGACCAGTCGGAGACCTGGGACTTGAGGGACTCAATCTGGGCAGAGACGAACTCAATGGTCTTGTTGGCCTCACGGGTCTCGAGGGACTCGCCGCAGCACCAGATGACCTTCAGGCCGTTCTCGGTGGCGTACTTGGTCTTGGAGGAGACGACCTCGTCAGACTCATTAAGGATGGTTCGGCGCTCAGAGTGTCCGAGGATAGCCCAGTTGACGTCGAGGTCCTTGAGCTGAGAGACAGAGATCTCACCGGTGAAAGCACCGTTGGGCTTGTCGAAGACGTTCTGGGAGGCGACCTCAATCTCCTTACGGAGAGTCTCGCGGACGAGAGGGAGGTAGAGGGCAGGAGGAGAAACGACGACCTCTGGTGGTATGTTAGTTGAATGCTCTGCCAGCAAAGAGAATGAGGGGTTCTGTTGGGAAGCTGGGAATGAAGCGCGGGGGAGGGGAGAAAAGAATGACATACCAGCGTTCTTGTCGAGATCAGCGTTGTTGAGGTTGTCGACAATCTCCTTGATGGACGACTTGGAGCCGTTCCTAAGTAAATCAATGTAAGTTTCCTGAACAACTTCAAGCTAGCTAGATCTGCGGCGTTTTCTGCTTTCTCGAGGGGGCAGCAAGAAAACGAGCAGAGCTGACCATGGCACAGCAGAATTGCTATGGTGGGGTAATAACGTACATCTTGAAGTTGCCGCCGACGAAGAACTTGCGAGCCATGATGGGCGATTAGTGTGATATGAGAATATAGAGAGAAAGTTGTTGTAGGTGAGAAAAATATTGAGACAAATGAGGAAGAATGAAAGTTGATGCCGAGATGGGGAAACGGAGGTAGCTAAGTACTACGTAAATAATCACCTCAGTATTGGATCCGTAGCAGCTTAGCTGCTGCACGTTGGCGTCTCCCGGTCCATAGTTACTGCTCTCAAATTGGGACCCGCCTCAGCCCAAGCCAAGTCAGTCAATCAGTCAAAAATATGAACAGACGCCAACAGTGACATGAGACCAATGGGGCCGAGTTGCTCAGGAGATGTTTAGAGAACTTCATTAGTACATCGTCATAATTTCATATCTCCCATAAATGTCAATCCAACGTCTCCGTATAGATCGCCTCAGCTTCTAAACAGCATCACTTGCCGGGCAACACCTAGCTCCTATCTACAACACGGCAAAGCTTGGGCCCAAACCATATTCCGTTTTTTCCCCTCAGCCAAGCCAGTAACGAGCTTCACTGTTACACTTCGCAAGTAAAAACTTCCAGATGCTTCCCTCAGGTACTCGAGTCGCGGCCATTTCTGCTGATCCCAGCGCAGCGTCATAGTGGAGGCTAACATCATAGGGCCCTCCACTAACAACCAGAGCCGACTGAACAAGATACAACTCAAACCACCGAGACCGTGACCGGGCCGACAATATCTCGGTGCTACTTACCGCAGTTATCGTACCATTAACCAGCTGCTCAAAAGCTCAGTCCTTCTAGGTAGTCTTCTATGAGAAATCAAGCTTGATGCGCTCACTGCACGTAAGAGTAAATACGCCTCCCCACAAAGGTTCTATCTCCACGATTTGGCCTCGGAAACCATGACATAGTCGACCCTGCTTCTTCCGATAAGTTACAAGTTTGACCGCTGATCATGAGCTGCCCATCAACGACAAACCGGAGCGAAATCTTAGTTGTTGAAACTCGTATACTTCACAGGGATGTACTTAAGACGACTTCTCTATTATCGAACCATAGATGATACTCTCACCATGAGTCAGGCCATGAGAGAGAGACACAAGACGAATAATAATTCCGTCACTTCCATCAAAATTTCTAGTAAGTAATCGATTGCTTCTATCCTATGTGCAGCGGTGCTTCAAATATCAAAATTCCTCCCAAACAAAAGTGTCTAATCTGCTACCCTTTCCTGTTGTCAAGGGCCATCTGTTGTTATCTGTTGTAAAATCTGTATCAAACTCAAATCAGAATGATAAGTCTATCTGGTTTCTTCTCCATGATGTCCCCCTCTTTTCCTTCTCGACTCGACTCGACTCTAGCGTCGTTCATGTTTCTTTTCCAGCAAGAATGCATTTATCCTCCTGACGCGACAGTAGCGCAATCCTTGGGTCCGGTCCGTGTCCTTGGATCAATGGCTTCCGGTGATAATGCAGTGCATCCTGTTCCTGGGAAACAATCTACTTTGCAGGGTAATACCCTATTCTGTAGATCATGGGCGTTAATGCCCGGTCCTTGGGACGTGTTGGAGATTCAGAAATGGTCTCTGTAATAGACGGACATTCCTATCTCTGCTCGTGCACTTGCACAAGTAATATTTATTTCATGGTAGCAGACAAGACTTCTATTTCTAAAGATTCGGGTTAGCCTGTTGTATCTCCACAAAATGCAGGCGACAACTTACTATTCATTCAGCCAGTACCAACAAGAGTGTTTCCGGGGTTGTTGATGGCGTTGAGGTCCGTGGTGAGCTTGATCATAGAGTTGAGGCGGCTCTGCATGGTTCCAATTTGCTGAAGATTCTGGACATCATCGGGCTTCACGACACTTCGCATGAGGCTCTCCACGGCCTTGCGGTGCTCCATCCACTGGTCGAGGAGGGGCTGTGTCAAGTTCTCCTTGGGCTCCGGAGGAGGCATCGACTTGACAGCCGCCTTGCGGCTGTTGGAAGACTGTGCTTCAGAGGTCTCAGTCTTGCGCTTACGTCCCTTGGCAGGCTGAGCTGGCCCAGTTGTGGGCGAGCCACTGGAGCTTCCATGGTCGTTATGAACACGCTTCATGTGATCGCGCAGGTTCCACTGGCGAGGAAATCCGTTACCGGGAACAGCACGCTCACAGCCTTCGTAGACACAAAGGAAAGGCTTATCACCATGGCCGTGGAGTCCGTGAGCCTCTCGCTCATGGCGAAGGAGGCAAGCAGTCGACGAGAAGCGGGCGCCCTCGCACGACTCAGCCTTGCAGCGGTAGGGCTTCAAGTGAGAGTCAACAAATTTGCTACGCAAGTTAGTACAGGTTAACTCATTTTACTTGCAAATCATTTCTTACTCATAGTTGCATTTAAGCTTCTCAGGTCGGTGGCCGCAGCTAGGTTGGCCCTCCCAAGGGCAGTGGTAAAGTCCATCGTCAAATGGAGCAGCCTTCTTGTAAAGGTCGTGATCGCGGGCAGACTCGCCATCACTGTTCTGGCGACGGGGTCCGGTGAAAGCAGAAGTGGTAGAAAAGTCCTCAAGTGTTGGCATTGTCTTTACATCCTCAGGGATCAATGGAATGTTTTGGTCAAGGCTATGATCGATTTGGTAAGAAACCGGACAAGGCGTAACTGTTCGACTGAGCATTACATACCTGGGAGACTGGCACTGAAGTTGAGGTGACGAGTTGGGGCTCTGGTTAGGGAACCACAAGTCCTCAATGGTATTGGGAGAAGATGAACGAGAAATAGAACTAGAGAAACAATCCCAAGGGCTTGGGGGAGAATTCTCGGCGAGAGAAACATCAGGGCCAAGCTGCATGTGTGATGGCACAACATGCAGAGGGCTGGGATCGGGCAGGGAAAAGGTGGCATCGCCATTCAATCCACTGTCAAGAGAGTATCCGGGCCAGTACATCTGGTTCGCCATGCCATCGTTGGGGTCCAGGAGACAAGTATCAATTCCGTGTAGGGTAGCTCCGGATTGGTTTCCAGTCTGGAGAACAGAAGCATTACCTGTGAAGTCCATGTTGGACAAATGTGATGATTGTGATAGCGAGGAGCCGCTAGACCTGCTAGAGCTGACCCTGGACATGGCCTGTCCACCTTGGGTCACTGAAGCAATAGTCCTGGAAGTGGACCAGTTTCCTTGGGAGTGCACCCGGGTTCCTCGGGGTGTAGCATGGCCAGATGTGAAAATGAACTCCTCGGCTTCTCCGGAATGGGCGGATCCATTATCTGAGAAATCTTGAAAGTTCTGTGGTCCTTCTACTGTCGTGGCCCATGACGAACCTGCCAACAGGTCCGTAGATGGTTCTGTTTGAGAAAAAGAAAAGAGTCCATTGTTGGGGGCCATTGAAGGCTGAGAGAAGCTGTAATCGCTGGGGAAAGGGTCAGTGTGCCATTCTGTGCAGTATTGAAAGACGATAACATAAAAAGACCAAAAAAAAACAATGCTTTAGCTGCTGCTTGAAACAACTTTGAATCTGTACCCAAGGTTAGCGTCATTGTTCAGTTGGGCGCAGTCGACGTTTACAAACCAAGTGTGACAGTAGAAGATGCAACCTATGGTTAGATCTTGCAACTGTTTTGGCTCCTTATGGTGTCCACGGAAGAAGGTTGTTATCCAGGTAGTCGTCAACATAATCAATTCACAGTAATCGGATCCAGCAAATGTTCCAGTGTCGGGTCGAGTGTTGTTGTGCTAACTCCAGTCCTTAAATCTAAGTGTTCGCAGAAAATCAAGTTGGTATAGCATCATGTGTGGTTGGTGAGTGAATCCAGAATCGAGTCGGTAGAGAAATCATGTGATCCGTGGCATCCATTGTGTATCCGGTAACAAAGGGCAGCGGAAATAAAAGTGGTGTCCGTGTACAGAATTCCAGTGCGGCTGCACAAAGAAAGCAATCAAATTGGATTGCAAGGCCATTCAGCCAAGTGCTACCTTGAGTCCTGAAACCGCTGAGCGGTCAAGAGGGAGCAGGAGTCCAGGCGAATATTCCACGGGTCGTCTCGAATCCTGCCGAAGCGTATCCGTACAAAAGGTCCATCCAGAAAACGGTTCAGATGACAAGGTCCATTGTCCAAGGGTCGAGTCCTCAAATCCGGTAAAGAAATCCTTGTGATCCTTGAAGTCCAGGTTCAAAATCCAGTGGGAGGCGATGTTTTCAATTTGGAAAACGGTAACACTTACCAGGCTCTTGGCCAGAATATAAAAGATTATTGATTCATGTCCGGGCGGACAGATCCAGCAACGTGAGAGATCCAGCGGCTTTGTGTCGATTTAATCCATGGAATGATGATCCTTTTTATCCAGCAGAATTGTTCCTGATAATTTCCTTGGAGCGAATGGTTGTTGTTGTCCTGGTCTGGTATCCTTGGAAACAGTGAAGCAAGATTGTCGGTGTACATGATTTGAGCGCAACATGATTGAGTAAAAAGCAAATGCAAGCCTCCCAGGGAAGAGTAAGAAAAACAGTACCTGGACAGCGAGTGAACCTCATCGAGGTCGTTCTTGAAAGCGTGCATGGTAGCAGGCTGTGTCACAAGAGTAACAGTCATTGTATCCTCGGAATGTAGAGCAAATTGAGCTCGAAGAGCAACGTTGGACGTTGTCTTAAAAATTCAGGCCAGTGGCAATTCTGTCAGTGTTGGTGTTGTTGCGCGACAGGATGGATCCTTGGGCTGATTGGGCTGCTTTCAATTCCAGGCCGAAGATTATAAGCGTTGATAGTTGTATGAGAAAGAGATGGAGAAAAGCGTTCGAGTCTGTGATAGATTAGACTGAAGCGATGGTTGGGTAGTAAGAGGCGAGTTGGGCAGGAAATTGAGGAGAAAGAAGTGAGACGTTGGGCAACGAGGGATCCTGCGGGTTTTATTATCATAGAAGCCTGACGACCTGCCGGGGCAGGGTTCCACTATCCCTGTAACTGCCGCACAACGCGGCCATTGCCTGGTCGCAGGAGTGAGTTGGCGTTTTGTGATTTTGGACTGCAGAAACCGGTGTGTTGGATTATTGCAGGGGTGAAGCGCGAGGGATGGACCATACCGGCAAGCGACTGGCTGAATTCCCTGATTTAAAATGGGTCTATGTGGAGACATACCCCTTGTCTTTATCCTATCACTCAACTTTAGCCTATGAGACGGAGGGATGATGGCTGTTGGACAACGCATCACTGCAGCTCGTGAGCGCAAAAACAAGCTGGAGACGAGGATTGTGGTGCGAAAAGAAGGGAGGAAACAGCTTGCGGAGGGAAAGGACGAGGTCGGTGCGAAATTGCATCCAAACCGTCATCTCGTCTGCGTCTTGAGGGGATCCAGGTAATGAGGCTGATCTTCATCAAAAACCAGCCCAAGCATTTCGTTCGAAAACTAGTGCCGGACACAGCAGGCTCCGTGAGTCCGCATTGGACCGTAAAGTATCTCATAGCATAGCTCCTGACGATCACTTCCCTCAGCCTCATGGTCTGACGAGTTCACGAGTCAACCCGCGCTGCCCATAAATCTGACAATATCCTCTGCGTCAAAGTCTGCCCATGGCTTTGTGGCCCGCTGCGCTATTATCATGAATGACCCCCTAACATCTGCGGCCAAGTCAGCAAGGGTGGATTAGACAGAGCAAGCAGTGCCAACCAAAGCGTGTCCTGTGAACGAATATGCAACTGACGGCACACCGAACCTGCCGCTGGGTCACCCAGGTGGTCAACTTCCGTCCTGTGATTGCTCGTGAAGTAGACCGCAACGGGCGGGGTTGGCCTTGGTCTGGTTTTAGCATGCCTCCAAATGTGTTCTAAGAACAAGGCAAGCGGGCTACGTGATGGGCCAGCGAATCGCCGGCAGCTTGCATATGACACAGAACTGCGGTCAAGGATGGGTGAAATGCAATGCAAAACCTGGCGGCTGAGGCGCCATGACTGACGAGAGAAGACGATGAGTCTCGAGATAACAAACGAGACAATCACGATGTGGTTTTACGGATTGACCGTACGAGTGATTGGTGGTTGCATATTGCGATTGCAACGGCAGCGACAAGCCAATTTCCCTAATGTAATGCACACTCAACCAACAAAAGCAAGGTATTCCGAGTAAGCAACAGAAAGGTCTGTTGGTGATTTGGTGCATTTGACTAATGGATCCGAGCGTACCGCAATTTTGAGTTTCTTACCGTTCTGTAACGGGCTGAACGGGATATCCCTTCCGTGCTTTCCCTCCCGTCTTTCCTACCTGGAAAGGAAAATGGAAAGAACAACATGTGGAAGGAACGGGACCGTTGATCCACGTGATGACTTTTGACGCTCTCGGTTCGTTGTTGGCAGTAACGACTCTACAATACTTCATCGTTTACATGATATGGGTGATAACTTGAATCTCTCATTTCTAGCTACTACTAATATATGCTCTACAACAACTGGTACGTTATCTCCTTACTGTCTTGTTCAGTCGATTATAGACTTTCACCAACTCCCTTGAGCCGTGTCAAAGCGACTATGATAGCTCATATATACACGTCGCTTTGCCCACACCTGTTCTATTCTAATTCAGTCAGATGCTCCGACTTAATCGAGATGTCGAGACGTGTCCTGGTCTTACTCTGTCAGCTCTATCACTGCTGGGCTTGCACTGCTATCGCCTGATGTCTCTCCTGAGATTCCCTCATTCCATAACTCCTCCAAACCCCTTTCTAATTCGCTGTCTATCCCTCCCACTACCGCAGCCAGCATCGCCCGAGCTGACTGCCAACTTGTAATTCCCAATTCGCGGCTGGCTAGCCTCATCTTCTCTCCGTAGACGTCTCGCCATTTAGCCAGTTGTCTCTCCTCGATTACGTTGTTTGCCCGGCCAGTGAACGCTATAGACGCACCAAACAGTACGCAGAAGAGCCAGAGTGATTGTGTCCAATCACTCATCCTGAGATGCTCCTCGCCAGCGTTAACATCGTCGATAAGTTGTTCGAGAAGCCAGTCGATCATTGTTACGTCAAAATATCTGTCGCCCAGCTCGGAGCACAAGTAGAAGAAGGTCGCAATGAAACTGGTTCGACTGCTTTTCGGGTCCCCATTCAGTATTCGCGGTACGTATTGGCTTCCATTAAATCCTCTCGAGATCTCATAGTTGATGTTGAGGTCCCTGGTATGATTTTGCCAAAGTCTGGCTGCTGGTGTTTCGAGGTCTTCCCACCAGCCATATCTCGGTGCTTCGCGCGGTGGTAATGCTGTGATATCCCATATCGATGCAAATAGGAGTGCCATGAAAGTTGGTTGGTACTCGGGCACGTTTACGAGCTGGCCTGCTTTTCCAGTCCGTAATCCTTCTCCAACCCTGTTATGTGTCAGTAAAGGCCTGGTCAGTTCCAACATCCTTCAACGACGACTGACATCTTAAGCATTCTTTGAGGCAATGTTGGCACTGTTTCGGTCACTCTGTTCCACTCTTTAACCGCAGACTGTATGCCTTTCAAATGTCTTGAGGAAGCATCCAGTTCACCTATTGCACCCTGTGTCACAAATCATTAGCATTGCTGAATCGGTAGCCACACGTACACCGTACCTCTGTCAATGCAAGTGCGGAAATGGCCAGCATGGTGTCTCCGCTCTGCGCCAGTCGTGGACTCTGGAGCTGTTCCCGTGCGAACTGATAGGTTGCTGCTTTATGGTACAGGAATGGGATCCTGACCTCGTCCATTGAGCCTGTGACCCATGCCCATTGACAGGCTGAAAGCATGAGGCACATGTGCATGTATCCCGGGTTCTCGAATGACTTTTGTATTCTAGACAAATGTCAGTGTCATCTATCTCCCATCAGCCAAGTTGACTTGGAGTATCGGATCACCGTACGCCGAAGATTCCAGCTCTCGGGCTACGGGCCTCGAGCCCCAAACCGTGTATTGTGAAACTGCCCATGGCTATTAGTCTTTAGACAACTAAAGCTATCCTCGCCGACATAACCTACAGTGACGCAGAAGCCTCTTGGAAGGCTCTGGCAAGGTGTCGAAAGAGCCTCCGACATAGTTGTTGAGGGCATTACTCATCCCTGGCGTCGATGGTTCGGTATATTGCACATGGGAGCCAAAGCTCCCGACGGCAGCACTGCTAGATGAGGGTGGTGAAGGTGAGGATTCATTGGACGGCAACGGTTGCTCTGGAGTTGGATATATGCATTCACTCCCCGTTTGAAGACAATTGGTGCTGTGTTGGCAATGTTAGTCAGTCCGGTCCCAATAATGGTGTTTAAGTCGCTCGGGGCCTTATGCAAAGCTCGTCTATCTCACGTCTAAGCCGCGTGTGGGCTTACGACAACGACCACTAGACGAGAGGAAAGTACCGTCTGTTGCACGAGTGAGACCGGGAAGCTTCACATACCAAAGCGGCTTTTGCTCGTCGCACCTCACGTGCCTGGCCTTGCATCGAGTGCATCCATTCTTGCTTCTTCGATGAAACTTTCTCTTGCGTTCTTTTTCTTTTGGCGGCGCCATGACGTTACTTTGACATTCCTCTCTCTTTATCGCAGTACAATCTCTGGGGGCTGGTTGAAGGCTCAGGGCAACCAACAATGACTTCGTCTATATGCTACTAATGTAGGCTCGTCTATCAGGCTCCGCCCCAATAGCTCGGGGGCTGTCGAGAGGAAATATTCCACGAGAAGCGTGGTTTGGAGTCACGGCTGACACGGTTTCAATAAGCCAGAGGCAAGCGATCCAGGAATTCCTTCGTATTGAGGATCAGTCTTTGCCCGATACAATCCACGCCGGTTGGCGGGATGTCCCCAAATAGATTTCAAGGGGAGTAAAGCTCGTTTTCTTAGACGAATGTTGCAGGGTCTGTGTCCAATCAAACAGCATCAGTCCCCTTGGCCCCATGACTCGCTGGTCCCGGTGGCGGGGGCTTATTCACAAAAAAATCGTAGAGGCTTCAATTTTGTCCGGGGGTGATGAGCTCAGTGAGGCCATATCCAGTCAAAAGTCGGCCGCCTAGACTCGATCTTGGCTGGTTTCAAATGTCTCGCCAGGCCAGTGGACCTTGACTTTGAGTCTTTAATACCCTCCTACGTCACATGTATCCCGCGACAGACAATTTCAGCTGCGGCAGGGGCATGGCGATGGTTTTTACCTGTCAATTGATATAGCAATTTGTTGCAGAATATCGTATCAAGAAACAAAGGAAAGATAAGATATGTCTTGGTCAGCATCCGGCATAAGCTACACGCGGAACCCGAATTGGCACTCGCCGAGACAAAGGCCGTGTGCACAAGTCAGCATTCCGGGGCGATCTCCCTTGCTTTCTCGTCTCGCGCCATGAACGGTCAAGAAATTGAGGTTCTCACGATACCGAAGCACGCCGTGTCTCCAAGTCGGAGCGGAACGGCCATGACTCTGTGCGCCGGTCGGTGTGGGTCCCGCCTCTCGGAGCTGTCCATCTCTGAGCTCTGTCTAGCTGCCTACGACCTAAGCGGCCGGGTGTTAGTGGTCAAGGTGTGGGGATATGTGTCTATTTTGAGACTTTTCCATATGTCAACAGGGGCAACTGCATTGACGAACGCCTGGTACCGAGAGGATAGCTCGTGTTCCTTGGGCCATTAAGCCACGTGCTAGTGAGCGGCATCGAGGTTAGACATGGTCTATTTCAGCCCTAGGGCAGTCAAAACAGAGATAATGACGCATTTGATTCTCTAAGCAAGGGGTAATGCCTCGTGTCCTGAAATTACCAGACATACTCCAAGTCCGAGAGGCTGGGCCGCATCTCGTGTTAGCCCGTGGAGGCTATTCAAGTCCAGGGTACGGAGGAATGAGGCGCGAGATAGCGGACTTGACGGTCGTATCCAAGAAAAGATTGTAGCAAAGGTCGGTGGCCTATCGACGCATAGGAACAGCAGAACTGAACAGAAGTCCAGTTTGACGAACGGGGTAGAGCTGATCATGATCAATTGAGTCTGATCTGGGGCACGGCCGAAAGACGTGCGTTCGCAGATCAGGGCTATGTTCACCGTCACGTTGCATATCCTCGCGGGCAGGTAAGCGGTGTGTGGTGAGAGGGTGTCGGACAGAATCTTAAGAAGGAAGAAAAGAAGAAATATTCAACAAAATGATATGATCAAAAGAAAAGGAAACAAAAAGTGGCTCCAAGAGGCTGAGAAATGTCGGACAGAGAGACATGCTGTCTTGTTGACAGTCAATGCCACTTCATCTACTACGTCAGGTTATGGAAGTCAAGTCAACAAGACAAAGATAAGACAAGGGACGGAGCGTTGGGTTCCGCAGATCGGGTCACATGCATTTGCCCATGTCTGTTAGTTAATGATCTGGCGTCTTTCCAGTGGACAGCCCTGCTTCGGCTAACCATTGATATGGGGAATTGAGGTGAATAAGTGCCGCCTTTTACTCAACTCAACCCAACCCAATTCATCGAGGAGGCGGTCAATCGCTGACATTATCTCAGCCTCGGATTGCCATCGAATCTATCAAATCACGACTCGAGTTTCCAACATTCATCTGTTATCAAGATCCACCTGTAAAAACGTCCGCCTCACGACCAACAAAGCTGAGGCTCGCTCACTCGGCCGGAGCAAGGCGAGACAAGACGACCCTTCTCTTGCTGACTCTGACGTCTCCGTCCCCAGGTGCCGAGAAATGCCACGAGCTTCAAGGGTTGCGGCAGACCAGACCAGACCAGACCAGGCCTAGGGACAAGGAGGGACGGCGGGGACGGGGACAAATGGAGTAGTCAGCCACCAATTGTCAGACCATTCCGTTGACGATACCGTCCAACTTGCAGAAGGGGATTCATTATCTTGGGTTCAGTAGTGACGGAAAAAGAAAGTTTCAAGCAGCGCATCACGGCCATGTAACGATTGTACAAAGACCACCATCTCATGATGACTTATGATGACCGCCAATTGCCAGGTGTAACGCGCTGTCACTGCTCTTCTGTTGTCAGGCTTTGGTCATTCTGTTCCATCAATTATCGACACCCAATCACCAGCAGCCTTGTTCATGACCAGACCCCAGAATTGATTCGCTTGGTTCCGCCTCGCCCTTGTGGTGTGCTGTGCTTGTGGTGTGCTGGCCCAGCGCAGTGCAGTGAGGTGCCGTGCAGTGCAGCGCATGTGCCCTGTGGTTCGCTGCTGGCAGTTGATGGATTGGTGCGTTGTCCACTGAAGCATCTGTCCTGATCAAGGAAGAGGAGCCAAAACTCAAACCCAAACCTAACCCAAATCCAAAACCCAACCGCCAGGCACGCTCACGCACATCCCGTGATGGAGGTGGTCGGTGGGCATCAACGGAAGCCCTGTCGGGTTCACTTACATACGCATTTGGTGCCTGACCTCTGCAAGTCCCATCTTCGGTCCCGCCATTGACCGCTCCTCAACGTTCCGGGTGGTCCCCTGCTCATGCTTAGTATCTCCTGAGGTCAACTCAATTTGGCACTGCCAACGCGTCTTGGGCAACAATGCGTGCGCCTAATGATGCATGATGCCCAGGAGATCAAGCCCGAGGCAGTGGAAGTGAGCGGTTAGTGGTGAGTGACGAGAACGGAAGAGCGGTGCCCCGCGATACAGAAAGTGACTTTGTATGTCTGGCTGTCTGTCTGTCTGACTGACATTCATCTGGGGTAATTCGGCACATAGTGACGAAACTCTCTCTATACTCCACTCTCAGGGCCACAGACAGCCTTCTGGGGGGCGCTTCAGAACATAGCTACTTGGTCGTACTGAACTGAACAGAGGCACAAAGGGTAACAATTCAACGTCTGCCATTAAGCTTCTCCACCCTGGCTTCGGATCAGAGGCAGGCCTGGTCTGTGGACTCGCTTCTTTGGCGCTCGGCTGTTGCTTGCGCCATCAACTTAGGTCAGGACGGTACTACACTGCTACAGTACGATACAGTACGTACGGTATCGCAACATTGGGAGAGTGACACCCTCAGACATTAAGGATTGGACTCTGGGGCGAATTCCATTGCAAATCTTACCAGAAAAGACTTTGGCTCATCACTTGCTTTCTCTCCTGGTCCCTGTCAACTCCGCTACTAACTAGTGAATGGGGCATCGTTTTTTCCATCGCCATCTCTCACAACCAGGGTTTCGCTCATGACATGCGTCCCTTATCCTTTCGGCCCTTGCAGCCTCACGGACGAACATAAATCGTCGCTGTTCCAAGCATCAATCTCGGGTTTTCAACTCAAATCTGTATTAGTTCAGATCACACCGGGCTCATCTATCAGCTTGCTTTATTACCTGCAACTGGTTTGCTGAGAGGCGCCATCCAAGAATACAACACTACTGTCCCTTAGTGCTTCACTATTGCCCGCGAAGTTTTTTATTATTATTATTCTATCCAATCCAGCAGGACTCGGCTGGCCTTTGCAGATAGATCCATTTGCCTGGACCACAAACCACAGACCGCATACCATCCATACCGCTGACCACAGGTCACACCGCCTATAACCACAGCAGAAGGACCCAGGGAATTTCATCGCCATCTCAGGAAACCCTAGTCACCGTGGATGCCCCGGACAAGAGATTTGGAGCCAGCCAGCCTTTTGGAAAACCCAGGATCACTGCCCAAGGACCCATATTGTACAAGCTGTCCATCTCTTTAGTCTCTTTTTTTTTTAACTGGAACCCAAGGCGTGGACCCGTTGCTTCTTACCACCTGTGGATTCTTTCTTTATCAGCCGCAAGTCTCGTCAAGTCTCGTCAAAATTAACACTGCCGCTTTCACAATGATGAGCCAGTACAGTATGGCGCAACCAGACCATGCCTTCAAGACATCTACAATGTCCAACAGTCCTTGGAACCCAGCTCGCAGGTGAGTCAGCATTCCTCTTCTGCTGATCTGATCGTCTGTGCGAAAACGTGATTAACTAACCCATCGGCAGTTCATTTACCGAACCTACGGTACATGCAACCTTCGACAATGGCTTTTACTCATCACAAAGGTATGGTGGTTCTCAAAGCAATACCAGTCTGGACACCTCAGTAACATCGGCCAATTCAAGTCTCAACTACTCGGCTAGCAACTACAACTTAGCTGGTGGTCTTCCTATTGGTACCAACGGTCATATGTCACGACCAGAGTCAGCTTATCCTGCGGCTCCCTCGTATGGCGCCCGTCCTCCTTCAGGATCATACGGAAAGCCAGTTGGACATAATTCCTACAAGGCGCCGAGCTCACAATCTTGGGAAAACCAGGATCGATACTCGCCTACCGACTCGGTGGACGACATTATCGCATCCCCCAACCTATCCGATTATTCCATGGAAAATGGTATGAATAATGCTGCCCCAGGAGGGAAATCAAAGTCTGCTGGAAAAGGCCGATCACAACGACGACCATCGAACCGTGACGAATTTGACGGTCCGCATCAGTTCCTGCAGCGACCGCCTCCGGACGTAATTGCCATGCAGGAACGGGAGCTTCCCCATCTCCCTACCAACCTACATGTGCAGGAGCAGGACAACGTCCTGAGCCAGGTCAATGACCGACTTTCGCAGTGCGCCTACGATTTCGTGGCCAAGTACCAGTTTCCGATTCCTCTAACCCAGGACATGAGACCCGTTGAGCGACCGCAGGATCGAGAATGGACCGAGTGGGTTTATCTTCTCAAGCGGCTCGCGACGAAGCGACGTATTCCCGCGAGAGTGCTCTACAACGGACAGATTAAGCAGTTTGTTACGATCCTCGAGAACTCCCTCGAAATGAGACACGCCGCCAAACACCAGAGTCGCCCTCTCAAGGACGACCGCAACATCCTTCAACTGATCTCGGCCGGTATTCAGGTGGCCAAGATCCTGAAGGATGCGTCGGCTATGGACTATCTAGACCGACTATACGTTTCCACAGACAAGCAGATCCAAGATCGTGCCGCCACGCGGTACCGAGCTTAAAATTCAAGCTTGACCACGAGTCTCGAGCGACTCTAATGATATACGTTTATATGCTCTCCTGATATAGGAGACATGACCTGCCAGTGATGACAACGGCACAGATCAGAAACAGGGATGTGGCCCGAGCAAAGGGATGGGACCACGAGAACAAGCACAATTTGACATTGTGAGCGATAATGTTTATCATATACTGGCGATACTTTCATGGGCTGGCGTGCCAGGTTCGCGCCGACCCTACCCAGCAACCGTCTTTATGGTTGAGAGGATATTGTCACGAGCGTGTTGGAGTTATCTTGCGGCAACATTTGTTTTTGAGTTATCTTGACGAGTTATGTTTTGGTGCTTTTGTTTCAGCACATGTCTATACTTTTATGATTTTTATCGTTGGATACGAGGAGTGTTCCAATATAGGACTACGATGGTGCATTCACTACAGTACATGTTTTTAGTCATCATGTTGAAACCGAGAGCCTCTGGCTGCCCATGAGGGCTATTCTGGTTGCCTCACCTGTTAGTGGCGCCGTTGACGACGGTGGTAGTGTTGGGCATCGGTTGGGTTGACAGATGCGACGACGATCTCTTCGGACAAGGTATCTCAATTCTGTTAATACCATGGCTGATCATTGGGCATATGGTGGGCACCCAATTCTAGTGAGAATTAGGAAGTTGGCAACTGATGGTATTCCCGAGACGTGAACAGCGAATGTCTGTTCACTGAACAAGATGATAAAGACAGTTATCACGAATACAATTGAGCGAATGATACACAGTATATCGCAATCGCTATTCTTGACTATTTTGCCGTCTGGTGAGTGTTTCAGTTTACGCCGGCTCGAGCTGAGTCTCATTCTGCCAGCTTCACAACTTCAGTAGGGTAGGCAACGGTACTGTTTCAGCCCCGTCGGTTTGCCTCAACTGTAAACGATGTTAGAAAGTTTCCATGTCAGCGATGAAATTATCTCAAATTCTTGGAATGGCCTATCGGGCTTACGAGACGACTCGTCATATGATATTGAGGCTCGAATATAAAGTGCGAGTTACTTGACACTAGTTGTTTGAGGCCTTCTTTATATGCCGTGATGCATGCATGAAATCGTACACCAATCGGATTGTCACAGTCACAGATCGATAATGCTATTGTTACTGTTGTGCAATGCCAATGACAGCTCAAGCTCATCCGATAGCCTACCCAACTGAGCACCTGATACTTTCAAATGATTTCAGCGTGGACTATGTAAGCAAAAACATGCACTTTTGGAAAACTGCATACAATGACGGTAGGATACAGGACAGCCATAGTCCCCAAAAGGGAATAGTGTGCCTCGAATACTCTGAACATGTGCAGCTGAGGGCAGGCATGAGTGGTCAAGAGAGGTACTTTATGGCAGGTGTCAGATCCCAAGTGATGGAAAGTACCGCTGCCTCGGTCCCCATTCGGGTTTAGCGTCGAGACGTCCATGAAGGTTGACCGAGAGGAAGGAGCAGGCAACTTTTCTGAATTCTCCCTCTTCTGCTATTCCCCTTCGGTCTGGACTTTGGTAAGAAGTGCACTTTGACTAACTTATATATCGTTGCTTCCCCGGTCAAAATGGAAAGGGTTGCTGAGTTGTGATGCTGGGACAATGAGCATGGATGAGGATCACTGAGGATTTTGGCCATCGCTCTGATAGCGACGAATACTAACGACACTTTACTCATTCAAACTGTATAAAACAGTGAATCTCTACAACATCTGGGCTGATAATCACCGACCCAGAATTACTATATAAGCGCCTTATACTGACTGGGTCCCAATCTGTCTTATCATCTCAAGCCCAATCTCATCAACTACGAATGGGATCAATATATACTCTCTGGGAGCATCTGTTCTATCACAAATCATCACAATGACTTCAGTCCACTCCAGACCCTCACCAAGTTCATCATCTCCCTACGACTTCGAATCTGTCCCTGACGACGAATCATGGCAGTACATCGACTACACAGCAACGAACCCCGAACCCTCATCTATTGGCTTCCTTTCTGACCCTGCTAGTGGAAGTCTGGGTAGTTTTGCTATGGTTGGGAATGTTCATGGAACGCCATCACCATTTGTATCTGGAAACACTCCATCATCCTACGCTACGGGCAACACCCCTCCTCAGTATGCATCTGCTAGCAACTCTTCACCTTTCATGCTTGGCAATACACCTTCGCCATCGGCCGATTCACCCTTGCTATTAGGCGAAATGGACCAGTCCGCTTTCTTCTCTGGAACTGCCTCGTTCCAGGTGTCATCAGACAATGTCAACTCGGATATGTTTGCTACCACGACAGACGGTGACTTTGTTCAAGCACATAACTTCTTGACACCCCAGCAATACCTTTTCTCATCACAGAATGGCAATCAGTTTCAAGGCCAAGGGTTGGATGGTATGCTGACGAAAAGGGGTGTGACCTCGCCTGATGTACAGAGCGCTGATACTGCTGCAGATATGGCTCTCATGCAAAACTTTGGAAGCGATATGTTCTCAATGGATATGAACGAACAAGTTCTGCCACCTCAAGTTGGTTTTGACACTGTACAGTCTGATCCTAATGTCCCACCATGGAACCACACGAATACGCGAGGTAACGAAGCTGTTTTTATCATGGACGACTTCAACAATTCTCCATCACCCGTGAGCAACTACTCGCAGACCTCGTTCCTCAGCGCAAAAGCAAGCCCTGATGGGAATAAATCTCCCGCCGCAATACCGATTCGCAAGGTCAAGACTGGAAAGGTTGAGAAGAAGAAGAAGACCGAGCAGTCCGGCAAATTCGTTATTGTAACCCCTGACTCCATCTCGGCTCACGCTAGCCGTCCCAACCCTTTCGAATGTTTCGAGGCTTTGAACCGAACAAGCCAGCGAGGACGAAAGGGACCTTTGGCAGATGCCACTAAGGAGAATGCTTTGCAGGTCCGCAGACAGGGTGCGTGTTTCTGCTGTCATAGCCGCAAGGTGAAATGCGACTTGGAACGTCCGTGCAAGAGTTGTAAGAAACTCATGGTCCACGTTCCCCAAATCGTCTGCTGGAGATTCAACGACTTCCTGACGATTCTGTTCCCTGAGTATATCCGTGGGCATTTCGTTAAAGAGCAGATGGCCGCGTTTGTGACGGAAAACATTGCTGGGTTTCATGTCCAAGGGGTTGAGCAAGTCTGCTCTGTCGAACTGTTTTCGGGACCGCTATTCAATACAGTCTTGTCCATACAAGCCAAGTTCTTTACGCCAAAGACGGAGGAGGTCAAGAACCATTGGCAACTTCAAAATGTGGGGGGAAATCGAGTTGAACTGAGAACCAATAGAGCAGCCAACATTGGCGTCGAACTCGACAAGAGCGCTGAGAGGGATGGCCTCAAGAAACGGACCAAGAGGTACATCCGGGAGCTCCTAACCGAGCCATACTTCGTCGATCAGATCACGGATAGTTTTCAGAGTACAAATCTGCCGAAGAAGGTGCTGCGGATCGTCAAGCAGTATGCCGACGCGACAGAGGTAAGTAAAGCCGAGTAAGTTATGCCATTCTCGGAGCTGACAGTCTTACTGCAGTCCCTCATGGTCAAGCGGGCATTGTCCATTTACTGCATGCACTACATCATGACTAGGCAGCTTTGCCTCACTCAGCAGACCGCCGATACGCTTCGAGCAACTGGGATGATCGACCAGGGCGAAAACCATGTAACCCCTCGCGTACTCGCACGACAGATCAAGTCTATCATAGACGAGCTGATGCACCGTGAAATGCAGCAACTCTTTGACCTTTTCTCCAAGTCGCTCAAGCCCAAGTCTCGACGCGAGTGGGCGCCTTGCACTGCTGCCTTCCTCGTCCTTTGCCTCTTCATGGAGGCTTTAGAGGCGGCAGCTGACATATTTGTCATCTCCCAGAACGAGATCAATATGAGAAGCAGTAAAAGACCTGAGTACGAGAGAAGCCTTGCGCTGAATACCTGCGCCGAAGTCGAGAATATGCCATTCAAGCAGTTCGCCTACCAGTTCCACCAGGTTTACCAAACGCACACTAAGGAGGCCAATGCCAATGGCTTCAACCCATTACTTGACAATAGCTTTGCCGAGCAAGGCGAGCTGGATGGACCGGCGATTCACTTTTCGGCCCAACTCCGCGAACTGCTATTCGGCGATAGCTGTGAGTACGACCCGAGAATTATCAACGGTTGAAAAGTATCGTTCTGGAAAGGATTACAAAAGCTGACAGTCATGTATCACTAGGGCAAGAGTTGCAATTTTTAGCCGCGAACGAGTTGCTCACGAACAACGCCAGCCACCCCTTTCCCATGAATCCAGAGACCCTGTACACTGGTCGCCTCGTGGCCAAATTTCTCATGTCGTTCCAGGATGAAAGAACCATTTTTGGAGACGCTGTCTGAGAGGTGTTTGTCCGAGACATTCACTGGAGGAGAACGGCGGAGAATGGGTTTGATGAACAGCTCATTCGGGGCGACATGGCCCATGCGAACTTTTATGGTATAACGGTCAATGGGACAGGATACCCTTGCACAGGCCTTGGATCATGAAATGATACGATGACTTGACGGCGTACACAGGCAGCACACAATGCTTGAATGGAACGATATATGCTCAGATAATGTTGCGAGTACGAGAAATAGGGCGGTCTCATAGTGAACAAGACTATGTCCAGCGTCTAGGATTGAAGGCAGTGTGAAGCCATGACCATGTTATGACACGATGTGAAGCATCCAGACTGCCCATGGCAGTGCAGTCGAGACAATGTGTGTAACGGCGGTCATAACCACTGTGCAGCGGCTGATTACGCAACGGAAGAATCAATTCAGGCGTTATCACAAGCACCACATGTGCAAATACAGGGTATTCATTCACGTTGTTTATAGCAAGGAAATGTTTGCCCGATTTTAGTCCTGATGCCACACTGCTCTATGGTATCAGGGTGGAGCGGGTCGGTTGTCTAGACCGTGGTTTTGATCTCCCACTCGAACGATAAAAAATAAAGTTGACACACATGTGCATTGAAAGCGCAGAGTGTAGGCAATTCGTGGGTGCCGCCAAGGCGGGCTTTGTATCTATCAAAAAAACAAAACATTTCTACGGGTTAGTTGTGAGAAGCATGTGAAATAGCAACTGAGACAGCGTGAAACCCGCATCATATCCCTGCCACCTGCCGAACGCAGACGCACATTATTCTGTGAAGGAATAGTCTGGAGTCACTATGGCGTTGAACAGCTTTGTGAAGGCTTGAGGGACAGCAGGGTTGTCAGGGCCGAAACTTGAACAAGGCACAACATGGAGGCTGTTGGATCGGCGTTGCCGTTGAAAACGAGAGACCAGAAGCCGAGGATGTCACCTCGCCCATGGCAAAAGTTGCCATCGACTTCGGGAGAGGCAGAAGCCGGGGAGGAGGAGGCGTTTGTTGTGGATGATGTTTGGATTGAAAGATTGACGAGAACAAGAGATGGTAGAGTTTTTATGCAGGTTGACACAGACCCACCTTCACGTGACACGGCTTCAGTCCTTCGGTATACCTCGCGCCAGGGGTGGATTGCTTCGAGTTTTTCTTTTCTTTTCTCCTTACACTTAAATACGCACGATAAAATCAACCGGCCTCGATGATTCTTCACTCGGAGTCGGTCATATTCAGTGCAAGAGCGACAGGTTTCTCTTCTGCTGTACTACTGCGTCACGAGCCAACTTAATTGTCTCGCCGATCCGGCAGAAGCTCCGATATATCACTACTAAGCAATGCCAACGTGCATCGCGACATAATACTACCATGGATAGTGCCGGGCCTGGGGACCGCCGTGCATTGTATACCTAGATTCTGCAGTAGATACAGGGGCATGCTTACCCAAGTCTGTCACCACATCAGTGGTGTCTCCTGTGCTTTGCTACTTGCAGCGTGGGCTGCCCGATGTTTGCAGACATCCAGAGTCTGCTACAAACTCTCCAATCGGGAATGTTCTGCCTGAGTGATACGTCCACATCTAAGTCACAGAATTGTTCAACGGTCGGAAGGCATGAGCTTGGAGCTGTACTTACCCGACAGTTGTGTCAAGTCGTTCTGTAAAGGGTACCCGGCTCATTGGAACCCAATTATTCTCCTGATGGCGTTTAATTAGCACGTCGTGTGCACGTAAACATCTTGCGGTACCTGTTGTACGCCCTCTGGAGGACTCGACTCTATGAATGCCTCCCTCAAGTCGACGTGTGATTAGTGCATGATTTGCACAACCAATTGCCATTATTGATATGACATGGTGAAAGCATCGAACTGTGGGTAGGACGAACTTGAAGACGCTTGCACTACAGTGTGTCGCTCAACTCCATTTCGAGATCAAGTTGTTCTAATTCATGTTGGCTCGGTTATACGTTGGTAGTAACTTGAGGTATGAGACGCAATGCTTTTGAACAGGCAGGTACAAGTCTATTACTGGATATATGAACCGTTCCACAATGTTAGTTAGTACTCTGTCCAACGCCACATGTTAGTCAACACACAGGATATCCATATCAAGTGTATTTGACTCTTCAATTGACGGTTTGTCCAACAATTGCCCTTTCACAACAATGACTGAGTAAACGTCAGCCCACATCAAGACCTGGTCATGACTTCTCGTTCCGGACATGAGCATACGGCAGCTTGCATTCAATGGGTCAAGTTGGGCTGAGGCGCTGACGACAATGTGTGTCAAGGAGGCGCCTTGAGCAACAGTAGACAGCCTCATCCAAATAAACGCATCGTCTGTGGTGTCGTGTACCTCTCTATCAGGTACTGGAGATAATGTTGACGCTCTAAGACTATTGTGAGCTTAAATCTAGAAGAAAGCTCCTTGTCCAACAAGAGTCAAGTATAAAGATAACACTCCTGCCGACAAATACGACGATCCTCAAAGCATCCGGCCAACAAATACCATCTCAGCTCGAGTTCTTACCTTACTCCCTGCAGACCAACCTGCCCACGCCTCACTCTTAACAGCCTTTTGTGTTCATAAACCTCTTGAAGTGATCATGGCCGCCTCTAACAGTCCTGCTGTTGGCATCAATGTCTCCAAGAGTGAGCCGCCGCCCCCAAAGCCCTGGCCCAGGGATCCCAGTAAGTTGGAATCTGTTCTTGTCTCTCTTTCTCCTTCCGGAGAGTACTTTTGTGCTGGCCCGGCTGCCGCCCATGATGTAAATATCGTTGGACGAATTCCGCAGTGCTATGGTATCGCTGCAGTAACATTGTGCCTACTGCAGAACCAGCGTTTCCCCGATTGGACCAGAGCTAACACAAGTATATAGCCCAAGGTAGAAATTAGCCGTCTTCCAGTTATGCGTTGAGCGGAATGCGGCATGAGGCAGTGGCAGTGGCAGCGTATGCCACTGAGGAGGAAAGGTGACATCTCAACGGAGAATGCGCCTAGGGGTGTATCTCGGCGGCGAGACTATGGCAATTGAGGTTGATGGATTGATTGATTGTTTACTTCTGTAATTTTGTGTTGATTGTTTCCATAGAATAACTATCACGCGGTACCGCTACTTTTAGGCTCTGTTCCTTGTGTATTATGTGTATTATGTATTGATCACGTCGTGAGTCATTGCATGGCTCACACAAAATAGTGACACGCCAAGTTAAAACTCAAGAGAAATTTCCAGGAAAGCGATGGGAGCAAATAAATCAAGCCTGTCACATAAAATGAGCGAAAGAAGACAATGTTGAGGTGGTGAAGTCAAGAGAAAGACTTGAGCTTGAGGGTGTTCATCACACGAGTGAGGTAACACTAACGCAAAGATCAATCGGACGTTTTGAAGATATCGCTTCATGAGAGTCACTGATAGGAAGCCAGGCGCCCGTATTATGCTGCGCTTGAAAAGAGTAACCTTGCAAGTTAAAGGTTTGTTATTGTTAGATAGGTAGGTACCTCCCTTGGCCAACGTGCCTTCCATTAGAATTACCCTAGTAGTTGGAATAGTATCCATTGCCTGAGGTGTCTTTCCACTAAAATACCAACTAGATCAAGTAGCAGGAGGTTTAATGTGAAAGTATTGTTAATGCGGAAGAAAAAATGCTGTGGCATGTTGTGTATCCTTTCGTGCGCCATCGGTAACTCCCCGATTTGGTGCCATTGCAAAAAAGAAAGTTGCTACTGCAACGCAACTGTTGCCTGCCCTACCTATCATCCATTACCTTGTCTGGAGAGCGTGCTTGTATTTGGGTCCATACCTTAGTAGCTGAGACCGCAAAACCTGTATACTGTAAGAACGTTCAGGCTGCAAGTTACTCCTATTTCTATCTACCGAGCGACCTACGTCCTTCAATCACTCTTCGATCTCTACACTGACACTTCCATGTGACACGAGATAGGCTAAAGCAACTATAGCTCTTCCTACTTACCTATTTCTACTTCCGGAAGGCGGCCAGTCTCGTACGAATCGTTACGGCTTGAAAGGGTCGTCTGCCGTGTACCCAATCCTGCGCGACTCTTGACTTGAACTGCAAGAAATGACTGGCGCTGCCAGACCTATGGGCCTGGGCAGGTTAGAAATCGTCTTCATCGCAATCGTGGTCCTAGTCCTCGTCCTACTTCTAGGAATCTTCCTCTTGGTGCGCGATGGCTTGAGAAACTCAAGCGAACCCCGGGATACTGAATTTGGGCAACGAGAGACACACTGGAACATATTGCACCAGACGGGCCAAGGAACTAGAACATGCCGTAATGACGAAGCTTCGTTCATCAAGAGCGTGCGAAGACGAAGCCGATCTATGGCTGATGAGCTCCGGCTCGAATTGAACAACCTTAGACGCAACCTAACTTTATTGACGATTCCCTCCAGGAGCCTCGTGGAAGGCACAAATACAGGCGGGGCACAAAGGCTTAGCATCGACCAGCTATCGAGTTTCTCGTCGCCCAACTCAGAGTCGTCCACAGACTGTGAGAGTTGCTTCGAGTACTTGGACTCTCCGCTGTCCGCCACCGGTAGGGAGGAGGATGCAGCCGGGACACAGAGGAAACGAGCTCGGATGGCGGGATACGCATCGGAGTATGGGGATGCACAGCAGTAGGATAGTCCTTTGCTGTAGACTACTGGGTGCAGTTGGAAACATGATTGATGGGAGGTCAGGAATGGCAGATTGTTATACATGATATCTCTATTGGATCTGAAAGAAATCCCTCGTACTCTGACATAGGCCGTTTGTAAGCCCGCGGCAAAGCTCCTTGTGTCATTCCCTAACACGCCGCCATTTTCAGGTGTGCTTGTTGCTAGTACAAAATAAACGACTCGTCCCTCTGAACTGGTGCCCAATCCTTTATTCCCTTATGCCGACTGCTTCTTCAGATCTCGTGCAGCCTGCTTCAGGCTGAAGTTGCACTCCTCATAGGCGCGGCCAGCACCGAAGCCAACTCCGACGAACGCGGGCCATGCTCTTCGCTTGAACAGAAGGACGGAGAAGACAACACCGAAACCGAGACCGAGGGACGACTTGACGAGGAGGTTGGAGAGACATCGATCCCACTAAAAATTATCAGCACTCTGAATTCGTGATAAAGACAATATATTGATTTGGATTCCGTAATTACCTTCTCATTAAGAAGGGACTCGCTGAGCGGCCGGGAAATGGCGCTGGGAGGAGGACGAGCAACAGTGGAATCGGCCATTTTGACCTGTAAGAAAACCATGTTAGTCTTGGTATATCGATGTTGTTGCATACGAGGGAATTGACATACTTGGGTCGTGCAATCGGTCGTTGCGAGCGAGATCTATAGCTACGACAGCTGTATTTATGGACGTGATGTCAAGCTCGAATATGGAACAAGTCGGGAGACATGAGCCGGCTTGTGGGCGGTGAGAGCATGAAGCCGACAATAGCTTAGCGCAGTGGCAGAATTCAATAAATTTTGGGTAGACTCTGGAAAAGTCGCGGGGCGCATTCAAAGATTGAGGCTTGGATAGCTTCTCTTCTCAAACAAATTTCTTAATCATTCTTTTATTGGGTGCTCGTCATGGATGTAGAAATGACCGACGGTTCTCCACAAGAGATCCATTCTTCTCTTGTAAGTTTTCTCTTCAATTATCTGCCGCGCAATCGTGGAAAGGCTTACACGTGCTGCAGGAAAAGATGGACCTGATCAGAACTGTGAGAGGTCTCGACCAGAGCGGCCCTGGAGAGGACGGAGAGAACCTTGAAAAGTTGTGGAAGCATCTGACTGTATCAGCGAACGGTCAATTCCATGCTGCTGAGGAGAGCAGCTTGCGATGGCTGCTAAAATCGATGAACGCCTCATCCAAGGACGCGGAAACTTTGCGACGATGGCCCTTGACCTGGACGATACTTGGATGCGTCTTCCAGCGCATTCCTTTGTTCTCACTCGCCAAATCGCTTGCGGATAGACGATTTGTTGCCGTTTTGCAACAGACTTTGAAGGACATTTCCCAGCCAGCTACCGAGACATCATCAGCACCATCCAAGAGAAAAAGGTCGACAACGAAAAGTTTCAACTTGGATGCTCTCCGGGATACTGGAGGATGCCTAATGGCTGGCGACGCTTTGTTCAGTGCTCTGAAGAGACTGTTAGACCGTCTCGATTCTTCAGTTACACGATCATCTCACGACAAGATCGGCGCCGAACATATTCGATCTCTTTTCTGCACTTCCGCAGCCGAAGCCGCGACTCTAACATCACTATCACTACAGCTGTGCGACATTGCGCTCACTAGCGACGAAGAGCAAGAGGGCTGCGAATCATGGATCGAGACGCTCACGTCTATCTGGAATCTACATTTGCAAGGAAGCGATGATGTATTGGAGGTCGCTGCACACTTGTTCCCGCCTTCCGCGGCCATCATCGGCAAACTTGAGGGGGTTTCTGGATCACAACAGACTGCGACACACGAATCACTACGAGCAAAATGGACGACCGATTTGGAAAAACTCATGCATCGCAACTTTATACTCCCCGCTCGAGCCGCATTTATCAACCGACAAGATTTAGAACCTATGACAAGGGCGCTTCATGCAGCTGAGAAGGACCTTGATGTGGCGGCCCCTGCCTTGTACTTCTTAGCGTCAAGCGTGACTGACACTCTTGGCGAGGGAAGACTTCGAAAAGGAAATATCGATTGGATGAGGCAGGTTTTTAAGGCCGTGGAAGGTTCGTTGAGAACTCGAGAGAACCGAGATAAGCTTGTACAAGTTGTCTTGGAGCGGGCAGCCAAGAAGTCGATGTCCATTGACACTGACGACCTGCGCTCAGTATGTCGAGAGTACGCTTTGCAGGAAGATAACATCAACTGGCATTTAACCGCGGTTGTTGCTAGCTGTGATGCCGATATATTTCTCGAACGCTCTGAGGAAGGTGCGCACTTATTAAAGATCGTTTGCGAGCGAAGCACTTCACCGCAGCTTAGTCAGGATGATTTTGAATCAGTCACAAAGGTTGTCCAGGCTATCTCACAAACGTTTCGAACGGGTCGAGACTTTGCTGGTTTCTTGAAGCTGTGGTACCAGCAACTTTGTAAAGTTGAGAAGCAGAAAGGAAAGACTAGCTCACCGTGGCTCCAAGTCGGCAACAGCCAACATGATAAAGTTTCATTTGCGAGCCTGATCGAAAAGGAAATGTCGGCGCAACAGCTGCTTGAGGTCTTGGAGTGGATAAAGGAAGAGAAACTGCACTCTCGGGCGCTCTGCCTTTTCCTGGATTCCATTGCTCAGGGCATTCGAAGCGAGGCTTATGTGGATGCTGTCGGCATCAAGCTTTTTGACTTGGTAAGCCAAGTTAAGAAATCTTCATCTACCTTGACGGCCTTGAAATGGGGGGTTGTATCAAAGACCCTCTCTTGGAGTACTCCTGAGTCCAGAGCTGAAATTTGGGGCTCTGTACAAGGACAACTTGCCAAGATTTTGTCCGAGGAACCCGTTGAGTCCAGGGAAACATACGAGGCTTTCAAGTGCTGTTGTTATGCTTGGGTCTCTATGAGCCCCGATGATGCGCGTTGTGAAGAGCCTGCAGGCCTGGTGGATGCCTTTACCACTCGTCTTTCATCAGAACTGCTCTCATCGAGCACGCTCAAGGGCAAGGATTTGTCCTTGATTCTAGAACAAGACCCCAGTCCCGCGTTTTTCGAAGAAGCTACGGCACAGCATTATCTGGCCTGGTTCTTGCGCGGCTCTGGTCGTCTAAGTCGCTTTATTTATGGCACTAAAGCTACTCTCCCTCAGGCATTGCAAAACGCGCTGTCGCTGCCCAATAGCGAAATCACGCAATTAAGAGACGTTTGGGTGTGCCTTCTTGAGAACGAGAACAATGTAAACAGTATCAAGGTTGTTAGTGACCTTGTCGATCGATTGATCACTTCGTTGGAAGAGGATGGAAAGGAGAAGCGTTGGCCTGCGGAAGGTAGCCAGACTTGGATCCGAACCCTGAGCAATATTCATACAGATGCCTTCTCCCGGGCTCAGCGAGAGCGCACCATGATTCTCCTCAACGCACACCGATCGCAGGCGACGAAACGAATTTCCATTGAGGGTTGGAGATACATTCTGGCATTGTCTACAAAGTTGATGGGTCGAGCAACGTTCTACGAAGGCATGGAGTTTTCCCACCTTGTAGATGTTGCCGATGCCATGTCTGACCTCTCAAGCTCAACACCGACAAAGGATGGCACTCTGGCTGATCTTATCAGAGCTTACTATGAGATGGTAGCTGCTACTATCCGGCAAATGACTGAGCATGTGGACGAGCGAAGCATCAAATACTTGAACCAGAGTCGCACCTTCACCTCCGAATGTGAAGATGCTGGAGATTTGTCACCCTTTCGCCTAACGCTGTTAAAGGCACTGATTATTGAGGTCTCAAATTCGCCCAACTGTTCCAGTCATTCTGAACTGGCATCTCTACCAGACACTGCCAGAGAGGCACTAGGGAAGTGTGTCATTGAAGCGGCAGGTTACTTCATGATGGAGAAAAAAGCATACGAAAGTCACAACGTCACAGCCGACCTTCGACTTTTCGCCGCAGTCGACGCTGCCGAATCGTTGGAGAGCCTTTCCGGAGCTTCCAAGTTGAAACAGTCTGATGTGCGAAAGGCCGAGAAGCGAAGCCACGCGGCTATGGCTTCAGGAGACTTGCGCGGATGGAAGATGCAGACGTTCCTCAGAACATATTTCTCACCACTTCTGGAGGAATCTCGACCGACCACATTTTACAGTATCAACGAAGTACCAAAGAAGCTTCAGGATCCTTTCTTCCGAAGTAATGTCGCTTCAGTTACAAAGGGAATGGATACCCCTGCTAAGATGGAGTATCTGAGGGATTTGATCCAAGTTTTTGTGCAAGGTTCAGATACAGATGGCCAAGTATCAGCCATCCAATCTGTTGTGAACCAGCTTCTAGGTAAGATTTTCAAGAACCCGTGGTGTAGATGTATACTAACACATGACAGTCTGCTCCGACTTGCAAGGCAAAAGCTTAGGATTTGACTTGGCCACTGCTCACAGCGAACTGACGGCGACTCTCTCTACACTCAAGAGCCAATCCGTCTGCACCGTGGTGTGCCGAATTCTCTGTGCGCTCCTTGAAAAGAAGCCCCAGTCCATGTCTCAATGGAACATCGAGTTCGTGCTAAACACTGTCTCAGACCTGAGCCTATCTGCCCAGCCACTTGATGAGCAACTACCCAATGAACGAGTGCCGTTCACACGCCTTTGTGATCTAGTCGAAGTTGTCATCAAGAAGCACCGCCTTCGACTGGAAGGCCACCACCACCTTCTCCTGTCGACATTGCAGGCGCTCCTCCGCAACCTTATCATCAACCACAAGGCCACAGATACTTTGGGCCAGACTCTTCACGAGACCAAGGCCCACCGCTATGCTCGCTTGGTCACTCTTGTTTGTGAGCCGACGGCTGGCGCCGTGTCCCGCTCTCAGCACCAGAGCGCCCTTGACTCGGCGACTGATGCGGCGAAACGCTCAGCTGGACGACATATGTACTTGGTCATGATGGAGTATGTTAAGCTGCAGCTTGAGGCTGATGTGCCACGCCGGGTGAGAGAAGCTCTCGAGCCAGCCATGAACTCCATCTTTGATATTACTCCCCCCGAAGTGAGGAAGATTCTAAATGACGCTATGGACAAGAGTGGACGTGCGATTTTGAGGGAGACATACAAGAGTTACACTAAGTTTGGAAAATGGAGCGGCGTATAGATAGACATTATAGACAGTGATAGACACCATATTAATAGATATCAGAAAAGCACGATAGGCTTGATTGTTACTAAATTGGGTATCTTTAATTCATTACCTTTCCCTTTTTGAAAAATAACCACGACTCCCAAGAGTCTTAAGGTTTCTTGTTGTACAAGCTAGGGTGACCATGTTTCTTCCCATGGCTCCTAATTTGAGAGTCAAGAATAGGTCGAATGAAGATCCAGACGATTGTTGCTAGAAAAGCGCCAAGAACATCAAGGAAGCTGTTCTTGGGAGTACCACCAAAGGCTGACCACTTCATGAGTGAACCGAGGAAGTTGACGGTAATGTTGTGTTGCCCAGCCTCGAGACCCTTAATAGCCTGCGCAGCAACTTCATCTGGTGTTTGCTTGGGATCGTCCTTCTCAATGATCTTTGTGATCTCGGGTTTGCGCTCGTTTTCACGGATGTTGCCCGGAGAAAGGATTGTGCCAGGCAAGAAGAGGTGAACTTGGACGTTCTGGGGATATAGAAGAACTTCCTGCTGGATGCATTCAGCTAGGCCGCGCATGGCGTATTTGGAGGGTGTGTAAGGCGTGTACCCGGGAGGAGAGTAGCAGGCGCAGACGCTTCCAGTCATGATAAGGTGCTTGGCTTCTTTCTCGACAGGCTTATCAACAGCAAGCCACTCGCGCATGATGGCATGTGCCATCTCGGCCGTGCCCCAAAAGTTGACGTCCATATGGTGTCGCATTGATTCCATTTCCATATCGACAAACAATTCGGGGAAGGACAATCCAGCTAGAGTCCAGACGATATCTGGAGCTTGACCATTATTCCAGGTGATGACCTCGGCGAGCAGCGGCTTTGCGTATGATTCGACAGAGACGTCGGCGGCGATGTAGTGAAAGCGTTGGGCTTCAGGGTTCTTGGCCGAAGCCTGTATAAATACAATCAGCATAAGTCCACAAGGATGAAGCAAAGGTGACGGACCTTGACGGTGGAGAGGGCAGCTTCGAGCTTGCTAGCGCTACGAGAGACGAGAACGATATTTGCACCCTTGGCAGAGAGCTGAGTGGCCACACTTAGGCCCGCGCCTTCTGATGCGCCCGTGATGAGAACTGTCTAGAGGGGTTGTTAGTTATGCTGCGGTGAATGAAGGGAATCATGAGACGTCTCATGAGGAGTTATAGAGGAGAGCATACCTTGCCCTCAACAGGAAATTTATTGCCGCCAAAGAAGCCCATGATGAGATAGGCAATAACAAGAGTCGCAACGGAAGTGGCAATATAAGTAAAGAGTGTGGTAAAGGAAAGATCCATTGCCAGAGAGAGTAGATATGTCTGTTGCACGGGGGGTAGAGCTGGGAGTGTTAAGATACAATCCCTCCAGGCACAGTCCGCTAACTAACGTTGTGGCAGTGATAGCACAGTGCAAATGTCATCTTCTCCTGGAGCTCCACACCACTTAATCACCCGCTTACATTATCGAAGAAACCGGGCGACAGTGTTGGCTAAAGTAGGTAGTTAATTATGATTGTGCTATACCCCTAACTTATTGGCCTATCCAGTACAAGTGCTGACATATCGAATGAATCAGGTTGTACTTGTAGCTTTGCCATCGGATTATCCAGGTTGCTTGTTCGGGTGGTGTGATGAAATATGTAAGACGGACGAATGGACAAGATAGGTACAGGGAATCATAGCACACGCAGATATTCAAGCTTTGATATTGAAGCTTCTAAGTACGAGAGTAGTTTGTAATTTTGGTTCTCGTTGTTTACACGGAATTTGAATCATGACTCCCATTGTAGCATGGGGTATAGTTTTGGCACAGTTTCAAATCCAATTCTCACTGTATGGCCCAAATGTGGCTGGAGCTTGATGAGGCTGAACCGCGCTTTCACCTGCTCTTAAACTTATAAGATATTCAATTTCAAGGACTCATTCAACCTCTCTCAAATAATAATTTCCGATACTATTGCAATCTCATCCACGCCTACGCAATCCTCAAACATGATAAGAGGGCTATGAAGAGAGTTCACATTTCCTATCAGCACAATGTCCAACAAGGATGAAGGCGCCAAGCTTACAGTACCAAAATTCACGTCTTTCAAATCAAAATCTGAGAGCTCAGAATTGAAAGTCCCCAAGTTTACATCTTTTAAGCCCAAAAACGAAGTTCAAAGCCCATTTATAAGCCCTAGTGGTAAGGATTTGCAGCGGGAGCAAGACCAAGACCACGACCGCGACCGAGATTCAAGGAGGAAAAGAAGCCATCACCACTCTGATTCTCATCGCGACCATCACCGTTCAAAAAGACATCGCACAGACTCTCAGCACCGACGTCGGGAAAAGTCACGAATCTCCAGTCGTCAAGAAGTACTAGAGCACCAGCCAGTTACTAAACCTACACACGATACCGCTCATGCATCACATCTTTACATTGTTGACACCAAAGGCGACCCTCTGATCATTCGATATGGAAACCTTGACCGCTCGCAAATCCCCGCTTATTACCGCGATGGATATGGCAAGGTTCTTGGTACCCGGGGCCGTCTTGTAATCCATCGCGATGGTCCAAGGGATCAGTTTAGCCTTCGTATGCCCGGTGAAGGGGTATCTGCCTCTAAAGACAAGGACGGTCTGCGCTCAAAATCATGGCGTATAAGGCCCACTCCTCTTCGAATTAGGAAACAGGAGAATGATGATTCTGAGGAAGTCGATTGTGACTTTCTAGCACTAAGCACATCCAAGAAGCGCAAACATGACCATCTTGGTTCTGACTCCTCAGACGAAGAGGAACAACCTACATATCGCTCAATAGAGGGTAAAGCCAAGCCGCGCCAATACGATGACAGTGACTTAGATTCTGAATCTGATGTCCCCGCCGAGCATATTGACCTAGACCAGAACAACCCATTGAAGTGGAAGTCAATCCAGCTCTCGAGACGCGTAAAGGACCAGCCAGATGATATTGATGCGTGGCTTGAGCTGGCGAATCATCAGGATGCCCTCTTACGAGCCGGAGAGGATATCGACCACAAGGTACTGGAGGCTGAGGTACACAGTTTCGCTGAAATCAAACTTCATATGCTCGAATCCGCCCTGTCTAATGTTTCGACTTCCCAAGATCGAATTAGGGTGTTGGTCCCTCTGATGTGCGAAGGTATGAAAGTGTGGAACAGCAAGACAGCTACCAAAAAATGGGATGACCTACGTGAGGACGAGGAAAAAAGCTTTACGCTATGGAAGACACATCTTAATTTTGCCATGTCTAATATCTCCACCTTCCATTTTGATGCTGTTAAGCAAATGCACCTCGATAGATTGCACCAAACTATATCTCGGTCCCAGTCAAAGTCTGACCTTGAAGGCTTCAGAGAGGCTATCTATATCTTTCTCAGACTTAGCAGATTTATTCAGGACTCGGGGTATAAAGAACTCGCCGTTGCAGCATGGCAATCTTTCTTGGAGCTCAATTTTTTCCGGCCAATACAACTGGACGACCGAAGTGCGGCCCTGGAATCTCTTCGCGACTTCTGGGAAAGCGAAGTCCCAAGAATAGGAGAAGCGGATGCTCAGGGCTGGGCAAAATTTGTGGAGGATGGCGAGATGGGCGAAGCCCCCGAGCCTCTCAGAGAAGACAAAGACTCAGAATACCAGTCTAGAGACCATTACAAACAATGGGCAAATCTAGAAAGCTCACAGACTGATAAAGCTCGAACACCAGCAAGAACAATGGATGAAGGGACAGAAGACGATCCATTCAGAGTGGTGATGTTTTCTGATGTCGAGTCGTTTCTCTTCGTCATCCCGAAGGCTGTTCTGCCAGATGTACAGGAGCAAGTATTAGACGCATTTCTGATATTTCAGGGGTTCCCACCTGCATTTTGGTCTGAGGATTGGACAGAAGAGGCATATCATGACCAGTTCTTGACTCGTTCTACCTCCGATTTAGAAATCAACGCCCCTACACCTTCTTCAGGAAGTGAAGATCCAACTGAGATACAACGAAAGCCGCCTGCTTTTCATCAAAGGCCCATCTGCGTCTCCAAATGTTCAGATGTGTTGTTCTCCCAGGCAGACTGGTTCTCCTACTTGCCGCCGAAAAACAAGGACAATGATATTGAACTTAGATTTTTGGTTCACGCAACGAAACAACTAGTTCATACTGCTAACGTGGGAGGATTGTCTACATATTGCCTAGCTTTGCATGCAGTGCAAGATAGCTCCAGTGTTAAAAAGGCAGCGAAAGCGTTGCTCAAACGATACCCAACCCATCTTGGTCTGTACGAGGCATATACACTGGCCGAGTATGCAAACAAGAATCAGGAGCTTGCTTCCAGAGTCGTGTCTTCAGCTACTGAGCTGGCATCAGTAAGTGTTCCCGGGCCTTGTCAACATTTTCTCAACAGGAAACTAACTGGTCTTTGCTAGAAGTCACGGACATCAGATTCGTTTCTTCTCTGGAGGACATGGGCTTGGATGGAGCTTGTAACAGAGGACAAAGGGTTGGCAATAAGAAGACTATGCTCTTCTGTCGACGAGGCTTTGCGAGACGCTGTTGGAACGCCTGACATATCCTCCACACACATTCTCAAAGCCCATCAGATCTATTCTTCCACAATGAACGACTTCGTGTCTGGGGGTAACCTTAACCAAGCAGTGACTCCCGCCGAATGCTTGATTCTCCTGTCTTATCTCACGGCTAATGTATCCACGGAACCGATGTCGGCCTCTCAGGGAAACATTTCGGCAGCTATAGAGACAGTACACAGAGCGTCCCAAGAACTCAAATCTAGAGGCTACGAAGCATCGCGCGCACACGAGCGGATTTTGCAGTTTGCTTCACAACTGTTATATTTGCACGCAACTCGAGGGTGAGTTTGAGTTTACGTCTAATTGCTAACGACATCTGCTAACAAGATTAAGGCCTTTCCGTCGCGCATACCTTCTCGAACAACTAAAGTACTTTTTGGTATACTTTCCAAGGAATACTATATTCCTGTCGCTGTTCGAATGGGCTGATACAAGTCTACGCGTGATTGACGAAACGAGGACTGTCCTGTATGAAACAGTCCTGACCCCGGCTCACGATTGCTTGAGCAGCCGAATGTTTGCCATTCATCACGAGATGGAGCGAGGGAACGTAAATACAACGAAAGCAGCATTTGAGCACGCCGTCTCAAGCGACGCTTGCAAGTTTAATACATCTCTTTGGATAAGCTTTATCAAGTTTTGCAGCTCGCAACGAGAGCTACATCCAAAAGCCAAGGATGTTTTGTTCAGGGCACTGAGGCATTGCCCGTGGTCCAAGGATGTCATGATGGAGGCTTTTGTCACTCTGAACCGAGATATGGATTCCTCTGAGCTCAAGGGAATATTTGAGACGATGACATCGAAGGGATTGAGAGTTCACATTGACTTGGAGGAGTTTTTGGATAAGAGAAGGAGTGAGAAGAAGGCAGAGAAGAGTCGACGTTGAGCCAGTTTATGCTGATTTACATGGCCAATTAAGGTTGTCTTCAGCTGAGTGCTAAAAATAGCACATCTTGTACCTTGGTCACCGTCACTACCTCGTCTACCTACCAGGTTATTGGTAGATAAGGCCATACATTGCCCAAAATTACAGCAGATCCCAAGGAAACGTTGAGCTTTCAAGCCAGTCCTCCTGACGCCAAGACACGTTCGTTTCCCTGAAACCGCGTCATATCCCCCATGTCCAGCTGTGTTGTCAGTGGAGCACTACACAGGGGGTCTTCAGGGTCTTTTTAGCGGGTTAGGCACTGAAGCTGTCGTGAGCTGCGCTTGGACGCGGGACACAAGATGGAATTAAGATGAGATGGGAGGGAAGAAGTAAGCAGGAGCTACAGGGGCTGCTAAGTGAATATAATTGACTGTTGATCGCCAAAATCTACATTGATAGGGACATTACCGAAGCCAAATCAAGATCCTCCACTGTGCTACCTGCTGTAGAAATGGAGGTCCAGAACGTGCAGGGGCGGGTAGTTGCAGACGCCAGCAGCAATAGCGGTTCGAGTCAACGACAGCGAATAACCTCACGAATCCAACATCATTTGGTGGCCCTCTCTTTTCTCCGCTCTCTCCGCTCTCTCACCTCTTCAAAGGCTGGAAGGCATCAGAACTCACACCAAAACCACCCCCAAAACCACAGAAATATGGCCCAGGAGCTCAAAGCTGGCGGCGGTGCTAGCGAAGTCACCAGGTCTCTCTCCAACGTCGACCCTGTTGTCAGCACTCAACTTGTCAAACTATTCGAGTCCTTGGCAGATCGACCAGACAAGACCTGGAGCAAGGAGAGACTCTCTTATTTTATCAAGGATATCCAAAATGACGGGCCATCACCCGCTGTCGATGAAATCCTAGCCCGCGACTCTCTCGACCTCGATGCCTTCATGGCCTGGATGACGTCGTCCCATGGAGCTGCTACAACCCCGCCCAAACCTCAGGATCTCTCATACCCGCTCTCTTCTTACTTTATCAGCTCCAGTCACAACACTTATCTCACGGGAAACCAACTTTCGAGTGACAGTTCGACCAGGCCTTACACCGAGACTCTGCTGCGCGGGGGCCGTTGTATCGAGATCGATGTCTGGGACGGTGACGACTCCGATGCAGAGGGCACGAGCAGTCCTTCCAGCAGTGATGAGGAAAGAGGCGTTAAGAAAGTCATCAAGAAGACAAAGAAGAGAGGCACTTTTGGAAAGCTCAAGGAGAAGTTTGCAAAGACAAGTCTTCGTGAAAAGAATGAGTCTGCCTCTGCTTCCGGTGAACAGCCCGGCCCTGACGTCGATCCAAAGTCAACGGAGCCCGAAGCCGCTATAGTCGAGCCCCGAGTCCTGCACGGATACACCCTCACCAAGGAGATTTCCTTCCGCGCTGTTTGTGAGGCTATCCGCGAGAGTGCCTTCGTCGTAAGCGACCTCCCCGTCATCGTCTCTCTTGAAGTTCACTGCAATCCGGACCAACAGCTCGCTATGGTGAACATTATGAAAGAAGTTTGGGAGGGACTTCTTGTACCTGAGCCTGAGAACGAGCCCGAGGTTCTGCCAAGCCCTGAGGAGTTGCGCCGTAAGCTTGTGGTCAAGGTTAAGTATGCGCCTCCAGGTACAGATGCTCGGCAGGAGGATAGCGAGGAGGACGACCGCGCACCGCCCCCAGGCGCAGAGTCGGGCGACGCTCCAAAGAAGAAACCCGCAAAGGTCATTCAAGAGCTGAGCCGTATGGGGTTCCACGCACGCGGCGTGTCTTTCAAGAGCTTGTCACAACCTGAGGCCGGCATGCCAACTCACATCTTCTCCCTGTCAGAGAAGAAGGTCATTGACGTGCATGAGCAGCAAGCTGCTGACTTGTTCAACCACAACCGACATTTTCTCATGAGAACATATCCGTGGGGGCTGAGAATAGGATCCTCGAACTTGGACCCTTCTGTCTTTTGGAGAAAAGGTATCCAGGTTGTAGCTCTTAATTGGCAGAGGTGGGATGAGGGTATGATGCTCAACGAGGGCATGTTTGCTGGCACAGGAGGCTACATTCTCAAACCTCAAGGTATATTACTCACCCCAGCTCATTTATGTCTTATGCCCCATGTCTAACTGGCTCTAGGCTACCTACCCAATCGCAATGACGAGGAAACTCACAACGTTATCCCCCGCAAAACGCTCCATCTCGCAATTACCGTCCTTGCCGCCCAAAACATCCCCCTTCCACCTGGTGATACCTCCGCCCGCGGCTTCGAGCCCTACGTCAAGGTTGAGCTCCACGTCGAAGGTCCTGACGAGTTCCATGGCGGTCCTATTCCCAACGACGGCCATGAGCGTGAGGGTGAATACAAGGCTCGCACACAAACACACCGTGGCAACGCCGTAGACTTCACCGGTGAACGTCTCGAGTTTCCTCCAGTTCCACACATTGTAGATGAGCTTTCTTGGGTGCGGTTCACAGTACGTGATGATGAGATTGGAAGGGATGATTTGGCAGCTTGGGCTTGCATGCGGGTTGACCGGTTGGGTTCAGGCTATCGATTTGTGCATCTTATGGATTGCGAGGGGCGTATTACGGACGGAGCGATTTTTATCAAGGTTGAGAAGACAATGGTTTAGCTGGAGTAACTGGGGAATTGGATGCAATGATTTAGGGTCGTTTTGCTATTCTTTTATGGCATGTGCGAACATACATTTGGGGTAGGTTGCATAAGCGTGAGATTCATTTTTGAATTTGATAAACAGCTGCATATGAACGAAATGTCATGAGACGGTGGTGAAATTTACAAAGTCATGAGATACGGGCTCATTCTTCATCAATGGTGACAATGTGATTATGCCAACCCTCAAGTACTGGAGAAACTGATGAGTTACAATGCGTTTCAATTCACAAGGACAATTTGAACCAGCATCGACATTAACAAATGGAATTTCAAGAGCAAGGAATATCTCGTCTCACTCAACATTGGCTAAATCCTATACTACACAACAATCACATCTAGTAGTTGTTGTCGTTGTCGTTGCGGTCCTTGTTGCTGTGGAGCTTGTCCTCAACCTTGTCCTTGACCTTGCTCAGGAAACCACCAGACTTCTCGTTGTCGTTGTCGTTGTCTCGGCCTGAGCCGTATGTGTTGCTGGATCCGTAAGAATCATTATCATTGCGGCTAGAGCCGTAAGAGTCGTTATCGTTACGGCTGGAGCCGTATGTGTTTCCAGTGCTACCAAGGTTGTCGTTGTCTCTGTTGCTGGAGCCGTAAGAGTCGTTGTCTCTGTTGCTGGATCCATAAGAGTCGATGTTGCTGGAGCCGTAGCTGTCATCATTATCGCGGCGAGATGAGCCCTGGCGTAACTGTTAGCTGTGGGTGGCATCAAGAGCATGGGGTTTGACTTACGTAGCTGTCGCTGCCGCCGCTCAGACCAGAAGTACCGGTTGAGCCGAATGCGCTGTCGTTCTTGTTGGAAGAACCCTTATACAAGATTAGCTCGAGTGCTATAAGTGTCAAAGTTACTAGCTTCATACATAGCTATCGTTTCCACCGAGACCGGTGTCGTTGCTGGAACCAAAGGTGTCATTGTCCCTGCGGCTGGAGCCGTAAGAGTCGTTGTTACTGGAGCCGTAGCTGTCATCGTTGTTGCGAGACGAGCCCTGAAAATCATCAGTATTCGGAAGTGGTATCAGTGGTAAGGTACACACATAGGCGGTGTCATCGTTGCCGCCGAAAGAGCTCTCGTTGTTGTCCCGGCGAGACGAGCCATAAGAGTTGTCATCGTTACGACCGCTGGAGCCCTAACATATATGTAAGCTTTACATCCACGTAGGTTAATGGTGAAGGAACATACGAAGTTGTTGTCGTCACGGTTGTCAGAACCCTATCATGACTGTTAGACATAGTCTGCGTGAGTATAACAGGGACAGCATACGTAGCTATCGTTGTCGCGACGGCTGGAGCCCTGAAAGAGTGTTAGCTTCACAAGCTACAGATAGAAGACAAAAAGACATACGTAGCTGTTGTCTCCGTAGTTGTCAGACATATTGAATATTGGAAGTTGTGTTTATGGAAAGAGTTAGGTCGGTTTATGGATGATGAAGGAGTATGGATGAGAAAGACTTGGAAAAGAGAGGGCATAGCTTCAGCTTAATACCCGAGAGAAGCTTCCCTCCCTGACCCCTCCAGCTCCAGGACCAGTCCATCATGTGGATCAATATCCCCTCCTTCATCACCGGGAGGAATGACGTGCCGGTGTCCAACTGTGGCACAAACCCTGTCCTGTCTTGTCTCGCCTGTCTCGTCTTGGGGAACTGAAGCTGTATAGGAAGTATCAGTACGTACTCTGCCAGGAGACAGTGCGACCATGTCCCACAAGGAACGCGCGTTGACTGAGCTACTGTGCATGGTATATCGTCGTCTGTGGTACTTCATACCCTGCATGATCAGCTAAGTTTAGCCTGGGAATTCGAATCCGATGATCTAATTCCTCACGTCCTTGTATCATGTATGCCAGGTACTCAAGATAAGCTCTTTGTCACGGCCCCTGCCAAGGTCATTCGAGGTAGATTATTCGGCCGATACTTGGGTTCCATGATACTTGTTCGTCTACCCCTCCATTCTCAAGAGATGAACCCCTCTATCACTTCTTTCGGTAAAAACCTGTTGCTTGTGCATTGTTTAGTAACCAGGTGCTGCATTCCCACGAATCAGCCTCTTCTGCAAGCAATTGGCTCGATCACGACGTCGCGACTTGTCTTGGTTTGGTGTCGTCATTTTGCTTGTTAGTGATGACGATAGGTAGGGTAGCTCCAGGGTACGTACTGAAGCTCAAGTCCATCCATTGATCTGCCTGAAAGACGCATTAGTCTTTGATCTAACAGTGCAGCGCTAAACCCAACAAGTAGTCGAGGGGCCCAGCTCGACAGGGTCCAAATCAGGTCCCAGAACCTGGACGAGCTGATATGGAGCTCCACGGGCTGTGGCTATGCAGGACGAGCTATCGGCATCGAGAACCAAGCCAAGTTGCGGTCTATCATTTCGCGACAATGGAAGAGTCCAGATTGTCTAAGCGTAGATCATCCAGCCACTTGTGTGCCAAAGCCGAAGAGTACCGGACGTAAACATCACCGTCGTGACCTTTGTCAGACAAAACAAGCTGGAGCTGGAGCTGGAGTTGGAATTGGAGAGTCTGGTTGTAGGAGTGACATGCCCCTATGCCAAGCCGGGGTCTAAGTCGAGATCGTGCTCAAAATCGGGTCTGGCAACCTTGTCTTAATTCCCCGCTCAAGTTCCAGAACAGCTACGGAGTAATAACTTAGCTATCATGGTCCTCAGCAACCCCGCTTCAGTTGAGGACCCTTGCCTTGGCATCCCATGCTTTCCACTGCTGGCTCCGTCTCATAGCTTGTTTTCTTGATCGTGAAGAGTGAGTTCCCAGATTTCAATATATATTAAGGTCGTATTATCTTATCATAGCCGGCTATAAACTCTCATTTTCTTGTCTTCATCCCAGCGCAGAGGTGTCTGGCACGGTGACAGCCCACCGCTGTTCCTTGGACCACCACACCAAGCATATCCAAGCTAAGCCAACACTCCTGGGCAGCCAGTTCGTGCCCTGTATGGTACTCTGTCTCTGCACGTGTGGTGATTGCCCATTCTCAGCAAACTATCGTTGCTCGGCATGTCCGGCTTCTACATAGCAGACACCCAATTCCTGGTCCATCTCGATCTTCTCCAAGCACGTAGACCCCATTGAGGCTAGAGACTCGGGCGCGAATGGCACACTCGCATGAAAGCTCATGGCAGCATACGTCCGTATGTCCGTGAAGTTGTCGTAGGGTTGCCCACAACACCAATTTGACCAATCTGAGAAACGCGAAACTCTTTGAGGTGTTTCACAACGTCATCATTCCAAGACGTAATTGCAGTTGCGAAATAACTGCCGTTTAGGTCACTTCGAGTTCTGGGTGCGACGTGGAACACCTTGTCAAGAGCGCTGTACCAGAAAATCGCTTGCTGATACAGTCATGTTAAGGCTTTCTTCTAACATTGTGCCGGGAGATGCCATCTCATAACCGACTAGATCTATCAGGCCCGGAGAGCGCACCACTCATCATGGCAGGCTCCGTGCTTGCACCAAGAATGAGTTTGCGACCTCCCCGAGTCCCCCACCAAGCTACCCCAATGGCTGCTCGCTCCACATCTAGCTCTCCACTAACCAGAAGCTGTAGGAACCGTTGCTTGACAGGTTCTCGTAGCGCTAGGTCTTCTATTTCGTTCATGGCTTGGGCAGTAATTGTAAACCATTCTTCCAACAAGGGAAGTGGTAGATATGGAAGCGAATCAACTAGAGCCAAAGCAAGGGAACTCTGCTGGGAATAGCGCTCTTCCTGTGATTCCTCCATGGCGGCCTGAGCAACGATGTTTAACGTAGATGGAAGCAAGTTCGTTGGTGCTGTTGAAACAGCAGACCGCAGCATCTCCAATAGAGTCTCGGAAAGATGGGGCTCCAACTCTGCAATGGGGAATGGAGGTGATACAATCTGCATCACCGTCTTGAAAGCCACTCGGAATTGGCGAGATGAAATATACTGTGGGAATGAATTAAACAGGAGGTCGATGTAGAATGGTGTGAGTTGGATAGTCAGAGGACTGTGTTGAGGACAAGAGATAGTCGAGAGAATAGCGCTATGTGCCGACTCGAAAATCTCAACCATATTTTGTGTTGTAGGGCCTTCATGAGAAATATATGCGATTGCTGGCTTGATTATGAGAACATCGCATGCGTCAGTTGGTAGAGTAAGTGGTAAGTGTTCAGAAAGGTTAAGATAAAACAAGTCCAGTGATCTTTGCAAATATGTAGTGGCCGTTGATGCATCTTCAGAGGGTCTAAACTCTTGAAGGAACAGGCGACAGGCATCGGAACTCCGAGAGATAGAATCGATCGATGTCAGATACGTAAAGTTATAAACTTGGAACGCGCTGTTGCCGTTCCTTGAAGAAATGAAGAAGATGTTACGTAGTATGCCTAAAGATTTCGTCGCAACAACAGGCGCAGCCACATTATTGAGCATGCGTGGGTCAAGAAGACTTCGGGAGACAATTGCTTGGAGGATCACAACCGTTCCAAACATGACCTTCCTGAGCAAGTTCCAGAGGACTGGCCAAGTACTTGTAAGAGTCTCTTGGGTGAGAGCGTCAGCCTCCAGTGCAGGATCTATATCGCTCAAACGATTCAGCCGCCATGTGTCCAATACTCTGCTGCTGAATGCAACAAGAGCGTCCTGCGCGGCAATGACGGCGTTCGTATCGGTGGCCTGCTGGACAGCAAATCCAGCGAGCTTAGCCAGGGGGCCTAGATTTGCCAGAGTAGGTCGCCTGTCCAGTTCCTGGATGTGTCGAAACGATGGTGTATTTGGTGACCAAGCAAGGAGGCCGTTTGGCGATTCGACGATCTCGGAGCTGACTGAAGCCAGAAATTGGCCGTGAGCGAGTCCCTCTTCAGCAGTCACTGTCCATACAATAAGAGGCAATAGCGCATTGCAGTTGATAAGACTCTTGTGGAAATCTGATAGCAAGGGGAAGGCGAAGTTTAGAGCCATGACAATTGATGCGCCTGCGACCGGCCCATCCTGTTCGCGACTGTCGAGCGCCAGGTTTGCTGCCATCACTACGGCTTCTTCGAGAGTGTTTCTCAGCCCGCGCGACAAAGACTGGCGATTGCTGGATTCCATGCCCATCAGAACACCAGTGAGAACCAGAAGGTGTTGCCATCGTCTCGATCGATCGTCCGCTCCTTTAACGACGGCGCGGGTCCATTCTTCACATCCTAGTCCACCACCTTCATGTGGTTCTTTGCGATCGCGTGCGGCGACCTCGTAGTTATGGATATGCGAAGCAGCAGTGTTGTATATGCTTATAACTCGAACGGAAGTACGAACACCGCCCGCCTGGAACCATATCGCGGGAGCCGTCAACAATTGCGACGTGAGGAGGCCGAGATTCAGAGGGTTCGTCAGCTCAGTGAGAAGGTGTGTTGTCGATCCGATAATCTGGTCGGTTTTTGCGGCATCGTGGATGTCTTGATAATGCTGCAGAACCGTTCTGAGGAGTCTATCGGAAGACATATCGACGCATTCGCTTCGTTCTGGAATGGGAGTCGTTGTCGATGGAGAGTTGATGGATTTGAGTTGAAGATCCGAGGTCGCGGTTGCGCATGCCGATTTGACGGGCCTTCTGCCGAGGCCTGAGCATGACGTTCCGGGGGAAGCTCAGCTCCACCAGAACATCCCTGTACCCCTAGACTGATCCCCTGTCGTCGCCAATTCGACCAACAGATGATCATAGGTAATCATAGGTAATCATACATAAACAATCTTGACAGCATTGCAATACACGTCAACGCAGTCATTGCGGGCTACAATGGCACGGTATGCTCAGGCTTAGCTCCGTATACATGGAAGAAGACGAAACAAGAAAGCTAATCATAACATCGACAGATGGTGCTGCCAAATACACCTCCAGAAGGCTACAAAACGCCGCGTTTCCCGTCCTTAAACGTCCAAACTCTGTACGACAACACCGACGACAAGCATTTTACACTCTACTTCGTATTGGATGTTTGGCGATTCACGCTACTATGGACGCTCATAATATACGCCTGCTTCCACATGGGCGCAGTGCTGGTCGCCATGTTTACCCATGGCTGGAAGAAGTCCTCTTGGAGGTACTTGTGGGCCATACCCATCATCTATCTCATCATGGCCGGGCTTGAGGCTGTCATGGCCGGGAGTATCGTCGGTTTATTGTCGGTAGCTCCGTCCCGCGACACAATGCGATGCGTGCTAACAACGCTTTAGGCTGGGCGCTGTCTATTCTGCAGGATACTACGAGATGAATACTTGGATTCCCTGCACATGGGGATTCATCAACGTGCTGGTACTCATCATTTCCTCCTTCTCAATCCAGGGTGGACTTTAGAAAGGGAGACCCATCATGTTATGCCTCTGAAGCAGAGGAAGTAGAGGAAGTAGAGGATCAGGATCATATGCAGGGAAAACATACGACGCCAGTTGATCGGATATGATCCGCATCCCTAGTCTTACGAGAAATGGGTCTCGAACAGAGGGCGCCAGTCAAGGTGCCTCGCTCCGCGCTGTATGATTGCATCAAACTTGGCTCGAAATCGCCGAAAGATTCAACTGTAACATCAATACTCGAACAAATAGCCATGGACGGCTGTTGGATATATATCAATACCATAAAAAAGACAAGCTACTACAATGCTTGGGGAATCGGCGCATAGCATTATTTACAAATATACCCATCTTGTTTCTCCAAAGACTTCTGCCCTCCATGGATATACACTGGTTCAACCCCGTATACTTCTAGACGAATAAGACCTTGTGAATGCACCATAGACTATCCAGTCAATAGAAACTTGTACTTGACGCTCATGTGACGTTCATGTCTGACGTGTGGCTTCAGAGTATCACATTGTTCTAGATAAAGTGATCTTGGAAGGATTTTGTTTTCCCGAGTACTTCGCTCTGTTGCGCTTGAGCTTGGGATGAAAGAGCATTTTCCACACCAAAATCACCGAATAGGCTATAAAGGATCTGACCAAAGTTTATAAGTAGCGGAAATTGATATGATATTCTTTCATTTTTGGATCCATGTCTCACTTCGTATATATGCATTTGCCTCTAAATGCTCGGCACCCGGGACCTTTTAACCACCCTGGAGCCGATGCTCTCAGGTGGATACGCCCCCCAAGTCATGAGCTCAGGCCAACAATCTTGATATTGTTCACTGCCTCACAATCCAAAACCGCAGACGCCGCCCAAGGGGAAGAGGGCCAACACGTCTCTTGAAAAACATATTGTGATTTATATATCTGAGTTTCCGAGTATCTTTCGAATCTCCTCTCCCTTTTCTCTGACGCTGGTCTTCCCGAAAACTGTACGTTCGTCTTATCGCTCTGCTACTAATCTTTCAAAACCTTCAAACCACCCCCTGAAGACCCTATGAGATCTTATAGATTATTCTCTGACTTTTCATCAAAGAAAACCATGTCTGAAACTTTGCAACCCGCCAACGGCGGCCCTGTCAACTTTAACCCGACTCCCGCTCACCATCAGGCATCGCCTTCTCATCATGACTCCTTCTCGGGCAACTCGCGCTCGCTGGACGAACTCATGATCTTGAAGCCATACTTCGCAGGCCAACCTAAATCGCTTTCTGGTATTGCTATGCGGGCATTTTGTCTGGGAATTGCCCTGGCTTCAAGTGCCATCGCTATGGGGGCCATCCTATTTCTGACGTCCAGCCCTGCTTGGCGTGTGCCCTTTTTCCTTTTTGCCCTCTCAGCTTTTCACTTCCTCGAGTTCTGGACTACAGCAGAGAAGAACACACTCGTGGCTAGTATCGGTAGTTTCCTCCTGACTGCAAACTGGCCAGGATATGCCATCGCCCATTCTGCTGCGTTTGCCGAATGCGCCCTTGTCAATATTGTCTTTCCTGAGCGCCACTGGGCACCCTTCGGCACTGGACCTCTACTCCTTGTGGCTGGTCTTCTCATGGTCGCGGTCGGGCAATATGTTCGCTCGGTAGCTATGCTGCAAGCCGGGGCCAGCTTCAACCATCATGTCCAGACCAGGAAGAAGGACTCACACAAGCTTGTTACCACGGGTATCTACTCTATCTTCCGTCACCCTAGCTATTTTGGATTCTTCTATTGGGGACTTGGAACACAATTAGTAATGGGTAATATCCTGTGCTTCTTTGCCTACGCGAGCGTGCTTTGGATGTTCTTTAGCAAGAGGATCAAGCATGAGGAGTCCAAACTGATTGAGTTTTTCCAAGATGATTATGTGCAATACAAGAAGAGGGTAGGAACAAAGATGCCTCTGATTGGGTAGTTGCTACGAGTTTGATCATGTAAATAACTCCTGGCAAAGGCACCTCATATCCAATATCAGCACATATGGGGACAGACAAGTATATCATTTATGACCCTGTCAATCGAATATCAAGCGAGAACAGTACGTATGCTAGCTGAAGAACTCTAAGAAGTATCCAAACTCTTTGTCCATATCGAATATAGAACCTAGCTCGAGACTGTTGGCATCTGCTTGCTGACGCTTCCATACTTGGCTTGCCAAGCATAAAAGTACATTAATGCTGCAAATGGTTGTCCAAATATTGTGAACGATACCCAGAAGATAGTGTTTCCAACTATTTTACCAGTGTGACCAAGTTTCCTGCTCTCGAGGGGTTTGGTGAGAGCAATGAGCGGAAGCTGAAGGAACATGCCTAAGAAAGCGACGCCTGTGGGAGTCAGTAAACACAGCATCATGATTGAAGAAAAACAACTTACCGATAATGTTATGTGTAGGAACACCAACAAGGATCTCGTGAAGGATAGCTGATACTAAGAAGACAACGAAGCTGGCCACCCGAGGACTCCAACCACGTCCAATCATAGGCATGTACAGATGTCGCTTAAAGTAGGTGTAAACAGGTTTGTTCCAAGTACGCCAGTAAGCTCCCAAGCTTTCGCTGTTCCACCAATCGTCGTAGAACGACCTATCACCAAATCTCAAGACCTCGGCCAGAGCATTAAGGAAAGATTGGAAGAGTGCAAAGAAGCCAGCGAGCCAGATAACAAGGGAAATGGTGGAAAGTTTGAGTAACCGTTCTAGAATGGACATGAGGTCCAGAGATGTAATCTTGTCGAGCGAATTTCGGAGGACAGGTGCAGCGTACTGAGCACTCGCAACCCAAATGAACGCACTAAGACCAAAGATTTCTCCAACACGCTTGGCCACGAAGACCCATCTGATCTTGTCCGTACGAGGATACACAGGCTGGTAGACGAGTGTGGGGGCCCACCAAAAATAAACCAAGTTACTGAAGGTAATGTTCTGCGGGTATGGGCATTGCGTGTACAGCTCGGGTACCAGCTCGCGTTCTCCTTCCACAGGGTGCAAGTAGGCATGTCTCAAATCACGATTGGTAAAGGCGTACGATGCGGTCTTGAGCCAGACGGCAATGGCATGCATCTCGGTCAATGTACCGATGAGGGGATGGTGTATCTTGAAGTAGACGACCCATGTCGTAAGTACAAGAGCGAGAGTGATGTTGAAGAGATGGGCCCATGCGACAATGACCCAAGTCTTGTGGAACTTCCTGCGCTCGTTTTCCGAAGGACCTCCAGGAGAACTATCGTTGACACGCTTGAGAGATCCTCGCGCCTGCTGGGCAGCAGCCAGCTCGATCAAGTAGGCGGCGAGAAGATGGCATGGGATGAGGAAGTAGAGGAGAAGACCCAAAGAGACGTCTTGACGACTGTAATCATGACACCTCACGCAGATGAGGACACCATACTAGAAGAACCATATTAGTTGATTGCTGTGCGATTGGTTACTTGACAACAGTAAGATGATACCTTTTGAATGTTTTCGATCATCAATCGCAAGTTTCCGACCACTGCCAAGCATTAACGAACTGGGACATAACATCATGATGAGGGGCTTTGGAGCATCTCGTACCAAGCACAATCACCATGAGATTGCGAAACCCAATAAAGCTGGGTGCAGCATCGGAATCGTGACTCAAGCATGAGGGTCTTGTTTGTTCGTGAACCGCAGCGACGTGCCTGTATTTCTGCCCGGGCCTGTTTGGTGTCTCTGTCGTGGCCGTGGTGCTGGTCCGATTCTGCGGCTCGGTGTGAGTGACGTCGTGAGCGCTGCGCCGAAAGACAGAGGCTGAACCATTTGAGGTTTCTGTACTTGTCGCGGTAGCCGAGTTCATCTTGTAACAAGCCTCGCCTAGACGGCAGACTAATCGCGGGATTGGTAAGGACACAGGAGAATAGGTGAGCAAAAGAGAAGAGAAGAATTGAGTTGAGTTGCCGATGGACAAGCTTGGCTAATTATTAAAGTCAAGTTTACAGGCACCTTAGGTATGGCCCCCGGGGGTGGCGGGCGATTGCGATTGCTACAAGGATGATACGATAGTAGCCGAGGGGCGCCACTGTCGCAGTAAGAGCCAGCAAGAGCTTCAAGATAGAGCACGACCAACAGTTGCAATGGAGAGGAATGTGAAGATAAAGGGTCAAAGCAGCAAGGGAGGGAGGGAGAGATGCTCTAATTTCGATCAAATACCCGAACAAGCAAGCGATATTAGAGGAATTGATCGACTTTCTAATTGCGCTGCATCTCTTTGTCATAATGACCTCCCTCTCCATCTCTCGTAACATGAGGCGTCGAGTTTGGCGGGGCTGTTTGAGCTCCTGTAGCAGAAGGCTAAAGTTATCATGAACGCTAATAACAGAGGTAACCCTGGGCTCCCGCTGGCTGAATGGACGAATGAGCCCCCTGAGAGCCGCTGGCTTGTGGCGCTACAGGGAAGATAAGATATGCGGCTGCCCTGCGACTTTCCGTATGGATCTTTATCCTGACTACGTACGGAGTACAGAGAAAAGCATGTGAAAGTGCGGTTGAATTGCATATGCTATGTGATGAGTAGCCCCGAGGGAACCCGTCAAGTCTCTAGGCTGCGCCCCAACAACTCTGTATACGAAGAATATTCACGCATGCATGCATAATCTCTAGAGCCACCTGTATCTCATCAGATCTTAACCGTTGAGAACCCACGCAGTTGAGTTTGGAGAAGTCGCTGAGTCATCTTCCATTCTCCAACTTTAGCATAAAAATCACATGACCTGCTTTAACATATGGAACGGCTAATCATCGCTTGCAATTGGAGCTTCGTAGCTTAGAACTTCACTTGAGAGCTCACGCGCCTGAGAGAACACCGACGGCTCTATTCTTTGCCAATTCTAATTACAACAAACTTCAACCTTTTATATCAAAGATAAGCCGCTGTTGCTATCAATCAGTGTATTTTGTTGCTTCATCTGTACAATAACAATAACAATTATCATAATTGTATTGGTTTCTTTACAACCCTCCAAGATCCACTCCGACGACGCGCTTCTCACAAGACCTACTGTGTATGCTTGATCTTTCAAAGAAAAATAGTCACGATGGCCTACGAGCCTCGTGGTGATCATGGCGGTGGTGGCCAAGATGCTTTCGTCAAGGTTAGAGGTCGACGTAAGTATATTTTCACTCCTGAACAGTTGTCTCCTATTGTTTTGCATCTATCAGGCTGCTTAGTGGCAGCTAAGATGAGAGCTTGAGCATGTGGTTTAATCTCTGTCGATTCTTCTTTTTCACCTTTTACCTGGCAACGCCTACTGTTGAGACGAATCAGTGAGAAATGTCTATGACTGGTGGTAGGACTAAATCTTCCACCTCACTCATTGTCGGGGCCGTCTCCCTCCATAATGAGAGACAATTCGAGATTTCCCTGCGTCTTGGTCCAAAATCTATTCAATGAGATTATCGTCCTCGAAACTAATCTTCAAACTCACAGGACCTGTGACTGACTACGGTGCCACTATTACACATTGGCAACATGATCGCATCCCTGGTTACAAAGGAGGGTATGCTGGCGAAGCTGAACGGCCAAGCGTCAGCTATATCGTTGATGTGAGTAACAATTTGAATACGCAATCACTATATGAGACTGATTTGAAGACAGATGCTCCCCCCAGCAGCCCGAATCACAAAAGCAGCTGACAGCATCCCCATCAAACACCTTCACTCTTCACTGAACAAAATCAAGCATCCTATCAACGTCGTGAGATGGACACCAGAAGGTCGAAGATTATTAACGGCATCGACCAGCGGTGAGTTCACCTTGTGGAACGGTACTGGTTTCAATTTCGAAACTATAATGCAAGCGCATGATTCTGCAATCCGGTCCCTTGAATACTCTCACAGCGATGACTGGCTTATTTCTGCGGACCATGATGGAGTCATCAAATATTGGCAACCAAACTTCAACAACGTCCAGAGTATCAATGCCCACACCGATCCTATTCGAGATCTCGCATTTAGTCCAAGCGATTCCAAGTTTGTCACTGCCAGCGACGACTCTACCCTCAAGATCTTTGACTTTGCCTTGGGTCAAATGGAATCTAAACTTGAAGGCCACGGATGGGATGCTAAAAGTGTGGATTGGCATCCCACTAAGGGATTGCTTGTTTCAGGCTCAAAAGATCATCTTGTCAAGCTTTGGGATCCCCGTACTAGTCGTTGTCTGACAACCCTACATGGCCACAAGAGTACTATCACGAAGGTACTCTTTGAGAAGGTCCGTGGAGCTTGTCTGGCAACTTCTGCCAGAGATCAGACCGCTCGCGTTTTTGACCTTCGTATGATGCGTGACATCTGCCTTCTGAAAGGCCACGAGAAAGACATTTCTACCCTTACTTGGCACCCTATCCATCCTAATCTTCTTAGCACTGGAGGCATGGATGGTTCATTATTCCACTATCTCCTCGATTCTCCAAACCCTCCTCCCGGCCAATCCTTCACTGTTGCTCCTTATGACAGCCCCGATCCAACATCAGTGGCCGCCCAGTCTATATGGCCGATGCACAAGGTTCCTTTTGCGCACGACTATGCCATCTGGTCTCTCGATTGGCATCCTCTTGGCCATATCCTGGCTTCAGGCTCCAACGACCGTATCACGCGTTTTTGGAGCCGAGCCCGACCAGGCGATACCGACGTTTTCCAGGACCGTTATCATATTGGCGAAGCCGCTGCTGAGGCTCAAGGAACATGGGATCGTCGTGGCAACCGCCGTCAGCGACAGGAAGAGGAACAGCAAGAGATGGAAGATGAAATGGACGCTCTGATCGATCAAGACGCTCCCAAAGCCGCCGTCCCTGGACTACCTGGCCTGCCTGGCATCCCAGGTCTTCCTCTCGGTGGAGGCCTACCTGGTCTCGGCTCAGGTGTTCCACCTCCCCCTATTCCTGGTGTCGGTGCTCCGGGGGCTCCCCCGCCGCCTCTGCCATTCCCCCTACCTGGACTTAATGGTGGTGTGCCTCCACTACCTCTACCGGGCCTGCCTGGTCTGGACCCCAATAATCCTCCGGATCCAGCTCAGCTGCTTGAGCTCATGAAGAAGGCTGGTGTACCCCTACCCCCACCAGGCGCGCTACCCCCTGGTCTTCTACCACCTCCCGGCAGCATTCCCCCACCTCCCGGCAACTTCTCAATCCCAGTGCCACCTCCTTTCATGCCTCCTATGGACGCCGAAACCGCGGAAAGTCTCCGCCGAAGGGCTCCTCTCCCAAGCCAAGAGGAAAGTCTACGACATGAACAGCGACAAGGAAAATACACCCGAGCAAAATAGAGAGGCCGCTCCAGTCAATGTGGACGAATCGATACCCTTTGGCGTTGGTGGTGGCTTATAAAAGATGCTGGCTGGCTGGTATTTAGAAGGTGCATACTACATACTGTATACTTGGCGTGGTGTCAGATGCAGGTTTAGCAATAGTGTAATATTATATCAATCAAAGAACTTTTGAATACTCATGACGCGTTTAAGTCCTAAGATTTGATACACATGTTATATGGTGCGTATCTAACACTATGTTGTTGCACGCTTTGTAGCATGAATGTGACTTCTTCGCAGTATCCAGTCGTATATGTTACACATTCCCTGATAGCTAGGAAATCATGGGGCACACAATGCTTGTGTCAGCACATATTTGTGTCAAAGCCCGTACTCCCAGTTCCCGTTTACAATATGCCAACTATTAGATCTGGCCTTTTACTTCTTGGGAAAAGCCTTTTGCCTTTCCGAATAATCACGAATCACCAGTGCGCAGGTCTGATCAGCACACAGACGACGTCTTCGTTGAATAGGTAGCTTAGCAGCAAACTCAAGGCCACTAGCACGCTCAACAGCCTCAAGAGGAACCTCGAAATCGGTGATCGGCTTGGAGTTGGGAATAGGTGCGTTGGGGAGGACGAAAGCGCCCAGCGCGACGTTTCCGCCAACACGGCCATCCTCGGCAAAGATTACCTTGTAGAAGTGCGTGGGCACAGCGACAGAGGGTGGGCTGCCGATCATCTCATACTTGACGTACCACTTTCCATCGGCCTCTTTCTTGGGCAGATACAAAGGTCCTGTGACAATGCGAACGGAGGGGTACTTGACTGTCAGGCGACGGCAAAAGTCCTCGAAGTGCGCCCAGTAATCACGGTTGAAGCCATCTCCGACCTGAGGGCACATGTTTGAAAGGTAAAAAGTATCGTCCATAGCCTTTTGGGACCACTTGCAGTCGGCAGCGGGAACCTGGTGACCACGATCGAAGCCACTGCGGTAGTAGTCCTTGAGCGAAGCCCTGAACTTTTGTGGGACAGAGTCATCCTCGACGAAGTTACTGTGCTTGCGGTCTCCCTCGCGGATGGCGAGAGATGCAGGAGTAATATGTTCAACAACCCAGTGAGGGTTTCGTAGGCGGCGGTCGTACGAGGAGACAAGGCCAGAGCGGTTGGCAACGTCGGCGACAGGGCCAGGGAAACCGTATTCGAAGAGACCGGCAGGGTTCACGATCGCATTCGCATCGATGGGCGTGTGGGGAGGAGGGGCAGCGGCGGGAGGTCCAAAGACTTGAGCTGAAGGAATGGAGGGTGAGGCGGTAGGAGCAGGAAGGCCGGCGAAAGAATTCGAGGTTGACGGAGGAGGCGTAGCTAGAGTGTTGGTCTCCTCCATACGTTTGCCGCCTCGGATAGAGTAAAGAGCTGCTGTAATAGCAGCACCGCCTCCTGCGCCGAGGCAGGCCATGGTAGCGAGAGTAGTCTTGGACATGGTTATCCCTTAACAACGAGAAGAGCAGATAAAAGGAAAGAGAGAAAAGGGCTTAATCTGAACGAAAGGAACGATGCGTAAGTATGCTAAAACCAAATTTAAGGCAAGATCAGGCGCGATCTATACCCAATGGTGTTGAGTTGTAGAGCCTCGTGATATCAGATCGGTCACAGGGTTGAGTTGACGCCCATACCTAGAGCTTCCTGGACCCGTAGAAATTTGGAGATCGGAACGTGGGGGAGGTGTTTTGCCGCTTCTTATCGTTATCGGTGAATTTAGGGGTCTTTCTGTTCTCTTACAGTCGACGGGTATCTAACGTCATTGGTGGTATGGATAGTTTACCCTGGATGTAATACTCATTCTTATACTTGGAGGATACAATGTCAAGTTCTGATGTTACCACAGTTCGGAATTCAATAGATAAATGACCTAAAATAGGCTATATTTTCCAATCCAGTAGCTTGTTATAGCATAGATTACGTTTTTGATATAACTTCCGCAATGTTCATGGTACTCTATTGTTAGGCGATGCACATTGGTTGCTGCGGCTCCTAGAACTGCCCGTAATTGTTGCAAGTAGTAGTTATGAGAATCGAATCACAAGAGCTTTGTTGTTAGCTCGCTGCTCGTAATGATGACAAATACAACAAGTTGATTCGTGGCGCAGGTCGAATCTGAGAATCTATTTATCAGATCAGATTTGGAATGTATCATGGTGTAATACTGCAAGCCATAAGTCGTATGCATATGCACAAAACGCCATGAAGGGCATCTTGATGAGCGTCCATATCAACGACCAATACAATAGGTGAGTAACCCCCACGACGTCGAAACATTCGTGGAGAGCTCTTATTAATAGCGCATCAGTTCTAGTCGTTCACCTAGCACAATCGAAAGAGGCATGACTTATTCGTAAGCCAGGCGGTCAATGAAGCGCCGTCTTGTCCAATAGTTCGCAGGTGTTGAGACGTGAGAACCCTGAGGGACAGTTTTGTTGGAGACGCAAAGACGGCCTTGTAATGCATAAGTGAACCCCCATCTTTGCCCTAAAAGAGTCAAAGGAAACCTTATGTAAACACAGTCTCAAAGAGGTGGTTGAAATACCAAAGAAGGAGGCTTCAACTGAAAGAACCTGCCTCTTCTACTTGTCATTGACACGACTCGAGGCTAACAAGGTCTCCAAACCCAAGAGGTCCCCGCTCGTTCCATGCGCTAAACAAAACCGCATCGACCTCCCTACGTCAGACTTACCCAAAAAGATCGACAGCTTCTCTACTCATTATTCTCTTTGCGCTCATCACATTCTCGACACGACACGACTCGACATAGCTCGAGCTTCCATCCTTTGACCTCATCACTATCAACAACTCACCCCAGGCGCATACACTATACCGTACACCTTTAGCAGTATGGCCACGCCTGTGGCCTCCAGCAGCCTCGACAATGATACCCGCGGCTGGATCATGTGTGTAGTTAGCGGAATTGGTGAGTAGCTTCATATTCTTCATGCTCCAATAGGTTCTAAAGATTCGGGTTTCTAACAATTTCACACAGCTTGCGTTGTAGGCGCTTCCATAGTATGTGTCGATGTGATCGTTCGCTTGTTCCCTGGTAAGAAGAACTTTCGCATACAGGATAGCAATGTCTTTCTGGCATGCTCCCTGAGCCTGAGTTTTGGCGTCATGGTATTAATTCACCTTACTCGCGCCGTCGCATCTGCTAATGACTCGGTAGCTCTTCTCTGCATTGTACAGCATGTTGCCCGAATCCAAGGAATACTTTGAACAAGCAAAATGGTCCCAGCAAGCCGCTGGCTTACTCATGATGGCCTGTTTTGTTGGCGGTTTCATTGGTATCCAGGGTGTTTCACGATTGCTTCATCAATTCATGCCCACCCATGTCGTCGAATGCGACCATACCCACGATGAGAACGCGACGAAAGATAGCTCATTTCAGCATGACAGCAGACATTCTCGGGCGAGCCGTACCCGCCGTCAATCTTCATATCCGCCCCCATCTCAAGATGCCGCAGACAAAACCTTGCCCAACATTGCGAACGGAAATGGGCAGAATGTAGCCACCGAGTCTACTCCCCTTCTGGAGTCTACGTTGGGCAGCCCGACTGGAACCCTTAAACGACAAGCTTCCGCCCGTGATGGTATGCGACGTCCTAGCAGCCCAATTCGAAGCCGTACAGCCACGGGACTTACAGATGGTTTCCCCGAGAGGAGAAAGTCTATGCGGGAGGTTCATAAGCGAGTCATGTCCTTTGTACAAGATACAAAGTGCAACTGCGACGAGTCCAACTCTTGCTACGGATTTTCAGACCCTTGCGGCCAGGAGTGTTTCAAGCATCTGAGCAGCCGTCCCAGCCTACCTAGCAGACCTGGACGGCAATCCCAGATTTTGCGCACTACCACAGGGTCATTTTTGGGTCGCGGACACGAGAACTCTTATACTCCTCACGATCACCAGCATGATCATGAGCACGAGGAATCTGTGGAGCCATTTGTGAGGCCAACATATCGGACCAGCAGAGCCAAGTCGCGTGAGCCATTGGATCCGGTCGTTCCAGAAGAATGTTCCGAGCATGACGAAACTTGCTCATCTGCAGCAAGTGAGGAGGATGTTGAAGCCCAGCATCACCATCATGTTCCTACCAATGCTTTCTTGTCGATCGGTCTTCAAACCTCTATTGCCATCGCTCTGCACAAATTCCCCGAGGGGTTCATCACCTACGCCACCAACCACGTGAACCCATCTTTAGGGTTCAACGTTTTCATGGCCCTCTTCGTCCACAACATCACTGAGGGCTTTGCCATGTGTCTACCTCTATACATGGCTCTTGGCTCCCGCTGGCGCGCAATGGCCTGGTCGGCTTTCCTTGGTGGTCTTTCCCAGCCCATTGGCGCAGGCATTGCAGCATTGTGGTTTAAGCTTGCTGATAGAACAAACATGCAGCCCAATGCCGTTGCTTATGCCTGCCTCTTCGCCATAACCTCGGGTATCATGGTTAGTGTAGCTCTGCAATTGTTCGTGGAAAGTCTGAGTCTCAACCATAGCCGCAACCTCTGTATCTTCTTTGGTTTCCTCGGCATGGCTCTGTTGGGACTCAGCAACGCCCTCGTGGGATCCCACTAGATCACTGGACTCAGCCAGTGAAGGCATTTTTATGTTAGACGGTCCATACTCGGTTGTTGGTTTCTTTCGTCTTGTCTTTCGCGCGGTGTTTGGTTGGGTCGGAATTTGTCTTGTCTTGGGCCGGGTGGTAAAATTGGGACTGGGTGATACGGTATAGAACAGGGAAATCACTTATACAGGCTGGTTTACACACATCAAATCACTTTTATTACGTCGTAAGCCTATCCTCGATCCTTTTATGAAATGCAGTCATCTACATCATGAGTACATCTGCTTTGACCTCGCGGCCGGGTATCTATGTTTTTCATTTCCATAACAGAGCAACAGCACTGCTCCCTTTTTCACGTCTAACTCCTCTTTTTGCTCAGAGACGATCGAGAGCCGGGTCGACAAGGGGGTCCTGGTTTGTAGGATCCCGTGCTAACAAAAGTATGTTGGTCTCATCCTCGGGCCAATCGTCGTGAGGGGGGCCGTAGTCCATGGACGCAGCGAAAATATCGTCCTCCGGCATCATTCCTGACCAGGATGGTGTGTTAGGAAAGCTGCCCTCAAACAAGTACTGAGATGGGTCAAATGGCTCTCCGGATAGAAGCAGCGCTGGATCCGGAACTGGTGGGTGATATAGCTCGATATGGGCATCTCGATCATGATAGCGGAGGAAGGCTTCATGACAGTGAGGGCAAAATATAGTTCGTTCTGCCAGTGTGGCAACAGCGGAAATTTCGTCAATGATGTTTACTTCCTGAGATGATTCTGGCCTGTAAGATTTGGGACGCTCGTGGCCAAGGTGCTTATAGCGGATGTGATCCTCCAACCGACCCTTGGTACTGAACTTATCGCCACAGCCTTGGTCGTTGGTCCAACCCAGCAGATCTGCACCGCCAACATCTATTTGACCACAAATGAATCGGAATCCTTCGTGTGCAGTGCGGATGTGCGCGTTAAGATTTGATTTCTTGGTGAACTTCTTGGGGCATTCGTCATAAGGACATGGTATGTTCTTTCGATCTTCAACGGACTGGCCAGAGTGGTGCATTTCCACGTGCCTCTCAAGTTCCCAGCGTGAGCCGGGTATGAACTCACAGAAGATACAGTTTTGATGCTCTTGACGAACGTGTGCTTGGAGTAATACTTCAGTCGTAAATCCCACACGTTGTCCAGTGCCGTCAGGCATCTTTTTCGATGCACATTCGCCGCACCAGAACTTGGCCTCACCATGGTCTTTCTCACGGTGTCGTTTAAGCGCAGCCTTGGAGTCAACGGCCAGTTGGCATCCTGGTTCGGGACATTGGAGTGCAGGCAGACCCTGATGGTCTTTTCGCACGTGCTTGCTCAATGTCTCCTTCTTTCTGAAGCTCTGTCCACATTCTTGACAGCGAAACCTCTCTTCGCCCTCATGGACAGCCTGGTGTCGTTTGAGGCGAGTACCCGTCACAAAGCTCTTGCCGCAACCTTCTTTTGGACAAACGTGTTTTCGCTCGAGTGTGTGCACTGCTTTAATATGTTGTTTCAAATGCTTGTCCTCGATGTAGTCCTTGTCACAACCATCGTAGGGGCATTTAAATGGACGAGAATTGGTATGCGAATTGAGATGATCTCGTAATCTGGCAGGGCGGTTGAAAGTTTTAGGACAACCAGGCCAAGTACAGGCAAGAGTTTTGTAATCGGAAGGAAACTTGGTCCTAGGAGTGGTCGCAGCAGTGTTTATCGTCTGAGGCGAGTCGGGTTCCAGGGCGGAATATGGGGTATGAGCACTAGTCAAGTCGTCCTCGACATCATCAATATCTAAGTTTGTGATATCAGCAAATGCATATGAAAGCTCACAATTAGCAATGAAACTTACATAAATCGTCTGGACCTCCACGATTGAGTCTCTTCGCCTGAGGGAACTCGAGTGCTGCCTCCGCAGCATCTCTTTTGTCTGTCATGATTGTATCATGCTCAGTACCTTGCACTGGTAATTGTCGAGGTCGAATCGAGCTTTGAGTGGCAGAATCGATATCAAAATTAAGGCGGTGGCTGCTGATTTTTGTGGTGGGGGGCTTGACAGGGATCAAAGGTGAGCGCGACCCACCATCCCCTGGAGCTTCGCGCTCTGTCTAAAGTTGCGGCGCGCCGGAGAATTATCGGCAGAACTAGGTTTTACTTTGTTCTTCTCCAGAACTTTTTTACGAGGTTGGCCTGGCCGATTCTCAACTACACATTGTAAAGACGACTTACAACCGCAATACTTCCCACACTTACCAAGTTCTTACTCGATATCATACATCATGTCTGACTTTGGCGATGACGATATGGGTGGTGCTGGAGGGTAAGTTGCTTCGCGAACCTGCCGAAGCGCACGCGATTCTAACTACAAGGCAGCGACGAGCCCATGTACGAGGACGAGGAGGGCAACGACTACTACGACGCTGAGGTGATGGATGATGAGGATGGCGATCAGCAGCAAAATGGACAAGAGGATAACGTTGTTGTCTCTGGAGATCCTTCTGCCGCCGCCAACGCGCTCAAAGGCGGCGACAAGCTACTCAAAGACAAGAAGATCCCCGAAAGCGAACGAACCACTACACCCTACATGACCAAGTACGAGAGAGCACGTATTCTCGGCACTCGCGCTCTGCAGATCAGGTTCGCATTACTTGGACGAATACATCAGCACCAGAAGACTAACATGGTATAGCATGAATGCGCCTGTGCTTGTCGATCTCGAGGGTGAGACCGACCCTCTTCAGATCGCGATCAAGGAGATGCGGGAGAAGAAGATCCCCTTGATCGTGAGGCGATACATGCCTGATGGCTAGTAAGTAATTCTTGCTTTGAAGGGGAGACAACCGTACTGACACGCGTGGTACAGCTATGAGGACTGGACCTGCGAGGAACTGCTGCAGTAAGCGAGTGAAGGACTGGCTCGAAACGAAATAATCGGTTGCCTACGAGTCGTATATATCCATGCGGCCCATTAGTCCACAATCGAGCTGGAACGTCGTGTGCTGCCCTCTGGCTTGGCATATTGAGTAGCATATCTGGAGGTTAATTAATGATGTATAAGCGCGGCGTTTGAGATTGAGATTGATTTACACAGGAACTAGACAAAAGAAAAGAAGGAAATCGCATTGCTTCTGTGTCTGCGTGCACGAGTGTGTTGATGGACTCTGGCGAATTCGTTGTCAAAGACGGGCAAACTACAACGTTGCATTGTAGCCATGTTGGGCTTGTCTTGTGAAATTCCACGCGGGAATCATGCCAAGCGGGAATGGCTTTTGTGAGATGCCGTGGCCTGGATAGGGCCGACCAGATTGTGTTTCTCTGAAACACTGGGGCGAGACATGACGGCATCCTTTTGGTTTTGGATGTACGTTGATTAACGTCGAATGGTTTGATAGATGGCCAGTCCAAGCAAGGGGGCAATCTGCCATACCGCGCAAACCATGTCGGCAGATCTCTCATCATTACAGACGCACAGTCGGCAAGCAGAAGATCAGATGAGTCTCCCTCAATCCGACTTTTCGAGATCAGACTGCGTTGCATTCAAGGATAGTCCAAACTCATACAGACCTAGCCGTAATAGTTACAAGGTATCCAAATATATCCCTACATCATTATTGTAACTTCCGTTGCGTTCGTGATGTGTTTGCTGCTGTTGCATCAAGAATTATTCTTATCCGTACAAGCAAACGAATGTTCCAGCCACCCACCCCACGAGTCTAGATTGGTTCTTTTCAGTCTACGACGTTGTGCTACCGTAGGTCCGGAAACGGGCCAAGTGGCACAGCCGTGACAGCCGTAGCTTTGCAGATCCTCCAAGTAAACAAACCTATGGGAGATGTCATTCAGCAGGGCTCTAGTCACGAACGGTCTTGGCCTTTGCAAAAGGCAGTTGGATGGTGGTTTAACTTTGCAAATGACCTATTGATCTCCCTTCTTCAGTGGGGACGTCAGAGCTGAACGGCATGACGTCGGTGGTGATTGTTGCCATTGTTTTTCAAGTCTGACAGTGATGAAAGTTTGCGTCTAGTTGCACGAGTCGTATGCAGGAAATCTTAGGCGAGTTTAGAGAACTTTAACGTAAAAGAGGCTGGCCGAACCTGTGGTGTTGTGACGGACGGTGGTTGGTATCGCCTACGTTGGACTAACAACAAACAACAGCTTCGACTCAACAAACATCCATAATTACCTCTCATCCATATATCTTGATAGCCCCAACCTCTACCAAGAATCTCCCTGATGATTCAAATCTTTGAACTGTTTTCATCTCAAGCACTCTCAGTCCACGGCAATTCCACATTTCTACATTTCTAGGACACAACATCATACCCGCCACAATGAAGCTTTTCATTACCATCATTACATTCCTTTCCGCCATGAGTGTTTCTGCGTCACCTCTTTTTGATGCACTATTTCTTCACAAGAGACAAATAGGAGGTGTAAGGCTATACCTTTCTCCAGCAATACTCGTTTCCACACTGACATCCTCTTTCAAGGTCTTGATTTGCACTGGTGCCAATCAAACGGGCGATTGCACTCATAAAGTATACGAGCTCGAGAAATGCCATCAACTTCCAAAGCCCTACTACCACAACGTCAGCACCTTCGCACCCGATGGAGAATCGTTTCAGTGTTACCCTCGCACAACTGGCTGTGATGACATCTGCAAGAGTCCCACGGGGTGTACGTTTGGCCCTGTCGATTTCAACTACGAGCATAAGGACAACTTGACTGCGATACAATGGAACACTCTTTTCAGCAGCTTCGATTGTTTCCTCAAGAAAAAGAAATCGTCATCGTTACTCGCATGATTACTGAGGAAAACAAGCAGTCTTCTGGCTACTCATTTGTTGAGGCTTGTGGGCATGAATAATGGGCGCATGGAGTTCTTGGGTATAGTGATAACAGCGATTACGATGATTTTATACAAATGTCCTACAATAGGAATAAACCTCGATAAGCTTGGGTAGATTCCTAGACCAATTCTACAAATCCGGTCGAGTACTTGACCATTATCCTTATCTTTTACTCGAGACTGCACAGCATTTTCTACTTTTGTCTTGTCTTCTCCGACCCGTGACACGGAGAGGATTCCGGCCTCCGGAGCCGGGAGATAATTCGGCATTCGTCATAACGATGAAAGCATCCCGATACCGATGGTGGGGTAAAGGTTACCCCGGACCACACCTTGACTGGAAGCTTCCCCTCCCTCGGACGGAGCTCGACTATTTCATAGCAAGGTACCTGACATCTTCCACTTCATTCTCTTTAGTCTTGAAACTATTTTCGAGTTGATTCTCGTCAATTGCATTGTCTCGCCTGGAAGAAAACACCATCACTCTAGTGACATCACAATCGCCCAGCATGGCTTTCACCACAAACGCGACCATCAACAGCTTCGGCGGACGCTTCTTGAAGCTCTCTCACAAGTCCGCCGTTACAGGAACACCCATGAACGCAACCCTCTACCTCCCCGGTTCGGCTTCATCTTCCAAGCCTGCGCCTCTCCTCATCTACCTCTCGGGCCTCACATGCACTCCTGACAACGTCACCGAGAAGGGCTTTCTCCAAGCGCACGCCTCTAAGCTCGGCCTTGCCCTCCTCTACCCAGACACTTCTCCTCGCGGGCTCAATTTGCCCGGTGAGGACGACGCCTATGACTTCGGCAGTGGCGCCGGCTTCTACATCGATGCCAAGAAGGATCCCTACGGCAAGCACTACAAGATGGAGACATATGTTGGCACTGAGCTGCCTGATCTTATCTTCAAGGAGTTCAAGGAGATTGATTCTTCTCGTGTGTCTATCTCTGGTCACTCCATGGGAGGTCACGGTGCTTTGACTCTGTTCCTCAAGAACCCTGGCAAGTACAAGAGTGTCAGTGCCTGGGCGCCTATCTCCAACCCTTCTCAGTGCCCCTGGGGCGAGAAGGCTTTCAAGGGCTACTTGGGTGAGGATAAGGAGGAGTGGAAGAAGCACGACGCTACTGAGCTCGTCAAGAGCTGGAAGGGCAACTTCCCTGCCCTCATCGACGTGGTAAGTTTTGACCTTGTATCAGTTCCATACCATAGGCTGTCAACTAACAAACCCAGGGTACTGCCGACAACTTCTACAAGCAGGGTCAGCTTCTCCCCGAGAACTTGGAGAAGGCTGTCAAGGAGGCTGGTATTGATGGTCTAAACCTCCGCTATCAGGATGTAAGTGCCTCTCACATCTTTCAACCAATTCGTTGCTGACATGTCTTCAGGGCCACGACCACTCCTACTTCTTCATCTCTACCTTTGGCGAGGACCATGTCAAGCACGCTGCCAAGGCCTTGGGTCTTTTGTGACTACCGCGCAGTGCGTTGTAAAACAGGTATAGAACCAACAGTTTTCTAAAAAATAATCAGTTGGGTTGTCTACGGTGGCATCTTGAAAGTAATGAGCAACTTGTATGCAAGAATGGATACATGGCTTTGTGGTAGCCATGATGATGCATGGCGCTGGTTCTAGCTGATAAGAGGCCGCAATTCCGTGGGTCAAACAACCCGGGAAAAGTTTAAATGATAATATTATGTTCCAAACCACTTCAAATAGTGATTCTGTTTGAGTATGAAAAGGTGGCTGTCTTCTCCTGATATTTGAAAAACGCCGCCCAGAGTGTTGAGAGGTATATGATGCGCCGTGAAGCCATTGTCATGACACCACCAACCTTACTCCAGCCCACAAGCAATACTCCTTAAACCCGTATATGAACTCCAGCCGAAACGGTCAGGTCGCTAGCCGCTCCATTTCTGCACTAATCCCCTCCTTCTCGAGCTTCGCCTGCATCTCTGCATCCACTTCCCGACGCAGACGCATATACGCCAGTTTCTCAAACCGGCTGAGACTCCTCCACCAGTGCTGTCCCGCTTCGTGGTCGGCGATACGCTCCAACAGATCTGCAGTTCTAAGACGGACCTCACGGTCTTTGTGGAATAGACCGAGGCCAAGATAGAACAGGCCGGCGTGAGATTCTGGGGCGACACTGAGTAGTAAACAGATCTCATCGTAAGTGTGTACGTGTTTGGAAACAGTGAGATAAATGTCTCTGCTTTGGGCAGGTGTCAAACGTTGCATTCGTAAGCGGTCGTGGAGATGTGCCAGGTCAAGACCTTTCAATGGTCTGATGGTATAAATTTGTGCCAAATCCTACTTGTTATTAGTTCTGAGCCGTATCATATTCAGCATGAGGTACTCACCTGGATGAAGCTGTAATAACTTCGAGTGTTGCGCCATCCCTCTATTCTTGTCACGTTACCAGCAAGCTCCTTATGCTTCGCCGTATCGTCCGACCAGACGTAGCCGTGTCCATTGGCACCTGGCGGCATCAAGTCCTGATCCTCGCCTCCAATGTATAAGGCACTGGCTCCGTATACGCCTTCTTCAAATTTGGCCGCGATCTGGGTAAACTTGGCGACCCAGTCGCGCCATTTCGCTCGAATCACTCTCTCGCCGTGTCGTGCCGCTATACTCCTCAGGACATCCGCCATGAATGCATTGTCCCCCGTGTAGTCTTGACTTGTATTTGCGGTACCGCTAGCTATAGTTGCAAAGGCTAGATTCTGTTGTTGGAAGTATTGTAGGCCCTCTGTCACAGGGGCAGAATCGATCTTTGTACTGATCTTGACCCTCCCGGTGGGTAAATCGCACAAGACGTCCCACCACTCGGGGTGAAGCTCGAAGGTTGGGTTTGTTACACCAGCAATAAAACCGGGTACGTTGAGCAAGTCATCGATTTTAGTCAGGTCGGTGTACGGGAAGGCATGTCGTGTAAACCCACGAAGAATACCCCCAGATGCCAGCGCGCACGCAGCTAAGACAGCTTCTGCAACCTCGCCTGAGGGCATGTTGTGTCCCAGAAATATGATCCTCTTTTGTGTCAACAGCGCGTTTGCTAGAACAATGATCGGGTGTGTGTTGGCTCCATTGGTTGTGAGGTGCGGGTGCAGAGCAAAAGGTTGAGGCGACTTTTGGTGAGAGTCCGAAAAGTTCTGAATGAGTTTGATGAGCGAGAAGTCACCGACGGTTTCAGGCATAACCGCTACAGGCACTTTGATAGGAATTGGTATGCCCTTGTACATGACCTTGCTCTCAAACTCATGTGTATCACGAGGAACAGAGTAAACTGACTGGCCACCTTCAACATGGGCCTTTGTGCCAGCTCTTGATATGCCTGTCAGCTTTGTTGGGCTCTTTGCCGCGTCCAATGACTGATCTACTGCCTCCTCACGCTGGTCTTCGGCTATCCGCATCTGAATCATCTGTTCAAACTTTTCCACAAAGAGATCCCTGTTATCGCTTGCTTGTAACAGATGGCGCTCAAGAAGGCTGAGCCTGGGCATTAGAGACAAGTCCATGGCGTTGACTGAGTCGTATAGCATAGCCAGTGTCTCTGGAACGGGCGCTTTAAAGTATTCCTCCAAGGCCAATAACAGTAGCGGCTAAACAGACTGTTAGCAGACGCATAAATACACGACTCATGTGGGAAGGCTACTTGCCTTGTATATATGCAAGAAGGGATGCCGCGTGCAGATGGCCATGGCCTTGACAATGGCCCCGCGCTTGACTGACTTATCATGTTTAGTGTTGACCAGATTAAGCACATAAATTAAAGGAGGACCCTCGCCGCCCTCAGGTTCGCTGTCGGATTCGCTGTCGTCTTCATCGTCTTCGTTGTCGTCATTCCATTCGTCCTCTGGTAGGTCCTCCTCATTTTCCTCGTCTTCCTCGTCGATTATACCGGCCGCCTTATCGCGTCGCCTCTTTCTCCTCTTCTTTCGATTCTCTTTAGACTTGCGCTCCTCGTCTTCCTCTTCTTGGCTCGTGTCCTTGTGGAGAAAGAAGATGGTCCAGTCCTGGTTGCGGGCATGGGCTTGATCCGGTAGCATGAGTTCTGCCAGCATATTCTCGTCTCCTGTGATCGCAACTGGGTATTGATGCTCCATAACAGGGCCTCTATCGATATCGAAGGATGCGACAAGGATGTATTCGACATGGTTTTCGGTAGAGCTTCGTGGGTACTGTGGGCGAAGCTTCCTTGAAGGTCTAGAATGAGGATTGATTCGTCGAGGAGCGGAAAGAGACGAGTGTTGAGAAGAAAGGCCGGTCGAAGGCGTTTTCGACCGAGACTGAGAATTGGGATCGGAGAGGCGATCGGCTTCTGGCCCAGGAGGGAGAGTAGACCTCGAGGGAGGTGGTGAGGCCTGTGACATTTGCGATTCGGGGCGCGAAGAGTGAAATGAAGCTAAGGAGGTTCGTCGGTTGGACGCTGAAGCATTTGAGAAAGTGCTAGGGCTATGTTTATGACCTTGAGCGAATGTACTGCTGCCAGTTGTCTTGGCCAAGAATGGCAGCGTTGACTGGAACGAAGAAGCCATGATGGAGCCAGTCGGGGATGGATGTAGGCCAGGATGCCGAGACACAAAACAACACCAGAAACAGGAACAGAAACACGACAGCCCTCACTAGACAGCCCTCGTAGGTTCCGGGTTGGGTGTTGCTGCTTTGCGATGGTACTCGGGGACGTCCGACAGGTTACAATACAGCTAGCCTAGGGTTGAACGATGCGGTGTAAATGCAAGGTAAATGTGCTGTGGGATCGACAGCTGTTCCACTTTGGGCGTTACCTTCACCTTATTCTCCTCAATTGAATGCAGCAGCAAGGCGGCTGTTATGGTACGGTACCACTGCGGCCAGAGGTTGTAACAGAAACAACAGAAACAGATTTAGAGAGTGTGTTGTAACCGAGACATGGTCCGCCACAAGTGGGCGCAACTTGCGCAACGAGGCTTGATGTTCCAGTAGAGATAGAGACCGGCAGAGCAGATATGTCGAGATTGGAACAAAGAAGAGGCAACAATCTATGTTTCGTGTATCCGTACTTGCGATGGGATTGAAGATAAAAGAAATTGAACAAATACTGGCCGTATCTTGTTTTGTCGTATAAAGGGTTATCGGCCAACCTCAAGAATAGGTTGTAGGCATATCCACAACGCCGGGTCTGGTCCCCCTCATTCCCATTTAACAGACAGTTATCAACCCCCTGAACGGAGTAAAGCTGTTTGCGTCCACCACCCCCTAGACTAAATGATCCTTTGGCGGCATCCGCGGTATCGTGCCTGTGCCTCTAAGGGTCGGTAGTTCATTGGATCTCATTTACGACCAACCGCATCGAAAAACATCGGGCAAAAGTATCACTAACCACTCAAAACCCATTCCCCCGCTAAGGAAAAGGGTCGTTCTCGTCCCCCGAATCGCAACCTTCAGCTTGGGTTGGGGTGTGATGTGTATCCATGCTCATTAGCGTCATGCAAGTGCCACTCTAGAGGCTTGTGTCAGCTGTGGCACGGCATATCTGTGGCGTCCATGCCTCCCTACAATTTGTCCTGATCTCCCTGGGAACCACTTTCTTGTTTACTTTGGCGAACCTCGTTAAAGTGCATTGCTGTACAACCTCAATTGCTCCCCCAAATGACGACAACAGCTACCCAACACCATCCCACAGACAATTGATCGCTTTGACTACCCCGTTATCTCGAAAAATTATCCTCAAATCATTCCTTCTTTTCCTCGCCTGTTTCCTAACCTGTTTATTTTCCCATCTCCGCTCGGCGGACCCACGTACACGACAATGGTACTTCCTCCATGACGAACTATCCCTGGCAAATTGACGCCCGTACCAGCTAACACCGTCATTTTCAGTCTGTACCTGTAACATACAAGCCTTCTCCTCTTGGCTATGGCTCTTCTCCTACACGCAGTTCACCCTTTCGTCGAGCCGAATCTCCTGCTTCGCCATCTCCCCTCCGACAAACCACACCAACTGGATCCCCGACAAAGGCCGGACTCTTTGGATCAACATCGCGCTTCGTTAGACCTACTACTCCCACAAGCACACAGCCTAGCTGGACCCCGAAGCCCAAAACACCAGTGAGAGACAGCATGGCTTCATCACCTACACGAATGTCCCCGACTCCACGGACGCCAATTTCCAAAACCCTGGGTAACGGCAATGCTCTATCACAATTACAAGCGACTCAGGTCCGGACATTGCGAGATGCCTTCCAGATCATGGATCGAGATTGCGATGGTGTTGTGAACCGCGAAGATGTAACCGACATGTTAAACCAACTCGGTATGGAAGATGCTGCTACATTGCGAACAGGACGAATGGCAACTAACATTACCTACAGGTCTCCCCTCCAACCCAGCCGATGTATCCAAGTTCTTCCCTCCATCTGCGCCCCAGACTATCACGCTTGCAACATTTCTCAACTCGCTTGCCGACGCGCTAGCAGCACTCTCAGACAGTGCCGAGCTGCTTAATGCCTTCTCGGCCTTTGACGATGATGACAGCGGCCAAGTAGATCTTGATGAACTGCGAAACGCTCTACTCGAAACAGCACCTGAACCTGGCGAGAAGGCCTTGACTGCGAGTGAAGTGGATAAGATCATGAACGGATTCACTGGACGAAGAGGCTTTAACCGCAACATGAACGCTCACCGGGGCGCCAAGAGAGGCGATGTATTCAAGTACCAGGAATTTGTTGGCTCTATCATGGGCTCCAACAACGGATCGGAGAACCAGTCCAACGAGAACCAAGAGTACTGAAGTCGGGTCGGGTTAGTAATGGTTAACAAATTCCCGTCAAGCAACAGAGCTTGTAACAACACACTGTTATTGTAGCATCCACTCTATAGGGTCTTGCGGGGGCCGAGTTCGAGGAGTCTTTGCAATCTTTTTCTTGTTTGATATGACGCAACTCTATGGCTACTTTTGCTTCGGAAAAGGATGGTTGGTTGATTGGTTTTGGTATGGTTCATGGTTCGGGGTTAGCACTTGGGTATAGCATAAGATAACGAACAAGCGCACGATTAATTGTTATATATCGAAAGTTCAAAAACTGCCATGCAGATCTGACTGGCGAACTACAACAAAATTGCTTAGTAACTGCGAGGTATGTCGCCAGTCATGATCTCGATCTTGGCTAGTTGAGTCTATCTCACATCCAGCAACGATATGCCGTCTCTACGATGAATGCGGATTTGAAGACTTTTCCCACATAGGGACAGTCATAACTGAGTGCATGTTGCTGGGATGCTTGGGATGCGAAGCAGGGCGTGAGATGTATGGCCGGGGCTTGTAATCATGGCCGGTATTAGTCCTGTGTCTATATCCAGTTCAAGTGTTATTTCTACCAGTCAATCAAGTTCAATATGTTGACTCGTCGATAGGGTAGCAATCCGGCAATGCTGTTTGAGAAACATCTCTTGACACATATACAATTGTGTAAGAGCTGGCTCTGTATAGTCACTTACACTTGCTAGCTTTTCATATTCCTTGATTGATGTGATACTGGCCATTACATCTACATATCCGGAACGGTACATGATAAGTTACTGTGTATGTATCCGCCGATGAATCAAATACTAATTTTATCCTGCAATATAAAATGGCGAAGTGGTACACTTGTCACGGTTCGCTTAGTGCTTCTGGAGCCCACCTAAGAGTAACAAAGCTTTCGACTGACGGTATCCGTGAACATTATTTCATCAAGCACATTGTACTCTCTTCAAGGGCGACGATAGGCTGCTGATTCGGTGTTCAAGTAGACCAATCTCTTCGTTGGTGAAACGTGAGAATGTCTGTGATTAACACACTCTATCTAGGAATTCTAGCAATCACCGACGCCCTATAGGAAATCTGCATGCGTCATGTCAACGAATAAAGAGTAAATAATGGTTTTCTTTCTGTTGCTTGATGCTATGTGCTTTCTGATGTGATACAGCGTCGCACAGGGATGTCTCTGTCTGTCTTTGTCATACAAGATATACCCGACAGCTGTATCTAAAATAGACAAGGAGCTCCACATTGACGAAGGCAAGGTAACACAAGAATGAGTGGTTATGGCAAATGTCGTTGTTGAGTTGCATATAGCAACGTGGTCTTTCTCTCTACGAGCACTGAGCTCGGTCAGGATTGATATGCTTGCAATAGGAGGCATTTAATTTGTTCAAAACAAACGGGCTGGACGATGGCCTTGGCTTGAGGTGACAGGCATACACAGGTACATAGGCACACAATCCGGGGATCCGTGGACTGCAATGATTTGCAGCCAAGCGAAACACAAGCCCATTGAGGATCCCAGCTTCATGGCCTGAAGAGCAGGTGGTTGACCCGCCACTTTTGGCCTTTGACAAGAGAACAAGAGTGATGTAGGGGCGCCTAATTACAGCCTGTAAGAATCGAGAATGGCTGGAAAAAACGTTGTCAGGGTCCTTAATATTGGAGACAGCGGGCGGCCCCACTGAACCTTCTAGAATGGATGACGTCTGGTTAAGCGCAAAGCCCCGATATTAGGTTAGCCTTCCACGGGCCGGGGCTTGACGGGACCTGGGTTACCTGACCACGGGCACTAAAACTTATTAGTTGAGCTTGACGCGGGGTGAGGATTGTATGAAATTAGTTGAGAGGCTTTTTTTTCTTTTCTTTTCTTTTTCCTGGGTTGAGCTTTCACTCTATGCCTTGGCAGGTAACATTCCGTCATTGTGGGATTTGGTTAACAGCGGAACCTGTTGTTTTTGGCTATGTTCCGTTGTCAAGACAAGCTTTGGTGCTCTTCCTGTTGTAATTAGAGATTGATATTCATGGGTACTATTCCCAACCTCCATCTTCTTATGCAAACTATCCGGTTGGCTATGAGTGTGCATATGCGATGAATTGTTGTCTAAACCATTAAAGATTTGACCCAACAACACTCTCGGGCTGTTAGACTCCGTCGTTATTACACCTGGCCCCCCTGCTGCAATAACTCTATACCTAGTCTCCCGTGGTGACCATGTACAAGATACTCGCACAGCAGGCAAACAGATCATGTGCTGCCCAAGTCTCGGAGACGTGTAGCCAAATTGTAGAATACCATGTCATTTGACGTGACCCTGACAAGTCACAATTTTGTTTTTTGTTCTCATTTCATTCCCCTGGGGTAGTTACTCAGCTGTCGTAGACACTGTAGGCAAAATGCTTAGTCTCCCACCAGTCGGCAACTATGGACACCTGCAGAACCCAGCCTCTTTTCCCCAACTTGCGGCGACCTGACAGGCTGAGGGGATGAAAGGGCGGATTACTACTATAGGAAATCAGGCGGTTCAATGGTGTTTTTTTCCACACATAGTTGTATAAGAAAGAAAAAAATGCCCTGGGCTTAGACTTAGGCTTGGGCCTGGATCGGCCGTTGTCGCTTGTAACTCGTCACTCGTCACTGTCATAGCCCGGTTCGCTCATCTCATTAACAGCCTGTCCCGTTGTCTTTAGCTGCTGGCGATTCGTGTACGGATACTGGCTCAACAAGGGTCGGTTTCTCCTCCATCATCTCATCTCTTGTCCTGTCCTGTCTTGCCCCCGACTTGTTTTCCTTCTGGATCACTCACTTTTCTATCTCGTCACTTTCCTCCTTTCCTCTCTTTTGACTCTCTATTACCGTCATTTCCTCCATCTACCACTCCCTGCTCCCATCCCTATCCTTCAGACTACATCCCGCCCCTTTAGGCTCAAGAGCCGCACAACCCGTCCCGGAGCCACTTGAGAGGGAGCGCCCCGGAAAAAAATTCGGTTTTTTCCTTAACGCCCGTTTAGGGCATCGACTCGGACAGTAAAGTATCCGGCATAACCTTGTTACGGGGATTCTTGGGGATTCTTCCATCCCGTCTAAAGTATTCTTTAAGTCAGTCGGGAACTTTGTTTGGTCCAAATGAAGAACTTCTTTGGTAGCGGCAAGAAGCCAACGTCCTCATCCACTCCGTCTTCTTCAAGAAAGTCCGCCACTTTTGAAGAGCGCGACCGAGAGCACGACTCTGACCCTCCTCCCTACTCCGAGCCTTCTTCGCCCGCCCGAGAGAAGTCGCCTTCAAAATCTTCAAGGAAGTTATCTCGGCCCGCCTCTTTCGCAGACTCATCAAAGACCTCACATTCCTCTAGATTGTCGAGGCAATCTACCGATCCCGGTCACCGTCATACCTCTTCTTCTCGTCGACCTAAATACGAGCCTGAGACGCACCCTCTTAACCTCCCCCCCGAAGAGCGCAAGCGATTGTCCGCTCTTGCCGCAGCCATGAACGGTGGTAACTCGATGGATGTTGACAGCGAGCCTGTTAACGGCGCTCGCTCTCCAACTCCTCCCAACCCTAAATCCAACGCTCAGGCCAACTTCTCCGTTCCCATCCCCAACGGTACCAGTCATGATGACGGTGCCCCTCCACCTCCTCCCCATAAGTCCAATCCTGGAAGCCCAACGATTACGCCCGAGGAGGATGCTGAAGCCTACAAGGCTGCGGGCAACCGATTTTTCAAGGACAAGAATTATTACAAGGCTATCGAGCAGTACAGCAAAGGTATGCATCGCCGCTTTTTACCAGGCTCCCATCTCTGCAACTTTTTTTTTTGGCCTGGTCTGGTACATCTCAAATGCTGACATCCAATCGTAGCTGTCGACCTGTTCCCCTTTTCCGCTACTTACCTAGGCAACCGAGCTGCTGCTTATATGTCTAACGGTCAATATGAGCATGCTCTTGAAGACTGCTCAAGGGCTGCCGATTATGAACCCCAGAATGCCAAGATCCTTCTGCGCCTGGCCCGCATCTACACGGGTCTGGGCCGACCAGATGAGGCCATGACAACCTTCAACCGCATTGAGCCCCCTCCATCCGCTAAGGACATGGCACCGGCCAAGGAGATGTTGCATCACATTCAGTCTGCCCGTGATATCCTTCAAAAGGGCTCTGGATCCGGTATGTCCATGGTGCTCCATGCCCTCGATCTGGCCGAGCGTGGTCTGGGTCCTCGTGTGAGCAAGCCCCGCAAATGGCAGCTCATGCGTGGAGAGGCTTTCCTGTTGATGGGACGTGAGAACTCTTTGGGAGAGGCGCAAAATATCGCCATGAATTTGCTCCGAGGCAACAACCAGGACCCTGAGGCTCTTGTCCTTCGAGGACGTGTTCTTTACAACCAAGGAGAGAACGACAAGGCTATTCAGTGCTTCCGTATGGCCATCAACTGTGATCCTGATTTCCGTGATGCTGTCAAGTGGCTCAGGGTTGTTCAGAGACTCGATCGTATGAAGGAAGAGGGCAATGCTGATTTCAAAGCTGGCCGTCTACAGCCCGCTATTGAGAAGTACACAAGTGCTCTGGAGATCGACCCCTCCAATAAGAGTATGAACTCCAAGTTGTTGCAGAACCGAGCACAATGCAAGATCAAGCTCAAGCAATACGATGATGCTATCGCTGACTGCGAACGGGCTGTCAGTCTTGACCCCGGTTACACCAAGGCCCGCAAGACCAAGGCCAATGCTTTGGGCGGCGCCGAAAGATGGGAAGATGCCGTCAAGGAATGGAAGGTGATTCAGGAGATCGAACCAGAGGATCGTAACATTGCCCGAGAGATCCGCAAGGCAGAGTTGGAGCTCAAGAAGGCCCAACGAAAGGATTACTACAAGATCGTGGGCGTCGAGAAGACGGCCAATGCTGATGAGATCAAGAAGGCATACCGCAAGATGGCTGTTAAGCTTCACCCTGACAAGAACCCTGGCGACTCTCACGCCGAGGAAAAGTTCAAGGACTTGCAGGAGGCTTACGAGACTTTGAGCGACCCTCAGTAAGAAATTCCCAAGCAACTTGACCACACAAATTACTGACTTCATTCTTAGGAAGCGTGCTGCCTATGATAACGGCGATGACCTTATGGACCCAAACGACATGTTCGGCGGCGGAGGCATGGGAGGAGGAATGGGTGGCATTGACCCTGAGATCCTCTTTAGCATGATGGGCCAGCAAGGCTTTGGTGGTGGTGGCGGTGGTTTCCGATCAGCTGGAGGCTTCCCTGGCGGTGGTGGCGGTGGTGCTCACTTCAACTTCGGTGGTGATCCCAGGCAACAGCGTGGAGGATACCCCGGCGGTTTCAATTTTTCATGACCATCCGGCGCTGATGATGATTATGACATAGAGGACAGCGAGGATGAGGATGCGGACTTTTACTATGAACAAGATGAGGACGACGAGGAAGATGAAGGACAAGACGACGGCTATGCAGTACCCCTCAGCGAAGAGGGCTTCTACCCACAAATGCCGACGAACAGCAAACCCCGAGGCCACTTTCAACAGCGCCGAGAAGCCCACGATCAACTAGTCGATACTGTACGACGATACGGCACATATTTCCTGGCAGCAGCTGTTTTGCTCCCTTGGCAGCTGGTGGTACTGGTTTTAACGCTGGTTGGATCCGCGTACATATGCATGAAGCACATTCCAATCTTTGGAGGGAAAAGAGCGTCGACGTTGTAAAACGTATTACCTATATAATGGGGACGGGTCGCATATGCTACATAAGATGCCATTGTTGCGGCGTTTGTTTTGAGTATAGACATTAGCGAGGCCGAGCAATGCTAGAGGTAACTGATTGCCTGAGGGGCCTCAGGATACGGACGCGAGCTCTTTATTTATTTAGATGGGTTCCTGGGGGATTGTGTTACATGCATACGACGTCAAATCTTGGCATAATAGACGATTGTCCGCGAAACTATTCTACAGTGTGTCTATGTGAAATCTATGGTGTGTTTCATGATCAAAGTTCCTTGTTGTATCTATTGGATCGCATCGCAATCGGAGCTCTTCATTTCGCAATGGTCACGTACTTGGGTCAATTCTTGACCGTTACCTATACTTCCTTGTAATCTCAAAGCATCGAAATAGTGCGTTTATTTGCGCGGCACTACGCGCGCTTTGGGTATCATAAAACTACGGTCCTGGAGCGGTGACCATATAGAGAAAATAAGCTCATAACATGAGCGACGCGGCAATTCGCATTTGTTGATCCATCTTCAAACCCTCTCAAGCAGCCGACGATGACGCATGGTTGGAAGCATTTCCATTCTGCTGCGACTGCTCTCCACTCCTCCTCCCAGGCGGCACACCTCCCGTAGCCTCGACTACCTGGACCACATCGTCACGCAGCTCAGGCATAGCAGAGGTGATGTTCTCGGCCAGGACGTCGCGGAAAGTCCCGAAGGCGTTGAGCTTTCCGCGCATGAGCTGGTTGCCGTGACGCACGAGCTCCACGAACTCTCGCGTGTAGATGTCCGGGTTACGCCCGTGCTCGACGTACTCGAGGAGTTCTGGTGGCACGGAAGGGAGGTTGTGGGGAGGAGCGGCGGAGGCGTGCAGCGTGCGGAGGGAGTCGGAGAGGGTTTTACTTGGGGTTTGTTAGCAAGTCGAGCAGTGATGAAGGATTGGGCGTCTGGGATGTACATTTCGTTGATGAGGACTTCTCTGCTGGAGCGACCGACGGAGTCGTATGTCGAGACTTGAACCATAATCTGGTAAAGATCTTGAATGATGTCCTTGAGCTGTTCTGTTTGTAGTTAGCATGTGCTGATATCGTGGAAGTAGTGACCTACGCTCAAGGGCATTGTGGTCTACACGATCGACTGGCGCCATGCTGAGGATGTCGTGAGTGTTGATCGTTGGATGTGGTTGGTGATGCGATGCTTTGACTGAGTCTTAGTTGAGAGACGGAGGTTAGTGGGACAGGGTGGGTACAGAAGCTCTGACAATACCACCTTGAAACCTCAACGGACCTCGACTTGGAAAACGTGTAATAGACTCGGTAACCTTTTACAGCATTAATCCGCAGTTCTGATGGCATATGTCTAAATTATATATTCAAGCATATAAATTTAATCTCTCCCAGAACTCTTCTTGTCGTGACTTATGCTTCGTGTACCTAGAATGGGACAAATAGCGGACTAATTGCTGCTCCGAATCCCTGCAGAACGGAAAGTGGGGTATCGTAGTGGGGTATCTTATCAGTTGTATGAGCTCCTTACAACTTACAACAACTATTAAGTATAAGGCAGTGTTGCACAAATACTTGGTTTGTCGAGAGGATGAATATCATAGCAAGTTATTTGGGACTATAGTTTCTATCTCAAATCTCGTCTATTTATTAGAGAGAGAAAAAGGACGTACGCGGTTCATGTTTACGTCTTTGTCAGGCAAAACTGTCACATTGTTGTAGAGTTTTAGTGTTGGCATTCTTCATAATCCTCTCCTTTGTCCTGAGAAACTTTTAATGCTGTGCTTGAATATTCTTCATTATGAGCCCTGTAACTTCATCCTAGTATTTACTCACTCTGTCTAAAGCTCCATTGTCGCCGAAAGACCCCGGCATTGGCATTCATTGACACTGGGCAAGACATAGAGACTATTTTATTTTGACTGATCCCATTCTTTCTCAGGTCTAGTTTCATTGATCAGTACTTTCAGACTTTGTAAGTGGGCGGTACTATAACCTTGTAAACCAAGCCTCGTGAGATGTCACTTTCTGGATACACAAGGAGCACAAGCTGGCCTTTGTTATCCCTTTACGTCAATACACTTTGACAGGAAGCTACAAGAATGCTATTAAGCTGCAAATAACTCGTATATATACACCATTCGATTATCTACACTTATTTGTCCCTAAGTGATCCAGTATCGTACCATCTTCTGTTCCTCGCCAATACTTCTTCCATTCAAACAATATCCAATTACCCATTCCTCACAACAAAAGTCACAATGAGCTCTTCCGACCACCAATCCCCTTTCTCCAAGTCCGTCTTCCCTCCTAGTTACGGTGAGGCCAACAAATGTATCGGCTACGCAAAGACCGCTGATCGTCGGTGCGATAAGACCATTGGTGTAGCCAAGATCAGAGAGCACAACGAATGTATGAGACAGCTCGGTGAGTTGCCTTCTGAGCAGCGAGTCCACCATCCTCTTCTCCAGCATGCCACCCAGATACTTCTCTGTTGTGTGCATCTCGATCAAGAGAACTTCATTCGTCAATTCTCCAGAGCTCAAATGGTCTTGAGAGGCGTTGCCAGAGATGGTCGAATCTAGATATATTTCGAGTAGAGGTTCTGACCTCAATCGGTATTTCCTTGCATTGTTTTGTTACTGTCCTTTTATGCTGAGTTGTAAGTCTGCTTGGGAACACAGAAATTAGGTTGTTTTATGGGGTATTGCATTTCTTCAGCCGTCGGTCAGTGCGGGTCGCTGCCTGACAGTTGTTTGCTATATACGTCGTCAAGTCATATGGAGATACTTGAAAAGAATAAGTATTTGAGCATCTGCTTCTCTCGATTGTGTTCGTGTAAACGTCTTACTCGCCTCTGTGATGGTTACAAAGATGGTGAAGCGAAGCATCTCTGATACCAGCTTGGCATCTGACAACGAGCCAAACGATGAAGAAATCCCGGATCCTGACTTGGATCAAACTACGAGAAAGTCCAAGAAGCGAAAAATACCAACGTTGGATAAGATCACGGGGAAATGCACTATTGACACTCATCCCAGTGCTCTGGATCATCGATTGACAGCCCAAGAGTCTTTCTGTGAGCTGCTCCGGTGGTGGTAAGTCGTTGGTCTATCGAGCAAATACACAGACATTGAAGCTTGTTTCATAGGAGATACAGCATTATGCAGTCGTTCAACGTGCAACTCGTAGACTTCACCGTCGTCCGTCGAGAGCGACATGAAAGAGTAGGCACACGCACCGTGACAGAGATTGTGTATAAGGCGATTGACCAGTCCTCACTTGATAAAAGAGAACTGGGTTATATACAATTCTTGAACACGATGAGCAGCAAGGCTGGGGTTGTCAAGATAGTCAGCCGCCAATCAACTCTACAGCCAGAGACCCTCTTGGCTTTACCAACCCCTGACAAGTCCCAAGACCATCTGCCTCAGCCTGTGAACAACCTGGCAAGGGCCATGTTGAACTTTGTCGGAAGCGGGACCAATCACTCTGTCTCTTGTCAATCTGGCGGAGTCAACATGAACTTCAACTTCAACACCGAGAGGGAACTAATTGCTCGCATGTCAAGGATGAGTCCTACTGCTATCTCAAAGTCTATCAGGTCCACCTCGTCAAGAGTCGATAGCCTCATACCGTTCTATCCGAGACCAAGCATTGACACTATCTTGAGCATCGGTGAAACTGGAGAGGGAAGGGCGGGAAATAACAAATGGATAAAACGAGACAAGGTCTCCCTAATGGAATTCGGCATCTGGTGCGAATGCGCTCTATTTCTCCAAGTCATTAACGAAGAAGACATAGTTAGGACTCCTGCGGGCGATCTAATCCTCGACTCCAAGTTTCGCGACAATATTTATCACAGGGGCTTTATCCTACACGAAAGGAGTAAAACAACAAACTCGAGTCTATCGGATAAGCAGCTGAGATACGGCTATAACATCGTCCATGGGGCAGTGGATAAAGAGAAGAAGCATATGAGCTCCCTCCAAGAGGAGTCTAGAGCTTTCATGTCCATATGGGACTCAGCATTCAAGCAACGACCTCAACTTGTGGGATTGCTCAGTGGTCTCCTCAATGACTGGCAATGGGGAGATGTAGAGCTAGCACAGCAGTCCATCACAAGAGATACTGTTGTTAGGCTCAGAGATTACCTGTTCAAAGATACTTCCAAGTGGTACTATCCTACGAGTGCACGCCAGGTACGACTATACAGTATCACGGAAGTGTTGATCATAGGCTGACACGTAGACCAGAACCCTCAACTTGATCAAATCATTGCAGGCCTCGGTCGGCAGGGAAGAGAATTGAAAGATTCATATTGGAACATTCTCCAAGCACACGGCATGGTCTACACAGCAGAATTAGAGCACCAACGCCGTTTCCTTGCCAGCAAATGCATATCCATACCCGACCACGATCTTACCGCATATACCAGCAGAGCCCAGGAAGCGCCACTTGCTGATGAAAGACCGATGGACCACAAGCAAAAGTATGTTGGCCCCGATATGCTGAGTCTCGATCTCACAGCCATCTCAGAGGGAACTGGTGAATATCAAAGTATCAAGTTTGGCCTAGTCAAGCTGCTAGCTACAAAAAACTCATAGAGTTTGCCCTATGAGAACGAGTTTGTGGGTATCGCTATCGGGGCGTCAACAAGAAATAAGGAGGCTGGACGTTGACAAAGGCGTTTAAGAGGCTTTTCTGAAATAGGGGCTGGGCAAAAACGTTCAGAGTTCGAGAAGGAATCGAAAGGGCAAAAGATCGTCAGAAAGTTCTCTTATTATAGAACAAACGAGAGGTAGCGCCTCCTCCCAGCCACTTTGAGCTGTTAAAGTAAGGTTTGCTTGTAAATCTAATCCTACAAGCCCAAACTTACAATTATGCTTATCATCAACCGCTACAATCATCTTAGAGAAGTGATCAACGAAGTTATGAGAGAGCAGTCATTACCCTGTAGCAAAAGCTGGCAAGCATCACAAGAAACGGAAATGTACCAGCGACACAGCTTCAGATTAACTACCTATCATGTCCTATTCCTACTACCCTGGCCATATCCTCCGCTTCGAGACCAATCCTCTAACTGTATCAATAAAACGGTATATACATGAGAAGTGAAGGAAAATAGACAACAAACCACCTACTTCCACGACATTAAGTGTCAAAAGCCCCCCTAACCAGGAAAAACATTCTCCCATCTCTACCAAGAGATCTGTTCGCCATGTCTTTCATAAAAGGAGCGTATATATGCGATACTATTGCTCGCCATGAATTATAACAAAAAGTGTCCTTGTGCCTGGGACGAACCTGTTTTTACCAGAAGTGAAAAATAAAAGAATGAAATGAATAACCAATCCGGTGGTGCTGATAGGGTCGCGGAGACTCCATTGGTTTAGATGAGAACGACGGCACCGACGATGCCAGCCATGAAGGCGAAGACGGAGGCTCCGTTGGCGGCAGCAGCGCCAGTGGAAACAGGAACCGGAGGAGGAGCAGTGGGTGTGACAGGGGGAGCGATAGTGACCTCTGGCTGGGTGTAGGTCTCGGTCTGCGCAGCCTGGACAGTGGTGGGCTCGGGGGAAACAGTCTCGTAGACGGTGCCGCCACCAACAGTCTCGATGACCTTGGAGTAATGGGTAACGACTGCGCCCTTGCCAATGGTCTTGACAATAGTCTCGACAGCTGGGACAGTGGTTGCAACCTTCTGGACAACGATGGAGGTGGAGGTGTAGACGTTGGTGACGACCTCGCCCTCGACGGTCTTAGTGACGGTCACGGGATGCACCTCGTACTTGGTCTGGTAGACAACGTCTGTCTCATGCTTGGTCACATCGGGCTTCTTGACTTGGTCGTAGACGGTGGTGTGAACCTTGTTGACAACGTAGTCGGTAGAAGTGTAGACGCTGGTGATAACCTCGCCGGCAATAGTCTTGGTGACGGTGACGGGGTATACATTGGTCTTAGTGACGTAGACAACATCGGTCTCGTACTTGGTCACATCGGGCTGCTTGACATGAGCGTACTTGGTTGTGGCAACCTTTTCCTCAATAACGCTAGTAGTGGTGTATGTTTGAGTGACGACCTCACCAGCGATGGTCTTGGTGATAGTGACGGGGCAGACGGTGGTTCGGGTGGTGTACTCGACATCAGTCTCGTGCTTGGTCACATCAGGCTGCTTGACGTGCTCATAATCGGTAGACTTGACAACATCGTAGACGACGCTGGTGGTGGTGTATGTTTGAGTGACAACCTCGCCGGCAATGGTCTTTGTGACAGTCACTGGGCAAACTGTAGTGCGGGTGAGATATTCGACGTCGGTCTCATATTTGGTGACATCAGGCTGCTTGACGTGCTCGTAGTCGGTGGACTTGACGACGTCGTAGACAATGCTGGTGGTGGTGTAAACATCTGTGACAACCTCTCCAGCAATGGTCTTGGTGACGGTCACAGGGCAGACGGTTGTTCGAGTATGGTACTCAACATCGGTGTAGTGCTTGGTGACATCGGGCTGCTTGACTGTGACATCGACAGTCTTGGTCTCCTCGACGACGATAGTCGAGGTTGTGAGCAGTGTCTCACAATAGGTTCTATATCAAGTTAGCTCTCTGTACGCTCCTAAGATTGACTCAGATAACTTACGTTCCCGCCTTGTAGTGGGTGTAGGTGACCGGGCAGACAGTTGTGGTCGTGTAAGTCACAGCGACCTGCGTAACCTTGTGGTCATAGTCCTTTGCGTAGCCTTGCTCTTGATGTCCGTAGCTGCCTTCACCGGAGTCGTGACCCTGACCAGCCTCGTAGCTGGGGCTCTCATACTCCCATTCTCCTCGTCGGATGTTCTGGGCAAGGGCTGTGGTGGCCAGGACCAGAGAGGCAGCGCCGAACTTCATGTTGAAGGTGGTGAAAAAGGATTCGTGAAATCAACGAAGGTGTTGTGAACGAGTGCAAGCGATGGGCAAGCGATGGTGGTGGTGGAGCGAAGGTATGTAAGTAACCTGAACGAGTTGGTTACTTGGATATACACAAAGCCAATTCGGACTGATGAAGAGGTGATGTAGATGTGAGTGGTGGAGAGAGATGCAGGAAATGGAAGTGATTCGGGAGGATGCTGCAGACTTATATCTGCAAGTTGTCGAACCAGTCCAGCCTTGGAAGTGGGAGGCTGGCCGAGTTGGCCTTGACAACTTCCAAACCTTCTGAGCTGGGCCGTCCAACAAACTTCGTTTCTTCCAACCCCGCCCTAGTTTGCATTAGACTGATTCCTTTTTCGAGGAGACGATAATCATCAAGAGGGAGGGGTGCGACTATTGCCAAGATGTGATACGGACATCGTGAGTCCGACCAGGATGTGGCTGAAGCTCACTGGAGCAACCATGCTGCATGGGGGATGCCTATCATGGATAGCTAGGTAGATAGCTATCAACCGGCTAGAAAGGAGCAGTGCTGGGCGTGAAGGGAAACTTTGGTTGAAGAAGGACCAAGACGGGATGTCAACATCATGCACGGAGGTCAGCGAGACTCTGTAGCCAACGACCAAGACAATTGGAAGCTCCTTTGCGTAAAGTTTGGAAAGATCACCACCCTAGCTAGAAAGATCCGCAACAGCAGGACCGATATCTCGGCCTCCCTCCAAGCTCAACAAAAGATCCCGCCCTTGTTAGGGCAAGGCTGCCAGGTGCTTAGGTTGTACAAGACCACACCTTACCGACCCGCTTGGGTTGAGTTAGCCATTCACTCCATCACTTCATCATTGGGTCATTGGATTAACGTGCATCCAGTCTGGGGAACCCAGTAAGACGGGAGACGGCATGAGCAACTAAGAGGAGGCTTGTATACGAGGTAGTCTGCAATGTCTTTGTGTAAGAGGCAGCAGAAAGCGGGAACGGTGACTGCATTGACTGCCGGTAACCTCTGACAGCAGGAACAATAAGCTGGTCGATAAGGTATCAACCAGTAAACAAATAGACGAAACTGATACAACTCGGGGCTTTGATGGCAATACCAGCCAACTTTGGCAACGCAGACGACTCATTTTGTCATCTAGTTGAAGTATAGAGCAATCGAGGCTAAACTATACCGCATTATACCGAATCAAAGTATGAGCGGTTTGTTGTCGATGCAAAACCGCGAGGCCGGCCACTCCGTTGAGCTTAAGATGCATCAGACTTCGGCAGCAGCAACAGCAGCAGCCAACAAGCTCTCGAGCGAGCCTCTTGGGGTAGCGCTACGTGTACGGAGTGACTTGGCGCCATGCCAGCCATGACACGACAAAGACGTAGAAACCTGCTTGTCGTGATGGGTCAAAGAGGCAGTGGCAGAGGCAAAACGAGGTGGTTGTGATTGACGTTGTAACCATAGAGATAACGTTAATTGAGAGGTTAGGGTAGGGTGAGCAAGCAGCCATAAGCCTCTGAAAGAGAGTTTTCGCTTACAGTACCAAAGGCGCCTTGCTTGACATGGCTAGTGAGGATCATCACCTCATCCATAAGCCGCACCAAGTCGTGTCGCCAATCGACGATTTGCTTGTGATGTGATAGAAAACGCCCGGTTCACTAGAAGGAGGGGTCCCAGAGAACCAATGTTGGGGGTCGCTGGGTGTTTGTCATGGTGAGTAGGAAACGTTGAATGGCTGTCTATAAACTATGGCATTGTCTATCATGACCGCCCAGACTTGGCATTCGGATCAATAAGCCGATGGGAGGCGTATTCATGTTTGCTATTCTTAATCGGTGAATAATTCCAGGTATGGTTGTTCATCATCAACGCGTTGACAGCGCCATGCATGGTTGCTCTGGTGCATCGATGGTGCTATTCACGAGATACACTTGATAGAGATTGAATTGAGTTGACTAGTGGTGAGACTCAGCGGGGAACTCGGGTTTAGTCTCGCTCTACCCGGCTGCCATGTGCTTCAGGACCTATAGACTGGCGAGGAAATCGAACGCGGGCGTCTTTAGAGCGAGCAGTTGTGTTGGGAGAGAACTGCGGGTCGGAGCCAATCGACATCTGAGGTCTGACAGAGCAGAGGTTGGAGCATTAGCCAAGTTAGCCAAGGATAAGGACAAGTACAGTAGCACATGGATAACACGGCATAAGCAGAGCTGCAGTTACCAGGCCTTGTGCTTGTGGAAGCCTGTTTCTTTTTCTTTTTCTTTTCTTTTTCTTCTTTTTGCTTCTTTCCCACTATAGTCAGTATGTTTCAACGAGGAGTATAGCAAGGCCAAGGAGCTGGTCTGCCCTGTGTCGATAAACCCAGGTCAACAAGGGAGGATGCGGTTCAGTCGCAGTGAACAATAACAACAACAACAAGGTGGCAGCTTCGCATCCCTAGCGTATCGGTCCCCGTATCATTAGCGCACAATAGGGATAAAAGGCGAAACAGCCAATGCGAAGCTTAGGCGCCTCTAGGGTGTTGCTGTTCCATGTTGCCATGGTTGGTGTTGTGATGTGATGGTGTGTAGCAGTAGGGGGTTGAATACGAGAGCATGTTGCTAGCAGAATTGAGTTTTGGGTTAACTTAACGGTTGTGGGAGCCTGAGGAACCAAGCATCAGCAGAACAGAACAGAACAGAAGGAGCGTGTAAGTGAAGATGACAGTTGAATTACTTCAAGTTTTGAATTTCAATACACTCAAATCGGTTTGTGTATACGCTCAACGTCTTTCAGTTTATGATAGTATGTCCAACTTAATTGTTACCTGCTCTGTCTCCTCTCTCCCCTCAACGAGGGAGAAGTTCCATTAGGTTCGGCATTTTGCAGCTCTCACCCGCAGGTGCATGACGCCAGTTCAGCCATGATCCAGCCACCACAACAACTCATAACTGCAGTTCAAAAGGGAAATTTTGGAGGTTGAACTTGACAACTACACAGTTCTTGGAAGGGAATAGTGCTAAATCTCGATATAATAGACTCTATTCAACTACCTTGATATAGAAAAGTCAAGGAAAAAGAAGCTTCACCATGTCTGGCTACTCTACTACCCTATGCCCAAGCATCCATGCTCAAGCTTGAATAGATCAAAGGTGATTCAGAATACGAGCAACGTACTTTGGTAGTGCCTTATAAAATGGTACCTAGATTGGCGCTCTTCGTATCGCATCCAAGTGGTGTCATCACCAACAACAGGTGGGTGTGATATGTGCAGCTCGGTTGCTTAGTAGATAGAGCTAAGGCAGTGGGAGCTCAACTTGACGTGTTCTGAAGAATCGTTATTGGCTGGTCTTGCATGGTCTCCTTGTGGAGCTACAGTAGCAAATCAGGCACAGCTGCATTGTGTGTACCTTACAGCAGCTCCGGTTTCTTTCTTTTTTCTGTTTGTTCTGTCTGGATCATGTTCCAAATGGGAGCAAATACAACAGATACAGCAGAAACAATATATGCAAGCAAGGGGAAACATCCCTCGAGCCTTGAAGCCCGAATCTAACTGACCAACACTATAAGAGAGACAATAAAGAAAGGCAATAAAGAAAAACAATAGAGTTGCCAATCATGACTCCTCATGCAGACAGACTCGTGCACTAACCTCCTCATTTTTTATATCCCTCCACAACGACCCATTAATCGAAACGAAACGAAACAAACCGATTTGATGTAATCGTAATTAAGTTACAGTATAGGAATAAGGGCTTCAAGCTTATTGTCACCCCTCAAGTCTCAACGTCATGACTCGTCCCATCTAGTTCTTCTTCTGCCCAGCCTGGCAATAAGCAGCCGCTGCTGCAGCCTTTTTTCCACTGTTGTGCATAAATCTCTCGTAAGACCAAAACTCTTGTGTTTCTTTTACCTTTCGGCCGTTTCCGTTCCGAGTAGTCTCTGGGCGCAAAAGCAAATATTGTACTGGCGGTGAATTAGAACATGTGTATCTGGTGATTTATGTGATTGCCTCCGCATATCAAGTGCAGTAGACATTTAGAGGCTGGCAGGGTTTGTTGGCTGACTATACGTGGGGACGAAACGTGCTGCTGCATACCTAAGCAAGCAATCATTCATTTAATTCACTCCCTGATGAATTTGGCGGTTCTCAAGCGACTGGCAATGTATTTAACCTTGTCCAAGCGGCTAGTCTATCCATATTGTATTGCTCGCTCAATGTATCCGTATATGTTGTAGTACAGGGTAAGCACACCAGTAGCAGCTCACAGACCCAAGTTACAACTCGCCAGCTTGGAGAGAGTAGAATTGGATAGCGATTATTCAAATAGTTTTGACGTCATTTCAATGTTTCATGTATTCGTAGGCTATCATCATGCCATATCATAAACTGAATGCATTTTTTTATGCTTCCATCATGCGTCCTCAACCACAAATAGATCGCTTTTAAAACCCGACGTCCATTCCATCGAACAACCGGTAGTCTCACCTGCTAGCTAACCACTTCGAGACCGCAGCTGTTCTAAGCCTTAAGAATCTTCTTGAGCTCTTCGACAACCGCATCACCAACCTCCTTTGTGGTGGCGTTGCCACCAAGGTCCTTGGTGCGCAGGCCGCCGTCAAGAGCCACGCGGACGGCGTCCTCGACAGCCTTGGCCTCCTCAGGCATGTTGAGGGAGTATCGGAGAAGCATAGCGACCGACAGGATCGTGCCGATGGGGTTGACGATACCCTTGCCAGAGATATCGGGGGCAGAACCTAGTGACGCGGTTTAGTTTCTTAAATTTTGAGGCACAAGTAGAGTTGCAGATCACATACCGTGGATGGGCTCGTAAATGCCGTTGCACTTGCCCTTACCATCGGGAATGCCGCTCAAGCTGGCGCTGGGCAACAGACCAATGCTACCGGGGATAACACTGGCCTCATCACTGATGATATCGCCAAATAGGTTGCTTGTCACAACAACACCGTTGAGGCCAGTGGGGTTCTTGACCAGGATCATGGCCGCGCTGTCAATAAGCTGGTGCTCGACCTTGAGATCAGGGAACTCCTTCTCAAACGTCTCTGTCATAACCTTGCGCCACAGCCGACTTGTCGCCAGCACGTTGGCCTTGTCAAGAGACCACACCTTCTTGTCGCCACGTCCACGGGCGAGGAATCCAGCCAGGCGGGCCACACGTTCGATCTCGGCGCGCGAGTAAGGCTCCATATCCCAAGCTGTACCAGAACCATCATCCTCCTTACCTAAACGAGATTCAACGTGAGCTTTCAACAATCAATTATTTCGAAATGTTGTGACTTACGATCACCAAAGTAGATACCGCCTGTGAGCTCACGCACAATAACAATATCGGTGCCGCTGCACACAGAGGCTTTGAGAGGCGATGACTCGACCAGAGACTCGGAGGCGAAGAAGCAGGGTCGTAGATTACCGTATGTGCCCATCTCCTTTCGCAGCCTCAGCAGGCCCTGTTCTGGGCGGACAGCACCGGTTCCCCATTCAGGGCCACCGATAGAGCCGAGGAGAACAGCGTCGGCTGCTTGGGCGGCGGCAAGGGTCTCGTCAGTCAGAGGGCTACCGTTGGCATCGATGGAGCACTGAGGGCAATGATGTCAGCGTCCCGCGTGTGCAAGCAATATGATCTCGAGACTTACACCACCCATGAGATGGTCCTGGAGGTTGAACTTGCCAACACTAGGCTTGTTCTCCTCGAGAGCCTTGAGAACCTAATTGAATCGTCAGTTTTCGGCCCTTGGTTCGAGCTGTCGCACACCTCGTTCTTACCCGGACACCCTCGGCCACGACCTATCCTCAAGTTAGCATACATAGGAATGATCAGCTTTAAATCGGCATACCTCGGGACCGCAGTGGTCACCAGCCAGCACGACAATGTTGTGTTCAGTCATGATGAGTTTCTGTTATCTTTATTGGTATAATTGATGTCGAGAGAAGAAGAATAAGGGGGAAAGAAAAGAATTGATGGTTGGATCTCGTTTTCTGATTGTCCATTACTGCCCCGCATCATCAACATTCTTCCCCGCCATTCCGAGATCGGAGGACTTGGAGCTCCGTAGGCCGGCTCTCCGCTCAGTGGCCGGTTCTGGCCCTACGGCAGAACTAAGTGGGTAGTCACGGCATTGGCCAACGAGAGACGGGATGACGATCATTTTAGGTAGTAGGTTTCCGAAGCTGTCCATGTATTGTCTTTGTTGACATTCTTCTTGTAGGTATGGACATCAATGGCAGGCGGTCATTGTCCACAGGTACAAATTACGCGGGCCAAGGCATGTAGCATCTTGTGTCTGGAACGACAAGGTAAATATATGTATGTATGTGTACCTGATCAAAAGCATATCGTCATCCAGTACTCCATCCATCCAGTCTACTCCCTCAAGAAATGCTCATCCAACCTATTCCCTCATCGAAACGCCCTAAATGATTTGCTTGTCAAAGGGGATGCCGTAGGCACAGCCCCCGTTAAATTCCCTCGCCCCGTGTCTCGCAGTCGGCCGCCCCGCATGTTTGGTGTATTGGCACAGAACGCGCAAATATACACCCTTGGTCGAGTCCTCAGGTTAATATTGATACATTTTCCGTGGAGCCACATTTCACAGGACTCGCTGTTACACATGTTAGTTAGAACTTGGTATCCATATCAGTCCGTTATGGCCAATTGCCATTATTGCCGGGAATTTCAAGTTGCTTACCACTGGATCATGAAGCCGTCTCCCCCGTCAGCCCCCTTTCGGCTACAGACACACCTGATATCTTGTCTGTCTGTCATAAGGCTTGACTCGGTAAGGGTCGACGGCGAGTTGCTATCACCTCGAAAGGGGCCAAAGCTACCACCTTGAAAAGAGCGATGTTGCCCTCCGTGCCCGTTTTGGTTGGACCGCTTCCTGCGATCTTCCATCATCTTTCGAAGCTCGCTTGCAGCATCTCCAATCTTGTCCTTGCGCTCGTGCATGACCATCTCGGTCTCGCTGTCTCCATCGTGCTGCGAACCTCCCACGGTATCATGTATACTGCTCATGCTTCTATCACTAACACTACGTCGTGACGAGTGGAAGATGGATCCGACTGGTCTCAGAGGATCTGGCAGAGCAAAAGATGCATTGATAGAATTGTTTCGGCTAGGAATGATGATCGGTTCATCGTCAGAGGATGATTCGTCGTCGTCCGATGGTCCCAGTTCGCGGGTGCGACTCCTCTCACGAGACAGCCTTCTTTGGTCCAGACTTGGTTCCCAGTCCCAATCATTTTGCACAATCGTCGGATCGGCACGGGCTCGTCCCCGCGCATCGATAGTGAATTTCACAGATGCACGGGTTGGAGGTTGGTGTAATGCTGGCCCCTCGGGTATAGAGGCCAGGCTTGATAGACGGTGCTGGTTCTTCATGGGAGACAGCCTCCCGGTTGGCTTAGCTATAGGTCGTTGGGGAGGTGCACTTTCACCGCTGGATCCGTTGCTAGCTTGTGAAACAGGTCGAGCTGGGGCAAGTTTAGGAAGCACAGGTCGGTGCTGTGTCTGGGCTCTCTTGCCACGGTTCTCGCTGAAGCTTCTGCCCATTCCGGGTCGAGGGTTAGACTTGACGGGTGATGGTGCAAGTGCACGATCTGGTGCCTTGGTAGCCCTCAAGTCCTTCATACTAGTTGATTGCCGTATGTTGTCACCTAGAGGTGTCCTAGACCTTGATTGAAAGATGGTAGCTTCGGCAGAACCAGCCTGTGTCACTGGAAGAAGAGCAGGGTTGCTCATAATAGAGGGTTGTGGGGGCTCAAAGAGTAAACCAGGGTTTACTCCATTAATGTGCTGTCCCAGTCCAAAAGGGTCATCTAAAGGAGCAGAAAGCGCCGCAGACATAGCAGCGCTTGCTGCAGTTGTAGCAGAGGTCGAACCCATAGGCTTTGGGGCGAGTGGACGGTCACGTTGAATCGTTTGCATATGGTCTGTGCCTGCCGAAGCAAATGGTGCAGTAGGATCTTGAAACAGCGGTGCCTCACTGTTCCAATCGAAGGATCCTGTGTGACGGTGACCATGTTGAACAGGCGTTGTTTGGAAGACATTGGAAGGTGATGCACTGAAGTCAAAGTCCATTCCCATTGATGGATCCCAATAAGTAGTAGGCGTGGCAGCAGGCGCTGTCAGTGGATATCCGAACATGTCACTCGAGGCCATCATAGCAGCAATGTCATGTTGTTGTTGTTGAGAATTGCCGCTGAAGTCGGGCTGTCCGAAGATCTGATCATTTTGCATCTTGAGCTTGTTGGCGAGCTTCCGCTCTCCCCTACGCCCGGTAGATGGGGGTGTCGCCGTCTGCGCAGGCTCTGCACCCTCAACTCCGGCTTTCCTAGCCTTCTTGGTGGATTGGGGTTGTTTGGATGGATCAGGGCTGGGTAAAGGTGTCGAATCGGTTATGTATTCTTGAGGTACGGTTACTGAGTTCGGTGACGAGGCCAAGCGGCGACAGGGCTCGACCGGCGGCAATGGTAAATTTCGGTTGGAAGAGAAGTGGTTTACATGGGTTGCAATTTCAGCGGCGAAGGTCTCGGCAGAAAGAAGCCTCTTGTGGCTGCCGGAAGGCGTGGCAGCTCTAAAGTCAACGAACGGATTCTGAGGACCACGAAGATTTCCAGGAGTTGAATTAAACACGGAGTATTCTTCGGCAAATTGCGGCGTCCAGCCCCCAGCGTCGGTGACTGAGCCTTGCCCAGGCTTAGGGGTCTCGAAGATAGGATTGTGAAAGCCGACTGACTTTGGTGTCTCTGCGGTTATGGGACGATGGTGATTCGAATCGGCAAGACTATATGATGGCGAACATGTTAGTGAATGTGGATGAAAGCCATTTTCACGGTATGATGGTTGGCTCTTGAGGGGAGTGCAGGGCAATGTTGAAGATTTGAGCTTGCCTTGCAGCCAGTTGATCCCTACTCATAGCAGCTTTAATTGCTTATCATAAATGTCAGCTCTGATGCAGGCTGAGAGATGTGTTGAATTTGAGGTTGACGATGTGCACGGTGGGTCAAGTTAGGAGGTTGTAGGACGCTTGCGAGAGCTGCAGTCCATGCAGAAGATCGAGAAACGACGATGGATAAACAGGGTGAGGATGAAGAAAAATAAGGCTGAAAGAATGTAGGTCGTGGATCAAAATTGGGTTCGTAAAATATCGAGCTCGGCGAATGTAGGCTGACAAACGTGAAGTCTATTTAGATGGGGATATCGCAAGTCGGGAGGTGCTCGTGGGGCATTATACAAGGTCGTGAACGATCGTGAAAAGACGGAAGAAAGGCATTAAGGTCTAAGACTGTTTTGCTTGGGCAAGCATGTCTGTCAGCCACTTGTGATAGAAAGATCAAATGTGGTGCAAGGGATGAACGAGGTGCGGATAGAATACGGGATAGGCCAAAGGTAAGCCCCGATAAAAAAAAGAGGAGGGGCAGGGACGGGCAGGTAAAAAGAAAGGGAGAAAACAAGCAAAAGCAGGGAGAGAAGCTCGAGCAGATCAACAACCAAAGAATCAAGATAATTGAAGAGATGGGCTCGTCAAGTGCTGAGATTGAGACCTGGCTTGGGTCTTGTCTCGTCGCTAATGGAGATAAATGGATGCAGAGTGGGATCATGGCCAGCTGCATATTGATGGGGATAGTGTACCGAGGCCAGCAGCAGTTGCAGATTTAGAGGTAAAGAAAGATAGGGTCCGAAGATGGAGATATAACATACATACCTTGATATCTATCAGACGACGTTTATTCCATCGACTCGTAGCTTCGACTCGTATCGTCGTCCTGTATTGAATCTCCTTCTCAACTCTCGTTCCTCGGCGATGTTGATGATGTTGATGTTGATGTCGTGATTTTGCGGGAGCCGACGTCGAGGATCGATTCCTTTAGGCAGAAGGTTGAGAGGTCCGTTCGTTTGCTCGCTTCGACTCGGTCGGTAAATCCTCGATGGCAATGGATGGATTGGATGGATAAGATGTCCCGGGACGAATGCAGTGGGTACAGTACTTGCCCCGACCTTCCTATTTACAACATGTGCACTGCACGAAACTCAACAAGACAGGACAGGACTCGGCTGAGCTGGGCTGAGCTGTTTGCGGATACTGCTTTGGATACTTTGGCCAAGCCGGAGATATTCACAGTCAGGAGATGTGAGAGTCAAAGATGTTTACAAAATAGAAAAACAATCAAAAACCACAACTACTTGGACTGCAATCGAAATGAACCCTCAACTTCAACATCACAAAACCTTGGTGGCGCATTAGGTTAAACCAGTTGGTGGACTTGGCCGTTGTTGGGCAACCGCCGGAGACTCTTCAGGGGCTTCAGTGCGCTACGGGCCTCCGCTAGCCAACCGCTGGAACAGACCTAGACTGGAAGAGGCACCGGCCGGGGCATAACGGCGACCGTAGTGAGTTGAGAGACCTCCATGCTGTCAAGCTATTTAACACGATAGGTAGCCTACCTTGAAGAGCGGCTATGGCGGGGGCGGCAGTCAATTGAGTCGAAGCTCAGTGGACTGAAATGGCTCTGTTCTAAGATCTCATGATGGTTGCACTCTATGACTCCTGTGATATATCTTCCATAATAACCACTGTAGGCATCTTATTACAATCAGTAACAGACCTGCGGAAATAACCCCTCAAGAAGAAACTGAATGATGACTGATCATGATCATGATAAGGACAAGTTTCCCCTAAAGCCCATGTATAATAACTGCAGTTCTCCAACTATCCCCTGCAGCTGCAGCTCTCACCGACTGCTGACAGCCAACCAACAAGTTTCCAAAACCACAATCAGCTCACCACTTTATCACTAACTATCAGCTAACGTCTCCTGTTAGCCAGACAGCTTTAATCCAGCCTCATGTCTTGAGGGGATGCGAGCACTTAGATCCAGCCGTTGCTTGAGAAACTCACGACGCATCACGTCACATATTGACAACAACAACAAGAGTAAAAACATTTTCAATGAACACCTACTCTAGTGAATTTGCACTCGTCATCGAAGGACTGGTTGTCGGGGCTGTATCTTACTAGCGGTTTTTAAGGTGGTCATGTTTTCTTTTTCTTAGCCTCCTATCTAGTACATATCAACTAACTTACAGGTCACTCCTCCAGTGACTTTGCTGTGTTTTATTACGATCATATGATGGCATGGCGCGTATTAGTCTCCCAAGCTAAGCCTTCCCATAACTACAAATGCCTACTATATTGCGACACAGCAAATGTATAGCTAATTTTTCAATAAGATACCCAACAATAGCCAATCGCAATCATAAGCAGCTATAAGGCGTTACGAAACTCATGACGCTCATCAATGTACCGCCAACAAATTACCTCTCATAAAAGGCATTCCCGATTAAAGTTCTCGAATAGTTAAATTGGTGAATAGTAACAAACTCTGTAGGAGGGGAGTTTCCGGCATAGTGCTGTTGAGTCAGCAATTACTCTTACTTTGAAACTCCAAAAGGCTTTGGTGGTTTCACAATGTTTGACTCCTCTAACAAATGCAAAACTGATGCTCGGCTTAATAAGGGCTTCCAAAGTGTCGTTCTTTTATATGGAATTGGGTCGGGCACACACATATAATCGCATGACCTTTCACGTGCCTCACAAACCACCGTCCCTCCAGATCCAGCCAGATGGTTAAGGTAAAATACCATGGCGGATCATGATTGGCCACCCACGATCAGCCAGATGGTGTGAATTTGCTGTAAATAGACCTTTCCTGACCGGGGTTTTAAGTGCTTGCATTTCCCTTCCCGTTCCTCTTTCGTGGTACATTATTTCTTCTTTATCGTCGTCTACTATGAGTTGGACCCAGGCTTACTGACTCTGCCGGAAACATATCCCGAGAACCAAATGAGTTGTTAATCCGAGTAGAGTAGCACGATATACATCCTTGATATCCATAGTATAGTGTCTATAGTAAGTGTTTGTTGACTCATATGGAGCTCATGCACTAAGGATAAGACTTTAATTGAACAGGGTTTTCCAACCAACACGCAGCACTACGCTCTCTATACTGTGCATCCATATATTGTCCCCGTTATTCACATTTCTCGATCAACTTTAACAAACCCCCGGTCAATCGCTTCCTGCCATCCGGGTCCCGCTTCCCGGTCGGCCCCATCCGGGCCCTTCTCCGCGACGCATGAATCTTGGGAGATTAAACATTGTTTCTCCCCTCCTCTACCCGCACACCCCCAAAGGTCAAGACCGGCGTCAACAGCCGTCGGAAACAGCTTCCTTGAGTGATAGAGAACCTTCGTTAACGCCAGGGATAAAATGCTTGTTGGGCTTCGTTTTACCAGGACTGGCCTTGTTCATTGACGATGCGTTGTTCATCCAGCCTCGCCTCGCTTCCCTCCCCACAAAGTAAAGACCAAGACAAAAAGTCAAAGACAGAAACAGAGTTCAACAGGTCTCCCCGGCTCAAGTTGTGTTTCAGAGATTCCCCTCTATCGACCCACGTGATGGTCTTCTCGGTTTACTTACAAAACTCCTCCGAAACCACGAACCACGAGACGATTCTGTTACAAAAACTTGGCTTGACAGCAATGGTACGATATAGCCCTACCTTTCTTAGACCATCGGGTACCTGCGTCACGTCAAACCTCGCCAAGTCAAGATCCTGATCCTGTCACGTCAACAGGTGGCGGTAACAGGTTCTGATACTGTTCGAAAGGTCTCATGTACCTTGTCCTTAAGCGAGACGAGGGAATTTAGTCTCTTAAGAAATGGTAACCTTTCGCTTCTTTTCCAAGGATACTATTAAGTAACGTTAACATACATGCATGTCACTTTGCAGAATCGCCACGTAATAAAGCGGTTCCTGAAACGGAATTCTGATCGTATCAGTTAACCGTTGCCTTAGCCATTGTCACGGTTAACAAGGGATCTTCGCTTCCCGCTCACGGCCTTTCATGTCCTGTCCTTGTCAGCCTTGGATATCAGAGATCGTACCCAATGTTTTTTCTCCAGCGTTGCATCACTCCCCCAAGATGGGAGGTGTCGATACATCACTACCTTAGCACCTGTCACACTACGCAAGAGGAACAAGTATTGTCCAAGAATCGCCGAACTTCGTCCAAGTGACTACTCTGACCCCCGTGGTGCCACTTTTCCTCCTGCAAGGCAACATTGCATAGTTACAACGGGCTGACAAGCCAGCCCTCAATTCAACTATTGTTTGAATTCACGTCACATCGCGGCTTTCTACCTCGAAACAAACCTAACCGAAGATCCCTCTCATTACGCGTTGGGGCGTTTCACGGAGCCTGCCGCTTTTACTCAGAGATGAACCAATTCAAGCGTAATGAAGCGATGCAAATCGTAAAAGTGATTGATACTTGCGTGAACATACCTATTTCTATCTATCAGAACCTTGCCTTTGACTTCGACTGGCCAGCAGCATCGTCCATCTTGCTCGTTTCAATCGTCAACCTCTTCCCCAATAAAAGCGGAAGGCCTCCTGATCCTTAACCGACCTCTCTATCTAGTGCAATAAAAACAAAACTCCTGGGTATCTCTCAAATGTGAGCAGATGTAGAAAAAGAAATGTGAAAAATGAACAAGAAAAAGAAGTAGAAGAAGAAACATGGTGTAATGACTCTTCCGTCCTTTCCCCTAGTTTCAATTCCGACAGGTACTTTTCCAAGCAGCCTTTGCCCAGCTTCGAGTAGACGGCCTCGTCCACGTGGTGATCCAACTTCGAAGGTGGGCATTTCCCATCCTAACAACCAAATAACCAAAAGAATAAGGCAAGAAACGGAAATTAAACAGAAAACTATAGGCCATAAGGATCGAAAACCATCGTCCATGCTCCAACTGGTATCAAGCATCATCTCAAGTTCTTTTCGTAACGTAGCGAGTGTGGTGCCATCCACAGCGGAGTGTGCTGCCGTGTGATGGCGGAAATCAAAAGGAAATAGTCTAAGCGGTATAAATGCAAAAGTCGTAGCGAGTTAAATCATGTTCGGAAAGGGCTCCGTTGTGACAAGGACGTTTCCAGACATCGGGTCAATAGTGTAGGGCTCTTGGGGAATAGCGTGAGTGTAAGGATGAGACGTAATCTGGGACATAGTGGAAGGTCTTGGCGTAGTGGCAGTCTCCATCGAGGAGATTGGCATCTGGGGCGTCATGGGTCGTTGAGCTTCAATCTTGGGTTTAGCCATGGTCGACATGGCCAGCGCCCTTGCGTTACTGCTCTCGCGGCGACGCTTAGGTGTATCCTTCACCTTCAGGTGTGTATGACACTAAAAAATCATTAGTCAAAGATCATTGCAAGAAGAAGGTTAGACTTACCTTATACGCGTGCCTGAACCAGGTGGTTCCCTTCTTCTTACTGCTCACGAGTGCAATCCACTCGTTGCAGCTACCGCAAAGGCCTTCCCAAACATCAGGATTTCCATCCATGCGTCTCTTCTGCTGGGGCTCCTGGAACGAGCTTCCAGTGGCAGCGCTGATACCATGAGAGAAAGACTTGTCGTACCAAAAGGCTGAGTTCTTTAGCACAAGCCATCTTCCGGGCTTGCAGATTCCACACCAGCCCTCTCGCTTGTTTCCATGACCTCGTACCCATCTAGGGGTGTAAAGATCGCCTTCAAATCGCAATTCCTGCTCACGAGGAATCATGTCGGGGTCTTCGGGGTTCATGTCCTCAGGGGGAGGGGGGATCTGCTCCTCCTGGAGAGCAGCATACAGATCAGGAGGGTCGGAAAGATCGGTGTAGTGGCCGTTCAAGCACGAGGGGTCTCCATTGCTTTGAAGCATGCGGAAAAGTCCATGAGACAGAAGAGGCTGCGGTGGAGCGAAATGGTTCACATCGTGTTGCCATTGCTGCTGCTGTGCCATCTGAGATGGAAGCTGAGTGGGAAGCAGCATGCTGTTTCTCTGGAATACAGGAGTGCTGGGCACGACGAACGGTGCTTGCTGGATGGCCTGGAGATTGCCATAGTTGAGAGGCATAGGAGCGGCACCCATGGCTGGAGAAGAATGGCCGGAGTACATATGTTGGTGGGCATTGTACACATCCTGGTAACCGTGGTAGGCGTACTGGGCCGGCTTGCGGCTTGCAGATGTTCCGTAAGTGCCTGTCGACCATCGCTTGACTCTCGGGCCATCAACACTGTAGGGAGCAGATCGTACATTGCCAGGTCGTGGAGAAGGAGAGGCCCCCCGGCCACGGCTCTGGGTCCTCACAAGGTCGGTCCTTGACTGAGGGGTCATTCGCGGCGAGGCAACAGGTGAAAGCTGGGTCGAAGACATCATAGAGGTGCGGTTAGAAGTAGGTGGGTAGTCCGAACTAAAAGAAGGCGCCTCGGAGAGAGCTGTCGAGAAGTCATCGTAAGGCATATCGGAGAATGCACCAGAGGTTGACATGGAGAATGAAGAACCGGACATGCGGCGCTGTTTTGAACCATCGTCGATAGCCATCAGATCTTCTTCAATCAGGGTACCCTGCTTGAGGTCAAGAACCGAAATACCTTCGTCGGCAGTAAAAGAGTTGCCCATCCCCAAAGTCATATCATAGTCCATGCCTTGAAGATCAAAGTGATCCTCAGTCGACTTGTCCATCCATGACGCTTCTCCATGTCAGCTTATTGATGCGACTGGATTTGTAGGACCACTTACAGTTGTTCATTGTGGGTGGGTAAAAGTCTTGATGCATAGAAACAGGACGTGACATGGTCTCACTAGGAGTTTGCTGGAAAGAAACAGAAGATGTATCCCAAGATGGTACTGAAGAGAAGTCCTCAGTGCCGCAGAAAGAAAACCCCTGGTAAATTGGCGTAGGACGAGGTTTGGACTGAGACGCAGGCGTTGACCACAACTCCTCTGAGCCCATGACGGACTCGGTCTCTGCAAAATCGGTTGTGTTCATGTTGATTATAGGCGCGTGCCTCAACAAAGATTCAGGCCAGCCGTATAGACTATCGCAGATAGAGTGAGAGAAAGTTAAGCTTCAATTTGAAGTTGCTGTTAACGTTGACTGTAAGTATCGTGTGAATATGGCTGAAAGGAAGGACGGGGAGTGTGAAGCATACAGTAGGGTATGACAAAGGCCGAAAAGACAAGTGCCCTGGTGAAGGAGCGAGCCGTTAAACTATTATGCAGAATCTATCTGGCAAGGGCAAGGCCATGTCAGCATGAATCCGTGATGGAGGACGACGATCACGGTAAACGGTTCGGGGATCCAGGTCCACATCATATCTGGATCTTCGGAAGTGCCGCGGGACATCTCTGGCTTACCTGGTCGACTAAGAAAGCAATGGCCAAGTTCGAATGTGGGAGTAATTTCCGACTGCCAACATGCGTTGTGAGGAATGTGTTGTAATAAGGAACGAGTAGAGTTGGGATGCAAGGTGGCCAGGGTATATTGGTAGTCTTATTGAGAAACAGGATATCCCTTGGGGCGTAGAGAGTGTGTTGACTGAATGTCTTTATAAAGGAAAGTGGCGTAGTTGGTTCGAGCCCTGCTGAATGGAAGGAAAGGATGTCTGGACTTGGAAATCTAGGATAACGGTGGGCAGGCTCGCTATATTATACGGCTTGCGGATATGCACGAGCTTGTGTTAAGGAATGACTGGAGACCAAAAGGATAAACAAAGCTAATGAGCAGGTAGAGTTGCAGAAGAAAAGGCAGATTGAAAGGCGGAGCCGGAACCTGGAGGTATAAGAGAAGACGTGTACGATGGGTAAAGGCATCATCCATGGAGGCAAAGTAGCTCCGCAAGTCAGGGACAGTCACCAGGGGATAGGTTTGGATAGACGGGAGGGGCTGGACCGAGTGGGTTCCAAGACACAACACAGACCGATCTATGAACTGGTACAAGAGAAAGCGGATACACAGTTGAGAGGAGGGGGCTATCCGGTGCAAAACAGAGTCGCAGCGCTGCCGGGATATTAGGATGGGCCCAGGCAGGTTGCGAGTACAGTATGTTCGTCAGTAAAGTCAAGGAAGTTAAGAAGCGGGTGGATCTGTGTGACAGGGGTGTCGACAGGGGTTGATATGACCCCGGACTAGGGACAATAAGGCCACAGCTTTCAGTCGACAGGGCTGGAGGGCCTAGTGGGAAGAGTTAGCCTTTTTGGCCAGAAAATACGCCGACGATAATTATCGAGAGGCATCCGAAGATGAAGAAGCTGCAAGGCGTCGGTCCTGTATAATACCAATTGCGATCCCAAACAGACTCCAAGACGACCAAGAGTGGCGCAGGCTTCAAGATTGTATCGTCAGGGGGCTCGATCGGGCCATTGGACCGTCCAGTCGGGCTGCACAATAACGTCTCGACCGAGGTGGCTTGTCTCATCCTACTGAAGAAACAAGAGTCGACGGGGGAGATGTGTGGATGTACGGGCGGGCAAGTGAGTCGATGAGGTCGGATCTCAGTGTGTCGACTCGACCTCAGCCACGTTAGGCCCGTCTGGGGTTGACAAAACTTCCGACGACAGTGGATTCAAGCTAGACACACACCACAATTGTTTCTCAACGCCCAGGCCAGGGATGCCATAACCTGATGGCTCACCTCGGCCGTTCTTGTCTGCACACCCCAAGGTCCGGCCGGCACGCCCCATGCCACCCCAAAAGAGCTCTAGAGTTGAGAAGACCGGGGTACGACAGATGCAGTATGCTATTTTTCACAACAGTTGAAACCGCTAGAGCTCGGATGTCGATGTTGATACGCAGGCTAATTGCTTGACGGGTCCCATCTTGGAGAGATTTCAAGAACCGAGCCGAGAGCAACTACGGGATCGCCTACAACAGAAAGCAGACAGCTCAAGATGTATCCAAAAACAGCAAATGTAATATCGCAATATCGCACATACGTCAAAGACCCCGTCCTCTGATCCCCCGCATGGGGGCGCCAAGATGGCGAGATGCGTGTACTGTTCTCTCAATCGTATGGTGGTACTTAAGAAATTGACAGTGAAATCGATTGCTTTTTTGAAGCTGTGAAATCGGAGACAGCCGTGTAGGCGAGGCGGCAAGTCCTCACGGCAATGCCAGTGTTATCCCTGAATGATAGGTCATCAGAAAGGTTGTGGTCCAGCGTGCCTCTTACTTGGCAGGAAGCAAGACCATTCGCACCGATGCATCAGGCGAGGCGCTCTGGAGTCAGGGCCTAACGAAGTTAGCCAGTGGTTGGTGAGAACAGGTGTGGCATTGTGATGATAGAGGACGAATCACAAACACACTTGGCCTATAGTGTCTGAAATTACTGTCGCTGATATAGACTGAAATATGAGTTATCCGCTTTGAGCAGCTTTGACTCTTGAGGCTCTCGATCTCCAGTGTTACTTTTCTCGCTACCGTGATGGAGGGTATATCCGGCTGAGACACAGCTGTATAGCTGAGTCTGCTATTCCTGGTCTGTTGGCTGGTGTTTACTGCTGTGATCACTTTGGAGATGTGCTGGAGCGAGCGTGAGAAGATGAGGACAAGCGCGTGTTTGAAGTTGTAAGAGAGTGGGTCGTGCTAACGCATCTGATTTGCAAAGCAGGTACCGGGGTGCAAGGGAAGAGCGGGGCGGGCCTCTTGTTCCTACCGTTTTGGCGTAGAAGCCGTCAATGAGACATTTTGATTGGTTATGGTTCGTGCGTCTCAGCTCCTAGTAGGGAGGACCGGCGTGTCTCAGATCTGTTGCAAGATCAGGGGTTGTAGGATGAGCAAAGTCTACTGCTACCCACCAAATGATTTGGTGGCTCGCCCTCAACTTCCACTGGAAGCTCACTGGAACAAGCTCATGGTAATTGAGCTATCTAAGGTAGGTAAGTTAGCTTAAGAAAGCCACATCTGAGCGACTTGACCACGCCACGTCAGAGCTCCCGTCTGGGTACTTTAATGTACCCACAAACTATATCAGTCGATTAATTGCGGTGGATCATCGAGTCTATGAATAGCGGTGGCTTTCTCTTGCACAGACTGACGGTGCATCTAACCTCTAACAACCGTCTTTTTCGTCCCTACGAATCTATCGTCCATTTCCTTGACAGGTCTCGATTAGCTTTCATCTGCTCCAGTTAAGCCTCACCGTTGTCTCTACTAATCAACTTGCTACACCTGAAATCGAACGGCGCCGCCAATTATTGACCTGAAGGAACCATCCACTGTTTTCACAATCACCAGAAACTCTGGTCTCCATTCTCCATTCGTCGGGTCATCTCTACATCTCACAACAAATGCCGGATCCTCCCTAGGGGTCAGGGAGGAGCCCAGTTGACACTGTTACATCGTGCTGATAATCTGTTGCTCGGCTTCCTTCGAACCTATGATTCTACTGGTGCTTCCGCGTCTCTATACTGTCTCGTTTGCCTATTTAGGTTTGCTGCATCCAATTCTCGCAGCGCAACGCGTCATCCGTTTGTCAGTATGTCACGGTAGGTTTCTTCATTCTTCTGTGCCTGTGCCTGTGCCTGACGCTACGTGGTTGCTCTCCACTTTGGTTGAGCACGGTGAATTTTCCCACTCAGTTAGGTTAACAAATGCCCGACAGGTCGGGACGCAAACGAGGCTATCAACTGTTATGGTAACGATCTTGCATGATGATTTATAAATGCGTCAAAGCTTCAGTGGTCACTTGAAGACTATGATAGACTGGTACGTAGTGTGCGTCCCATGACGGTGGTGATCGTGATCGTGATCGTGATCAAGGTCATGACCATAAACACGGCTCTGCCGTCCGCACCCTGCGGCCGTCAACCTCAGCACGGCTAGATTCAAGCTCGTCCATTTCCACTTCGAGATATGGGGGTTCTTTGCACGTTCCAAAATCCTTCTACGGGCCTGCCGGTCAGGCCGTTTTGCGCTCAGGGTCTGGCACGTCCGTTCTTGATGAAGCGCTAACTACGACGGAGTACTCGGATGGGAAATTACACCACCACCTTTTGCGGGAGAGCATGAATCAGGCCCTGTCACCTCGACAGACTTCACTCGAAAACGGGCAACATGAACCAATTGCAGTGCTTTATTCTCCCCGCAGAGCGCTTCTTCATCATCCTGCTACGTTGCGTACCTGGGCATCCCGGATAACTTCTAGAAAAGACGTTTTCAGCTGCCTGTCTGCCGCTCCATTTCCGTTTTCGCCTGACATTCCCAGAAATAGAACTGCAGAAACATCACACTGATGGGGCTGATCCCCTTAAAACGTTAATGTATTTAATTAATATTTTCGCGAGGAAACGTTATCTCATCCTAGCAATATGCCCTTAGCCCTATCATTCCGAATTGATCTTCGGTCCCCTACCCTGCATTGTTTGCAGTATTGCGCAATGCTTACTCCTTGTTGATCCTTTTCCACACTTCGTTCTCGGCTGCAACAAGACTGTCGCCAGCAGCCGCTGCCCACTTCTTGGCGGCCGACCAGACTCCATCGCCTTCATCGTCTCCTATCAATGATGGTCTGCGCTCCTCTGCCACCGAAGCCTCATGTGCTGCACGCTGTGAGCTGGAAAAGTCGGATGCGTGCACGTTTTGATGATATCCAGGTGGGTGAGATAAGTCGCTCCCGGAGCCTCCGCCCAGCACGGCCGTCGGGCCCAAGCCAGCCATCGGGGACGGACCAGGCGCTGTTATAGTCGACGAACGAGCGGCGGCGAACTCCGACCCATTTGATAGCGGCACATACGACATTTGAGGGGGCATTTGCACTGGCAGAGGCTGCGTGTGAGTGTCGCGCAAAGTCTCTCCGGCCTTGGGTGGTGGTGGCAGATACGATCCATTTTGCGGCTCCGGTACTGCTCCCGGCTGCGGAGCTGGAGGGCTTGAGTCTGCGACCGACCGAGTCGGGGTGGGTTGAATATTTGCGGGCGGTTGCGGTGCCCCGGTTGGAGCTGGCATGGACGGGCGAGCTCCTGGCTGAGCTGCTGGGTACGTAGAAGTAGGTACTTCGTTGCTAGCTGGTGCTGCAGCTGGCGCGGCTGGATTATCAGATTGCGCCGTCTGGGGAGTTATTCCTGACGGCTTTTCTGCCGTAATAGGACTTGACGTGTGAATGGGGATAGGAGGCATGTCGATGAGTTCTGTGCTTAGTCGGACGTGTGTGTGTAAAGTTTCTTTTGTCCCTTGAAGATTCTATGCTGGGTTTTGAAGGTAACGCGTATTGTCTCCAGGGTTACTGACGATGGAAAGGGAACTGTTCTGAAGCTTTGAGTATACGAGCTGTTGTCCGAATAAACAGTGGCAATGAATGCCAATTACGTCATGTGATCTGCTCTGCAGGTACATAACACGCGGTTACCTGCAGTCAGTGGGGAAATGCCGATCAGATTTCGTCAATAGCTCCGTGTCCTTTTGACTGCCTATTTCCCAATGCGGATTGCGAGGGTTAATTCTTGATCGCATGGCATGTTCTTTGTTTAGGCCTGCAACAAGTGACGTATCCATTACTATGGCCGCTACCCTGAAGTTGCGGGGAATCGCAGTATACTTACACTACCTCACCAAATAGTGGATACATTAGAAGTGGCATGGAGTCAATATTGAATGAAATGAAACTCGTGGCACAGGAGCACAATAAGTCACATAGGGTGGTGTCAAGAAGATTTCATGCTTGCCTGGAGTGAGTGTACAGCCACCGCTTTGTTATGGTCACACCTTTTCTGAGCTTCAAAATACATGAACCCTACAATTCTTGGAAGTTTGTAAACAGATTTGACTCGAAAGGATCAGAGCCTCCAATGTCCTCAACTCTTTATTGATCAAAGACCCTGTCCCCATTAACACACATTGACTAAGCCTTTGTCGATTTGTAAGGACACCCTGCAAACGCCTTCGTCTTCACCACCTCTTCAAATTGCTTCGTCTCCTCTAAACCCTTGCCGACAAGCCTATTAGGGCCCAAGTCCTCGAATAAAAACCCCTCGGACTTCATGCGAGCACCGCCGTCACCAGGAATTAGACCACCAGAAAGTCGTGTAATGCATGCCTCGGGATTCCACCGTTGCCAAAACGTCGGAGGGACGTAGAATGGTTCCTTCATGTAATGGTAGGACTTGATACGTCCTGTTTCCTGGTCTGGCTGAGAGACGTATACAGCTGGAGTCAGGCGAGGGAGACAAAGGAAGCGAACAACCAGTTTTCGGACGAGCAAGAGGCTATATGTCAGGGCCGTGATGCCCAATCCTGGGTCTGGAAAGCTGTGTAATTGTCAATATGTGGACAACACGAAGATAGAACAAGTTCAACCTACCCGAAGGCTCGCCTTAATCGAGGTCCCATGAGGACACAGGCCGCTTGGTATCCGATGGGGGAGACAACCTTGGGATAAGAGTCCAGTAGTAGGTTCATTAGGACATGACCCAATTTCTGGATATCCTCCGTAGGGCGTAAGTGCTTATCCTCGTAATCGCTACCAAATCGTGTCATATCCTCAAAGAATTCAAGACCGTCTACCCACTCATCCTTCCGGAGCACGGTTCTGTAATCAATATCCATCATATCGGCGGTGTACTTCCACATGGTCACTAAAGCAGCTATCTCCATATCTTCGAGCTTGCGGTACTCATAAATAGGGAGAAACCTGATGGGCTCAGCAAACGAGGCGTAAAGCACATAAAGTAAGTCTTCCTGCGTGATCTTGCCGCTCTTTATATACGGAGCATGGAGGAAGTTAGTCCTCGCTATTGCTTTGTGAACGACGGGTGAGGTAGGAGGAAAATTTGCAATGCTATGAACGTCAATAACACTCCCCCAAGAGAGAAAACAGCCAGTAAGGCTCACCAAACATAAACAACCTCAGTGTCTGCGTATCTACCGTGCGTCAGCAGGAGTGTCTGCATGATGAATGGTTGTTTATACCTTTTGGGTGCTTTGGAACGCTGAGCTAGATCACTGCCACCATAAAGAACATGTGCAATAGGCTGGACAGCATACGTCTACTCAGATCACCTTTGTCAGTACGGACCTTCCATGGTCTCGGCACTAGGTGGTTGAACATACCTCGAACAGGGCTAATCGAACGGAAAGATCATAAAAGAGGGGGAACTCGAATTTTGCCAGATGATTGGTGATCTCAAAAGCATCTTGGTTTGTCATTCGATTCAACGAGGCACGATCGTGATATCCAAGTTTGGACCGAAGTGAATTGATCCGGGAGAACCTGAAAAGAGAGCAGAGACAGACATAGCCAATGAACAGTCCCAGGACGATCGAGCCTGACCAAGAGGTTGGTAGAACGTTTGTAGACGGATCTGAATTAATACTCCCTGACGTCGAATTGGGCGCTACAATAGATGCGTGAGCGTCCATGGCGTCGTTGAAGAACTTCCTCTAGTGTATTTGGAAAGAGGGGAAGAGAAGCCAGTAAACTACTGAGCGAGGTGAAAAGAGGCAAGGTCAAGTACTGCGTAGGAATGGAGGTATATATTTATGGATATCCCTTGTCAAGATAGTAAAGGGCCCAGCTGCAACTGAAGGGCGGCTTTCAACCCAAGTTGGGCACTGGATGTTTTACATATGCTACCACAAGTAGCTAAGTATGACCCCACCAGCCCTATGATACTATGATACTAAGGGTGTTAGCAACGTGTTAGTGGTCCTTGTTACACAATGAGGGGGTTTGGTCAATTGCTTGTACGCCATCGTTCGATGCAATTGTGTATTGTGTACGTTGGGGTATGTACTCTCAGCACTGGAGAAAAGTATTGTCAGCCATGAGAAGTTGTTCTAAGTCTCAGGAGCAAAACAAACGAGCTATCCAATAGCAATGAAGGGAAGACGCGGACATAGCCAATTTAGGTAGCTACCTTAGTTATCAATGTGTGTAAGTATGCCGTCGTTGTATAGAATTGACAGCATGACTCACACCACGAATATTCAAACCACTATGAACATGTATGGAATCACGACAGACTTCGGTATCTTTTCCCATTTCGAAAAGCCACTTTTGTTCAGTTCTGAAATGATTGGAGTATATCGTGTGATAACCGTATAATCGGTGTGACTTTTACCGGGTTATCAAAAGTCCGAGAGACTCGCGCTAAGCCCAAGATAGTTTGCTGCCGCGATTGAGACCATGAATGGATCGGATGCGCTCCTGGTGTTTTTGAGGTTGAGCTTCAGGCGCGTTGCAGGCTTCCTCTTCACTTCACCATCGATGTGAGCTTGCTCAGCGCTATTCCCGCCCCAACACTAGAAAGGCCAAGACAAATCCATCAATATGGTTGGAAAAGTCAGCGAGCGAGTCCTCCTGAGGGAAGGTATGGTTCATTGTTACTTCGTTTCTGAAGCAACTCGAGCGTTGCTCAAGACACATATACTGACCTTATTCCAGGACTTGAGAGAACCGACAATGGAATGAAGCTGACGACGTGGCCCGATGTCACCCCGATCAATCAGAAGAACTACTACACGTATGGCCGCATCTACAAACGAACGACAATCCCTGGCTGATGTTGCGATAGTGATTACATGAAGCGCGATGATCAAGTTCTCGCCCTCCGCCTCCAGAGCGATGCTACCCGTGATCGACTAGTACAAAACGCCCGCGACCGAGACCGCGTTTTATCTAAATCTGCCAATGGCGAGCTGCCACTTCCCGTCGCAGACTTGCCTGATGAAGACGGTGCTGTAACGCCGTCCGCTGGCATAGACCCCTCCAGGGTCATTGTGATCCACCCCGGCAGCCAAAACCTTCGGATAGGCTTTGCGAGCGATGCGCTCCCCAAGACGATTCCTATGACTTTGGCGACCAAATTCCCCCAGACCGAGTCTGACATGTACGAGGCTCTACCGCGACGACAATTCGAGGCCAAGACTGCAGACCAGCAATACGGAGAAGAGTGGTCAAAGAAGTACAACAAGATGTGCAATGACCTCAAGGTTGAGATGCGAGCCAACAAGCGCAAGGTCTTGCCCAATTCTAAGGAACTCGTCCAAACCTTCAATCGCCGTACAGAGCCCGAAATCATTCAGAAGCACAATGATCCGCTCGAGATAGAATGGACCGACATCGAAACACTTGATGACCCCGATTCCCTAGCTTCGTGCTTCATTGGACACAAAGCGGAGCGTGTTCCCGACGACTCTAATCCCAAATTCAAACTTTGGTGGCCGATGCAGCATGGGCAATGGAACGAAGACGGATACACAAGTCAGGAACACCTGTTCGACGACTTTGAGACCTTACTCGACAAGGCATTGAGGCATGACCTTGGACTGAAAACGAACAGCGAATGGCAACAATACAGCTGCGTTTTTGTTATCCCTGATCTATATGACAAGAAATATGTGGAGCAAATTCTACGATCGTGCATGACCTGGTTTGAATTCTCAAAGGTGTGCTTTGTCCAAGAAGGAATGGCTGCGACTTTCGGCGCTGGGTACACCCAAGCCTGCGTCGTTGATGTGGGAGCTCAGAAGACAGCCGTCACTTGTGTGGAGGATGGCCTTGTCATTGAGGACTCAAGAATCAACATGAAATACGGCGGTTATGACATCACCGATACATTCCTCAAGATGATGCTTTACGATAATTTCCCCTACCAAGACATGAACTTACGACGACGATACGACTTCCTTCTGGCTGAAGAGCTCAAAATCAAGCACTGCACTATGTCACAAGCAGACATATCCGTTCAATTGTATCAATTTCATGTCCGAGCGCCGAATCAACCAACAAAGAAATACCAGTTCAAGACATACGACGAGGTTATCCTAGCCCCCATGGGAGTGTACGATCCTGCTATTTTCGACAACAGCACTAAGTTGAGGGGACGACGCAAACTGGTTGAGAGATCTTACAATGCCTACGATGTTGACATTCCAGACGACCCTACTTCTGCTGCCCAACTAGCGATTCTAGCACTCGTCCAGCCATCCATAACATCGAACGCCAATGGATTCATGCAGTCTCAACCTGAAATTTCCACGCCTATGAAGGAGAAGGGACCATTTAACTTCCTTGGTAAGGACGGCATCTCGAACGGAACCCCTATGGGCTCCCATGCGGGATCTCCTGCGCCAGAGGGTGCAAACACTCCAGTTCCGCCATTTGTGTTTTCTGGGAAGGATAAGGATGGAGCGAACGGAGGAAGCCCAGCACCTAACGGCTCTCGTGCAGGGGGAACCCCTACTCCTGGACAAGGACAACCACCAGCAGGCATGTTCGTTGATGCCTCAGCCCGATCTGCCAAATCTATTGCGGCAGAACGAGACGATGTACTGCCTGTGGCTCCTCTCGACATTGCCATTCTCACAAGTATTCAGAATGCCGCTAAGGGCGATGAGAAGAAGCTGCGGGACATGTTGGGAAGTATCATGGTTATTGGTGGTGGTGCCAAGATCCCTCACTTTACAGTTGTTCTAGAGGAGAAGATCAAGGCTCGACGACCCGATCTGAGTGAACGAATTCTCGTGAGTCGAAGTGCAAGAGATATGGATGAGCAAGTGGTCACCTGGAAAGGCGCAAGCGTGTTTGCTAAGCTATCAACCAACGACTCGTGGATCACGCCCTTCGAGTTTGAGAGATTGGGTGCCAGGACCCTTCACCACAAGGTGCTTTGGGCTTGGTAGATGGGGTTTGTTCTATTGAGAGTAGATAATGGGTTTATGGAGTTTGGGCAAAGGCATGGAGTCTGGGTCACATTAATTGAATGGAATGCAATGTAGCATGGATTTCCCAGGTGGTTGTAGACAGAAGCAAACTCAGGTCAGGATGAAAAGCCGCTAGACACTATTATGTTTGTTAAACTTACACAAAAGCTTAAGTTGGCGAATCGTGATTTGTAGTGTAACCATTTCTGGCACTATTTTAGATGCGAGATAAACATTCATACATCAGGACCTGTACTGCAAACTGCCGCAGTCCAAGACATATTTTACAATCATCTATCTTATGATTGCTACTCAGCTACTCCCGTCCATAAGCGATATCGGGTCTGGACAAGATGCATCAATATGAAATGAAGCTTATGTAATGGCCCCGTCATTCTCAAAAGGCACCCCGACATCCGAGCTTCAAGAGTTAGCTAGCTCCCCGGCTATTATTGTTTAGCATCCATCGCATCGCGCTTAGCACCACTACGTCAACACTCGGCGCGCCCAATTTACCAGTATTTTGTCTGCAATGTGATAAATCCCTCTCCCTTTGGCCAAATTCCCACGCCCTAGATCTTTCTTGCATTCTTTCTTTGATCCTGAGCGCCTGCAAGAACAACCGTCGCCGCCATGTTGCTGCGATATCTTCCCTTTGCGCCGTCGACGACGCCGCTACAGGCACTGACGTACCTCCTCGGCATATCGCTCTTCTCCATTTCGTTCCTCGTCTTCTTGAACAGTTCCGTTTCTTTTGTTATCACCGATTTGATTGGACAGAAAGAAGGCGTTGGTGACGTTGTGGGAACGCTTGGCTTCGTCGATGAGCTTGTTGCCCTTGTTGCTTGTCCAGGATGGGGTCTTGTATCAGATCGGCTGGGTGTGAGATGGGTTGCTGTCATTGGATACGCGATAATTGGTATCTCGTTGGCTCTATTTGTCCAGGCAAAGACGATATATCCGCAATTATTGCTGGCTCGTGTCTTGTTCGCAATCGGCGCATCCGCAGCGTGAGTTGAGGCACATGACATCCAAGGGGAAGGGTATGCTAACTTTGCGAAAGAGCTACAATGGTCACCGCTATACTGCCCTCCTTGACGGACGACAGTAATAACGAAGAGGACGAAGCCAAGGCCAGAATCCAGGCACTTCAGAATACAACAGCTCGAAACAGCATTGCCTTTTCTGTCGAGTCTGAGTCGACCATCACCCAAGAGCGATACACGCAGTCAGTTTCCGAGCCAAGCACAACAGACACTGCCGACACGGCGGCCGGAAGACCCTCGAAACTGGCAGGATTTGTCGGGTTGTTTACTGGCTGCGGTGCGCTTGTCGCATTGACGCTGTTCCTCCCGCTTCCAGCACAATTTGGCAAGGACGAGGATATCACACCCGCCCAGGCGGTATCCTATAGCTTTTACGTTGTCGCCATTGTCTCAATGGCTGTATCCGTCTTTGTCGCCATTGGTCTCCGCAACATCAAGGGTGAGGAGGGCAAAGGTTGGAAAACGCTCTTTGGGCTGAAGGATGAACGTGACTCGCCTCTTGGGTCTGACAGAAATGGTCGCGACCGACGTGTGAGTTATACACATTTCGCTACTGCATATCAATTCCACTGACAAGATACTGAAGGTGGCTCCCTATTTAAACTTGATGAAAGATTCGGTCTTCCTTGGCTTCGTCGACTCTCGAATCGGCCTTGGATACGTCGGCGGCTTCGTTGCTCGAGCTTCCAGTGTTGCGATATCACTCTTCATCCCTCTCTTCGTCAACACGTTCTACATCAGCAACGGCTTTTGCAAAGGCTCGCCCCACGACTCGTCGCCAGAGCTCAAGGAAGAGTGTAGAGCTGCATATGTCCTGTCCTCCATCCTCACTGGCGTTGCGCAACTCATGGGTCTCATCTGCGCCCCAGTCTTTGGATACCTTGCCAGTCGAACTGGGCGCATCAACTACCCGATCGTCGTCTCGACTGTTTTTGGCATCGTGGGATACACCATCCTACCCCAACTCTCTAGCCCCGAGATCAAGAATGTTGACGGCCGAGGTGGTAGCCCAGCAATCTTCCTGGTTGTGTCGCTCCTTGGCATCAGCCAGATCGGCGCCATCGTCTGTAGTCTCGGTTCTCTTGGTCGTGGAGTGCTCGCAGTTGAACTGCCCCGAACTGCGCGTCCCGAAAGACTTCTACAGCCAGACGAGTATGAGTCTACTAATGAAGAGAGCCGGCCTCTCATCAACATCACAACAGACCAAGAGTCGATGTCGCGCATTCGCCTCAAGGGCTCTATCGCAGGCGTGTACTCTTTATGCGGTGGGTTTGCAATTTTGCTACTTACAAAACTGGGAGGGTTTATGTTCGACAGACTGTCCAATGGCGCCCCTTTCTACATGATGGCTGTTTTCAACGCTGTTTTGCTCGCCTTTTCTCTTGGGATGGATGCTTCTCATACGTTTTCGCATCGATCGTAATGTGCTATGGTGTCTTTGTCTGTTTTCTAGCTAGGTAGAAATAAATGAAAGCGATCTTACTTCTCCCCGTATTTCAAGGTTTCAGGGGCTGTAATCCCATGTTGAACTATAGTCACAACAAAGCATCACTTACCATGAATGAAAAGAGGATAATAAGTCATACAAAGTAAATTCCTAGTGTCCTAAGTACTGTAAAATATCAATAGAAAATCACCCAAACATGTACTCACCCCATCGAAATTTCAGCCCAGAGAGATGAAGGAGATCTAATCACTCCGCGAGAACTCTACGAGCTCGACCGACTTACTTCGTCATCTTTGCCTTATAGACAAGGCCTTCCTCGATGAAATCATTGAGCTGTTTCTTGCTTTTCTCGTTGGCCTTATCCTTCCCTCCAGGAAGGAGGCGCTTGAGGTTGTCCATCAGCTCGTGAGTTTCCTCAAGGCAGTCTTGGCAGAGGTTTCCTATCGACTCACAGACACGCTCACACATGTGTTCAAAGCGATGGCGACAGTTCTTGAACGGTTTAGCAAGAGTTGGCTCTCGGAACTCATGCTGGGAAGTATCACCCATAGTGATGGTGGTGGTGGAGAAGATTTGCTGAGACATTTTGAGCGTCAAATGTAGCAAAACAACGATGGATAGACTTTTAGTAGCTTGAGAAGTTTGAGGATCTCACTGTGATAGATGCAAGAGGGAAGCTGGGTTGATGTGGTTGTCGATGGAGAGTCGCTACCTATGGACTAGGAGGAAAGGAAGGGAGTTTATATAAGTCATCAATTCACATGTTCGCTCGCCTGGGATGTTCAGTGTTCGCGAACAGACCGACACTGCTAAAACCATACCTCAGGGACCAGTGGCAAGGTCGTCGTCGCAAGATGAGGATGGAAATATAGGGGGCGAAGAAAGACAGCATATTTGAGGATTCTGGAGGTGGAAATAGACAGGGCGAGTATGTAGACTCTTTCTGTGGATTTCCCTCATAATACCGAGTAACGTAAATGCAATTTCCCAAAAGTATGCGGCCTTCGATCTGCAAATAATCCTTCGGGGTGACAGACCGCAGCTGTAGGTAGATCCTCCAGCTACCTAACTCGGAGCCACAATTCAAAGCCGGACCTGATGCAAACTAACAAAGGCCTTTGAACACAAGGCTCTAAATCACTGGTTGCTTCTGCCGTCTAACAATGGGTGTTACTCTCCAAGACTTTGTTGTGACAGAGTTGGTTCCAAAGGACACTCAGGGGTAATCCCAGCAAGGCATACGTTCATGACCGATATCTGTATCAAGTCGACGAACAGCAACTGCTCTCTGAACTCTATAGTGTTCTTTTTTCTAAGCAGAATTCGGGACTGGAACTACGATATCCACGTAAACCTTGGGGCTGATATGTCATATGTCAGATTTGCTGTGTCCAGTCCACAACTGCTTGAAAGACAAGTATACAGGTCAGTGAATGAGAACAGAACAAAGGAAGGGTCAAGATACGAGCGAGTTGCCCAACTGATTCATTTTGAAGGATGGGTGTCACCGTCGAGGGCTCTTCGAGTGTGGTGATGTTCTCTTACACAAGCCGTAGCTTTGCATGAGCAATTGTCATAAGAAACAGCTTGATCTGATGACCAGAAGACAGCATTATGTTTACATATGTTTACATATGTTTACCGACATTTGCGCCTATGAAGTGAAATGTTAGGTTGGAGAGAAAAGGGGGCGGACAACATGTTTAGACTCGACCATCACATCACATCAGACAATAAACATATAAGAGCATTTCAACTGAATTTTGTACGGAAACCTTTGGGAAGACCTAGAGGACAGAAATATTTCTGGGTGCAGCCGAACCAGTGAGATTGAGCTCGAATCCTCCCTGTTATCACGCAGCACTTTGCCTGACGGACACGCATCCGGTCAGGGTAAAACCAATGGTCAACTTTTTTTTCATTCATTTCAACTTGTCGAAAACAACGAATATGACATCTCTCCCCCCTTCTTATATCGTGACGAGGAAAAAAGGCAAAAGGGAGGCGTGAACATGACGTTGACCCGTGTCGCTATGAGACATTGCAAACAAGGGATTTATGAGGCGCGCTCTGGCATGAAGCGAGCGGGCAGGGCAATCTAGTTACCGCCGAGGCTGGGGAAAGCTGACTGGTCGCTGGTGTTGATAGCAGCACTGCCCTTAGCAGCTCCCTGAGGAGCGCCGCCGCGACCGCCACGGGAGTTGTTACCGCCACGGCCACGGTCACCACCACGCTCTCCACCACGACCGCCACGGCCGCCGCGTCCACCGCGGGCACCACCTCGGGCACCGGTGCGCTCAGGCTCGACGAATCGAGGGTCGAAGTCAATGGTCTGCTTGACCTTGCGCTCACGCTGTCGCTGGGCCTTGCCTCCGGAAGGAACGAAGTAGTCCTCCTCCTGGTTCTCGAGTTGCTTGGCGTTGGCCCACTTCTTGTCGAGCTTGCTGCCCTCGTTGGCCTCACGGACCTTGGGACCAGACTCGAGAGCGGCCTTCTTCTCAGCCTGCTGGGCGAGGTAGTCGTTGTAAGAGACCTGCTTCTCGGCCTCCTCTTCAGCGGCGGCCTCGGCAGCGGCAGCCTCTTCGGCAGCAGCGTCCTTCTGCTCGTCCTTAGCGATAGCCTCGCCGGCCTGCTCGTCCTTAAGCTCGGCAGTACCCTCGTTGGCACCCCAGGATTGGTTAGCCTGCTTCTCAGAGCCACTAGATTTCAGTTAGCAAATGGGATCGATGGCGAATGGTCGAAGTAGAGCATACCCGTGGCCACCGAACTTGGTCTGGTGTCGGTCATCACGGTCGTTACCGCGTCTAGCACCACGTCCTGCAAAATGTAAGCTCAGGTTTTCCAATCTAACAAATCCTGTGTTACTCACCACCACGGACACGGGCACCAGCACCGCCTCGGGGACCATCGCGAGGGGTCTCCTCAGTGGATCGCTTCTGGTTTCGGCCGCTGCCAGCACCACGATCTTGGAAAGCTACAGATAAGTCAGAATTTGATGATGGATCTCAGTGCAGAGACCAAAACTCACCACCCTCGTTACCACCGGGACCACGGCGGTTACCGCCAGCACCTCCGGTCCTTACGGGAGCTTGGGGCTCGACATTGCGCTTAGTAGTGCGAGCAGTGTTCTTGTCAACGGTCTTGACAGGAACGACGGGCTTCTCCTCGCCGTCACTGTCGTTGCCTGTTCGGGATCGCTATGTCAGCACGGGTAATCGTAATTAAGTTGAGGTGAATTGAGTTGGGCAGCATCGAAAAGTCGGCCAAGCAAAAGGTTGATTTTTTTTTTTTCGCGGGGAAAGCGGGGAGATGAGGAATCGTACCGAGGTAGGCAAAAGGGTTCTGGCAAGTAAGTTAGCAAGATTGTATGATATGGCGATTGCGAGGTATCGTGTTGGCGTTGTATTGGCCTGTGAGTCAAGTTGTTGCGTCTTGTTAGGGCAAACAACCTGATCAGCGATGACGAGTGACGGGAATGAGGGGCTTGTTTTGGATCGTGGGCGTTAAGAGGGCAGGCGACGGGAAGAAGAACGCGACGGCAGAAAGACCAGGCGTACGGCAGGAGAGGAGAGGAGAGACCAAGGCCATTGCTGAAGCCATCGAGAGCGAGTGTCTTTATGCCATCGACTCGGACCAGAGGCGTCGTGATGCAAAATCGGCAGTCTGGAGCAAGCCAAAATGCATACCGCAGGGGTTCGAGACGAGAGGCAACGGAAAAGACAATTGAGAGAAAAGACAATAAAACAGGACGCGACAGATTTGAGAAAGCGAATGCATCTGCATCTTGCTTACCTTTGTGACAACCGACATCTTTAATCGTCGCCTTGGGCTTATCGCCTTCCGTCCGGGGCGTAATTCAAATCTTGAGGGCGACGAAGAGTGGTCTACGGTCGCATGACCTTGTAAGAAGGAGAGCTTTGGGTGTTTGGCTGGTGAAGGGTAAGAGGTCGGGCTCGTTGTAGGAGTGGAGGGTTCAGGTCAGGTTGTGGTAGGGTAGTGGTTTGTATTTTTTTGGTGTGACCTCGACCTAAATTACTTGAGACCTAACTTTTGCCCACGATGACGGCTAATACTACAGTACCTATACCTTGCCTTAGTTGTGCACTTCCTCTATACCTGATTCTCACACGACTTTACTGGTTATCAGGTGGGACACTGAGGAAACTCTGACGCAGCATCACGCCAAACCTGGTCCTCGCTTAAGCAATATCTAATATTTTTGTGTTGTGTTTTGTGTCCTTCCTTAGTTAGGGCATGGGATACCTTGGCCATGAGGTGCGGAGAGAAGAAGAGCTAGCACAGGCCAATTAACCCCGCGATTGAGCTTTCATTCCCATTCCCATTCCCATGATGGAATGGCTCTGTAGCTCATCGTTGGAGCAGAGAAGGAGGTAAAGGCTCAAAAACTCGTATTCACTATTGAAAAGTTACCAGCCATTTCAATTATTCGAATGACACTTAAACTTTGCGTCAAACTCAAACCAAGTCGTTTCTCCCTGAGAGTTCAATGCCTGGCAAAGTAACGTGCCTCTCCTCTCTCTACTCTTTACCCCGCCAGAGCTTGCTTGCCCAAGCACGTTAGCTATCATTCCTGCTTCAACGTTACCGGTTCTCGCTTTGACCGTGTAAACCAAGTCAATTCACCTTATTAAACACGCAACATTACCATTGAGATTATGTTGCCAAATAACGAGTGTCAATCTTGGTTTCAATTGCATTCCGCAACCTTCCCTACATAGGCAGGTATCTTCCATAGCCGGTAGATCTGGATCTACGACCTCGCTTGGCTCCGTTCCTCGGCCGTTCGTTTCCGCTTCCGGTGCCGAACCTACTTGAATGAATGATGCTCTCATGACTACGTACCTTTAACTTTGACAGTCTCGGGTTTTTCATGCAGCCAATCGAAATTTTGAATTCACTCCATGGTAGCAGTGGCAGATGAATATATATCACTTCTTTCAATTAGCCAATACTGTATACAAATCTACAAGCGGCTATAGGCATTCTTGTTCCTGTTTGTCAACAAACAAACACAACCGTGCAACATCATCTATCGTCCTGTGAAGAATCGTCTCAGCTCAGATCCAACTTTCCCCCATTCACCACCCTCCCAAAGTTCTGATTGTGACATCCCAAGGCCCTCCTCACTCACACTCGCAACTACTCTCTTCAGCTTTCTCACCTTCTGATTCTGTACCGGTCTTGCCGTCGCCGGTTGGTAGCGATCCAGATACTCTGATGATTGTGGTGCGGCATCTACAGTTGGTTGTGAGTGCGACGTCAGCTGCAAAGGTAAGGGGCTGACTGTCCTGATCGTTGTCAGAGGGAGCGAATAGGGTGTCCGCAGTACCTGATCGGGATACTCGGGGGGTGTTCGATACGCTGAAGAGTTGGCATCTGAACGGTTAAGGCCTGAATGGCGACGAGACGCAGCAAGTCGAGAAGACGGCCGTTTCAAGGGTTCCTCCTTGACCCAGCTGGCCGCTTGCTTATGCCTTACCTCAGAACGCTGATTGTCAGCGATATAGTTTTGCTGCGGCTTTTGTCCGCGAGATGGTAACGGTGGTCTGGGAGTTGAGTTGTGGGGTACGAAAGGTAAGCGATGATATGTACTTTGATGATCTGTTGATATATCATCCGTAGGGGGTTCAGACGGACAGATCGAGCAAGGGGCTGAGTGTGGTTTTCGCAAAGGAGGGGGAGCTTGAAGATACGTCTCATTAGCTGTCAATCTGCGTTGAGGCAAGTGGCCAGGACTTGGTGGACGTTGCATGAATAGAGGTATGGGCTTTAAGGGACTCGGCTTGAAGGAAGGGCCATTGATGGGGTCGAAGATGTCCACCCATATGACCGATTGAGAGGTGTCCCTTAACTTGGTTGGTGTGTTGTTCACTATCGTGTCGTGGTTTGCTGAGCCACCTCCAGGATTGTGAGTTAATGATTGCCAAGTTGCGTGAGACTAACAAATCGGATGTCAGTTGATGTTCCACCATTCAGTAATTCTCTCCTCACCTTTGAGCCTTTGTCGATAGTCTTGGTCTCCCATCTCTTCCTCGTCAACCCGCCGTCCACCTTTTCAACCCTCCTCAATCCCCTTTTGACAACAACACTCTCGTCTGTGACCCCATCTACCTCAACTTCTACCACATAGGCAGCACACAGCGGCACCCTGGTGACTTCTTTCCCTCCACATCCATCTCCTCTCTGTCCCTCCAACTCCTCTTCCAGGAAGAGATCCTGCAGTCGCACACCTTGACAAATGGCTCGGCTCCCGTAGAGTAAGCATCCGTAGCAAGCCCGATGCCAGAAGCACCAACCAAAGCTGACGCACTCGTCGCCTCGGAATATGAGCTCGCCGCAAACCCAGCAGATGGCAAGGTTAAGAAGCGCTGCGTGGCATTTTGAGCAGGCTAGACGTGCAGAGTGGCCAATAATCTGGGGAGGTCCTTCAAAGACGTGGAAGCAAAACGTGCAGGTGAAGATATTAGTTCGGCTAGGGTCTGGCATATTAGAAGAAAAAAGAAAAGGTACTGGGGTCGATCTTCAAATTAAGGGTATAGCAAAAGAATGTGGAAGAACGATGCGTCCGGATGATGTTCTTGAGGAATGACTATATAACATAGATAGTACTTTAGGTGATGAGGATGGCATCTACAGCCCAAGACTAAAGACATGAGCAAATTACCTAGATAGGAAAGTGCAACTTATATGTGAAGATGGCACGCGCATTCATCATCACGAAGCAAGAGAAGAAGGAAAGTAGAGACATTTGCTGGAACTTATACACAACTCTATACAATCATTTACAGAGATAAACTAACTTCATCTGTATTTTAATCAACCTGATCCGTTTTGCCTTGACGCCCCTAATCCCTAAACCATGGCTTGTCCCAAGTCCTTTCTTCGCCATGTGGACGATATGCCAACAACATGACCAACTGATAAAAGCAATAATATAAAGCCAGGTAAAAACAATCTCGAAACTCCGGCTTGGTGGATGCACACTTCATCATTCTCTTCTTGTGTCTGGCTCTGGATGCCAACTGGCAGACTCAAGTGGCTAACATGCCGATAGTCAAGACCTATCAACTCCTGCAATTTCCAAGTCTGCATGCAATAAGCCAGTCTCCAGGGAATAACAGACACACGAAGGTCGTATTATAAATTCATTCAGTGTGAGAAAGGCAGCAGGGCTATGAAACATAGGTACTGTTCTCACAATAATTCAATCATGGTAAAATTTAGGCTCGGTTCTTAGGTCGGGCAAGCATGTTGAGCCGGCTCATGCTGAGAACTGAACGCTTCTTGGTAGGGCTTGCCGACGCAGGAGCACGCGGGGTCACACTACCAGCCTTGGTCCTCATTTTCTTTGCACTGGGGGTGCCACCAACGAGACGAGGAGCAAGAAGGGCCTCTCCTTCAGGAACATGCTCGGCCTTGCGCTTCTTGGCTGCACGCTCGGCGTCTTTTTGTTCAGCTTCCTCATCATCCCAGCTGGTCCTATGTCGCTTCTTGTTGGACATACCGTGAGGCGCTCCAAATAAAATCTTTTTGGCTTCAGGTTCCTTATTCTCCTTGTTGAGGCTAATGGGAGAGGTAGGGCCAGGGAAACTACCAGGCATTTTTGCATCAGGCTTGAGGGACTGTCGAACTTGGCGGACACTCGACTGGCCTGGGGAAGCACCAAAGCCCAGTGCAGGGGCATCTCCAAACTCGATCGTGTGATCGCTGCGGAACGTGAATTTACCAGGGACAGACGGAGGTGCGACATGCTTCTGCGCGCTAGGAAGTTCGGGGAGAGGTCGGAAACCGCTAAGATCTGGATAAACCACATCACCGGAATCAGCCTTTGCAATGGCACTGTCGATACCCTGGAACTGTTCGTCTTCCAAAGTTCGGGTGGCTTGAGCCTTAAGACAGGATTTCGTTGGAGATGGCGAGTTCTGTTCAAACGAGATGCGAGTGACCTCGGGGGTGAAGGCAACATGTTTTGTCACCTTTCGTCGAGGAGTAGTCAGAGGAAGAGGTGGCAAAACTTTGTCCTTAACAGCTTTAGGCGGAGCCGGTGTTTGAGAGACCATGGGTAGCGGGATTGCGGTCTGAACGTTGCCAGAAGGTGTTCGGCTTCCTCGCAAAATCGATTTGACCTTATCAAACCGGCCTGGACTGAGGACCCGGGCTCGAGGTGTGGCTGGTTTGCTGGGCATGAGGAGACCTGGGGTGCTGGTGGATTTAGGCAGACCAGTCTTCAGGTCGGTCTTGGAGGGAGATTTGGTGAGTGAAATCGTCGGCTTGTTTGTGTGAGCAAGAGATGCCTTGGTAGGGCTCAAAAGTCGCGTCAGACCTGACTTCGAGGCGGGCAACTTGGTAGACAACTTAGTAGAATCATTTCCACTAGATTTTGGTCGAGGGATCGAAGAGTCATCGCGTGACACGGGTCGGTTTGTTGTCGCATCATCTTCCTCTCGATGCTTGGATCTCTTTGAAGGAACGCGTTGGTGTACATTGGGGAATAACAGCGGCTTCTTGGAGGATGCGGGAAGAGCCATAGGGATGCCAGATGGGGGTAGTGTGGCTTTCTTGGGCGAGGGTGATTGTTGGTATTCCTCGAGATCAACTCGCGAGGACTTGCGCTTAAGGCTTTGTGTGACGCGAGGAGTTGACGGTGTAGGAGGAATATCCAGCTCAGCCTTTGAAGGCGAACGCGTCAAGCCAGACTTGTCAGGAGAATTAGTCGGTGTCGTATCCAAGTTCGCCTTTGAAGGGGATCGCTTGAGCGATTGGACGACGGGCTGGAAACGTCCGTTTTGAGCTCTCCAAGCAGACGCGTGGTTCTCGATAGAGTCCATCTTCTTAAACTCGGCCATATGCGCTGCGCTATAACGGCTGGTTTTGCCCTTAGGTTTGGCAATCTTGCGACCATTCGCGTCCACGTCGGAACCCTCCGCGTCGCGCTTAGCGATCATGTCAGCCTTGATCTTGGCCGCCTTCCCTCGGAGCTCCTCCATCATTCGCTGGGCATCATCGCTAAGATGTGTGTCGGCAGTCTCGCTCGTGAATCGGAAGGTGAAGTCGGAAGCGGGTACCCCTATTTTGGAAGGGGTGTCTGGTACAGCACCGGAACGATTGATGTCCTTGATATCCGCAAAACCTAGTCCCATAGCAGATGAAGGTTCACCCATAGTATGATGAGCCTTGCTTGGGTGCATCTCTTCGTGAGGCGGCTTCATGGCTGAGGAAGCCGGCGTTGAAGGCGCAGCAGCTGGTGAGGATGGGACGGCATTGTTCTTGTTCTTGTTTTTGTTCTTCAGTTTGGGAAGTTGCTGAGGGGACTCGACATGAGGTGATTCGACGTCTTCAGCAACTGCTGTCAGGTTGGATATCGCCGATTTGGGCTGCAAAAAGAAAATTATCAGTTGGCCCGCCCATAGATTATCTACGTGATGCCATCACGAAACTCACCTTAGGGGTAGAGGCCAGCCGTGCCGAGCGACGGCGCGGGGGAGACATTGTGGTTGACAAGTATGTTAGTTAAATTTCCGAAACTCATGCAATCCTTGAGTCAGTAATTCCAGTAACTTAAGGGTCGCGGTCCTCAAGGCACAAGGGTGATAATTTTGGGGTCTCTGGTATGATGTCAAATCTCTCCAGGTCTTTCTTGGATGGCGCGTGTATTCCAACACTGCTACTGGTGGGGCTCAGCTGTTTTGTTTACATGGTCCGAGCTCCATAACAACCGGTGCAAGAGTACAGTGTCTAGTACAGTATTTTGGCCCTTCTACAGATCTGACACTGTGATATAGCATAACTTACCTACCCTATGGTACCCCGGTGAAGTGTGAATTCTACAGAGTTCGAGATTCCAACAACTGTCTCGATATTTGTTCTACTGTTGGGGCATTGGCCTTCTCTGTTTATTTGTTCTTGGCGGGAAACTCATGATTAGATTTTTACAATATGAAATTATACTTTTGTCTTGCCATTCTAAAAGTAAAACAGCATAATATTTCTAAAAGGTGGCCAATTCTAAGGCTGCCGCCGCTTGTCTCATGTGAGGCAACAAGATACGAACAGAGGATTTTGTAGTTCACTGACTTGAATGTAAGGACTGGTCTGTGGCCATACGTGGTGAGTAACGAGAGATGGATAGATGTTATGTGAGATCGAATGAAGTTAAGAAAAATATTTACTTACTATTCTCACAACGAAGCCTGCTTACATGGTACGCTCACATCACTATCGGCATATCACCGTACTTATTACACAAATGCCATACGCACCAGACTGAGCCCCTGTGATCGTCGAATGACCCTTGGAAATCGTATGATTGAGGAAATATACATGAAACGGCTTTACCACTCAGAATTAGCCCTGTCATAACCGAAGGAATCGCGATAACTTTGTAACAATCACACGTGAAGGCTCTCATAATAGCTTCCTAAATAAGCAGCTCCAAGAAGACACATATCCATGTAAGAGTGAGGCAGCCTGTTGGAATAGTCGAGTTGGCTTCTACGACAGGCATCCTCTCATTACCGAGTATGGACTGCTTGACATTGTGTTTAGGTATCACATACTTCTTCAGGACCTATTTCTACCATGCTTATTTGAGGCTTAACGAACTGCCTCAGCTGCCGCCTGGACGTGGTCAACGTGAGATCAAGGCCAACTTTGCTCATATCACCCTATAGTGATAGCCATAATTCATGGGGAAGGTAGGTTCCTTTGACGATCTACGGATGTCAGTTGCTGTAACCCAAGCCACGCTAGAAAATTTCCAGAAGCACCACCCCATGTTCGTCTTAGAAACAGCCCGTCTGGAACTATGGCGCGACCCGATAAACCTGGCGCTGCCGGCACACAAGCCTAGTCAGCTTGAAGGTTGTCAGCTGAGGCGAAATTGTTCTCCTCTGAGCTATCTTCGGTGAAGAAGGTGAGAGAGTTTCGGCAGATTGAACTACCGGGTCAAGAAAAACAGTGAGATCATATCAGGACATGAACGTTCCACAATACAACAGCATACATATGGTACACTTCAAGAACAGCAAGCCTCTTATGCAATGAAGCCTTTCATACGATGTCTACATCGAACTCAGGCAGTAACGGTTTTGAAGCTCATCGACATGAAAACAACGTTACAGGGAGGCCCTCAAGTTGTTGTCCAAGGGCGGAAGCTAAGGCCCAACGATGCTACAACAAGAGGCCGGGGCTATTCGGGAGATGCAGGTCAAGCGGGTTCACTAGGGTAAGCGAGACGAACCGTCTTGTTCAGCCTCTGCTTGGCAGATCCTCACATCGTATCCTGGCTCTTTAGTGAATGCGCGCAGGGATATTCCGTCTGTGCCTGGCTTCAGCCAACAGAATCGACCCATGGGAAGCAATAGGGCGCAATTGACAGAGTGTTAGGCACTTGTATAGGATTGATGGTACGTGTTTCCAACCATGGACAAGATTCATCAAGACTCGTCAAGATGCGTACGCGGCATGTTTATTTTGCCCAGATGTATCAAGAGTACAAGTCGCTTCAAACCAAGGAGAGACTGGTTGATTTCCATAGGAATGGTTAGATTGGCACCTCCAGGCCAAGATCAATTCAACAAGAACCTCATAAATCTCATAAAAGATGGGTGATCCGGGGTAACGGCGGTCACTATCTTTACCTTGGGGTTCTGTGTCCACAGCCAGAGCTAGTTCCTAGATCCTTAGCCCCGATCAAACAAGCCATGCATGAGCAGGAAATGACCCATGAGCAGAGTTTTCAAGTTTCAACACATTCGGTTTCTGGAAGAAGGCGTGGAACCCAGTGACACTTCCCATCATGTGAGACTCCACAGCTACGTATGCACCAACTGACTGGGGTGGGTTGTTATCCCTTGCAACGACTCATGGCACATGCAGACATCGTGAACTATCGTCTAGGATTGTTGAGTTGCCTGTCAACAGTAGATGGCGAATGGCCCAACTTCAGCGTAACATCCTGACGCATACCTGCAGTGTATAGAATCGTCGAACAAACGGTCTGACTGGGGCATTGGTCTATTGAGTTCAACGAGGCGATCAAAACGGCAATTGAAAATTTTGGTTAACAAATTTGCCAGGGTTTATGCCAAGATGCAGAGATATGCCATATTAAGGAGCACGTAGGTGATGAGCCTTTATATCATGTTAATGAGTAAAAGCATAGCACGACTGTCGACGTATTTGTTTATGATGCAGAGGCCTTTTAGCCATTGGTTTTTTGATGGTACAACTCAAAAGCAGAACAACATATAACAGTGTCCTCCAGGCCGTTGCAAACGGTCAGCCACCTGTTCATATGGACAAAATAGTTTCGGAGCCTGGTTGACTTTAGACATTGGCCAAGACATCTTCGATTTCAAGACGTCGTACGGATACAAAGCAGTCGTCGAGCCTTGTATCATAGGGACACATGATATTGCCAGGATGAGTGCAGCTTGATAATCATTTGCTCGGTCCGGAGGTTTCGGAAGACCGCGAGAGTTCACAAAGCTAGGATCATGATGTCTCAAGTCTTGAGCCTGCGAGAAGCGCTAAGCAAAATCCGTTCATTATTGGACATTCACGTGTACCATAGCTGTCAGCTCCACCGCCTGCTTGGGCGAACTGCTCTGCTGCTGTCGTAAGCCAGGCGTTTATTATAGCATCACATCAAATCCGATTATTGGACTCCGTACAAGTTTATGTACGATGAAGCCAGCGGCGTCGTAATTGTCGAGAAACTTGAGCAGGTGACCACGGAAGCTGTAAGGGCACATTAACATCCACCAAAGACTGGGAGGTTGAAGTGAAGAGTGGGGGCTGAAGTTATATCCCTGTCGAGGACAGACCTGAGTGATAGGGGGCCGTTCTCTGAGTTTTCTAGAACGGCAAGGGTAAGAATCAAAACAAACGGTGTAATTAAGCATGAAAGGATGGTCATCAATACGTAGTCGAGTCAAATGACGAACCCCAGGATGACATGAGCTCCGACTTTGATTTCTTAGGTTCATCGACAAGGGAGCCTGTCAGAGATTACATCAAGTGTTGAAAATTTCAACAACCATCAGGGAACAGGTGAATGATTGGCCGACGGATAGAATGGGTGCGAAATTTCAAGCGAAGCAGAAGAGACAGACACTTTGGCACATGCACTCCGCCACCAAGTTGCACCGCGCACCGTTAAACCACCAGAAACGCCCTGGCTGCTCTCTTGACAACCGCCCAGCGACACACGTATTTCCGGTGAGACGAGAGGGGAGAGCGAAAGCGGGGGCTCCGACGTTACAGCTGCCGATCAGTTCAGCCAACAGAGGAAGTGGCCGGCGGCCGATGAAGCATGTTCAGCCGGCGGCCACGAGAAAGAGATGTTGATTGCGGTTGTAGGGACATATATTAGTAGATTTTGCGCATTCTCATCAAGAACAAGAATTTCTTATCAATACCATCATTCCCATATGGAATTCCACTGTCTCACCAAGGCGTGGCCTGGTAATAAATAGCCTTATCTCTCCTAGGTTCAGCTCGAATGTGATGGATGGGTAAAACGAGTTTAGTTCCAAGGTCGAGGTGGGATGTCCTTGGAAAAGCCAGGCCAGGGCGTGCATGCCTGCGGCGTTTATCCTGTAAGAGCGGGAGAGCCCCAACACCCTGTTCAAAGCCAAAACAAGATACGTCGTCAATAGATAGCATATCACAGTCTTTTTTCGGTTTATCCCTCATCTCATGTGAATGTTTAAAAGGAAATCACGACAGGACCGTGCGCTCCATGGATGGCACTGAAGAAGAATTTAAGGTCAAGATTGGGGAGTCTGGTGGTGGACTGGTTTTTCTTAGTGGGTGGTGCCGTCTGTCTCTTGGGCTCCACAGGTGAGCCAAGGAATCCCACTTTCACTCCCCAATATGCGAACGTGATTGGCTGAAGGTTTTAGGGCCTCGAGTCGAAAGAGAAAAGAAGGAGTTTCCTGGGCTGCCCCCTCGTCGCAATTTACATTACATAAAACCGTATTCCCTTGCGGCCTGAGTGATCCCCTTCTCTGTTATCGCAACTGTTCCCCCCGAATTACAGCCCGTCTTTTATCTCGTCGTAGAATTTCTTACGTTTCCCAAAGACCCTGCGACATTCAACTGGATTGATAGGCGCTTGTTAGACGCGTATCATTCAAGCACATACATACTGTCTATCTTTTGATAGCCAAGCGTTGCTTTGCCTTGTCTATTGCGTCTGATAAGGCCTTTTCTCTCGCTGCTGACCCCCGTACGACCCCCAATCCGGGCTGCATCTACTATCTATTGCGCCCGCTGTCCCTACGCCCGCAACCGCAAAGCAAAAACCCAACGGGCGCACACTTGCCTGTCTTGATTCATTGCGCCCGTCGTCGTCTTGACGTTCCACCTTCTGTCACGTAACAGAATTCCCGTTTTGCGTCTCTGGGGCGTTTGCCGCTGCGCGGCAAATCGTCTAATAGCCCGGTCTGGGTAATGGCAGACAAGATGTCAATCGATAAGGCGGATCCTACGCAGCACCACCACAACAACAACAATCATCATCATCTCAATGGCCTAAACGGCCATTCTCGGGAAGAAACCGACTCTCTCGTTGGCTCAAGCCCTGAGGGCGATCATCACCCTACGATATCCTCTGCTACGAATGCTACCCAAGAGCCTCAGCAGCCCAAGAGGAAGGGCGGCCGAAAGCCTGTAAGTCTGGACTCGCTTTTATTTTTCCTTACACCATTCGATTACCCTTCACCTCTCCTCTGTCTACTAGAAGAGAGGTTGTCACTGAACACGATGATCGCATCAAGAGACAACTGTACTATCTCAGCTTCCCCGCTCTTGCTCCCTGGTCTCACTTGACTGTCTCTGTCCAAGACAACATGATATCAATACATGATCACCTTGAATAAGGACTAACAAAATGACAAGATCTATGCGACTTCTGAGGAGCGAAAGCAACGGAACCGACAGGCTCAAGCTGCTTTTCGAGAACGTCGAACTGAATACATAAAGCAACTTGAGGAGACCATTCGCGTCCATGAGTCCAACCTCCATAACCTCCAGGCGGCCCACCGTACGGCCGCCGATGAATGCTTGATGCTTCGATACAAGAATTCGCTTCTTGAGCGCATCCTTTTGGAGAAAGGTATGCTTTTACTGATATAGGCAAAAATTAATTGCACATTATTGACACTGTTGTAGGGATCGATGTTCAGGCCGAACTTCGCGCAAAGACTGGCAGTCCTAACCTGGGACCAACTCATATGCCTCAGAACATTGTTCAGCCGCCTCCGATTCAGCGCGCGATCATGAACCGGCACCACCAGTCTCGACGATCGAATTCCAACATCGCCCCCAAGGCCGAGCCTGTCCCGGTGCTGCCACCTCCGCTTCAACCCCATTCAAATGCTACTTCACCCAAGAACCGGCCTACGCCATCATCGCACTCGAACTCGCCAAGCAACACTGGGTCTGCATTCTCGCCTGCCGCCTCGGATAACATGTCGATGCGAGGTTCGATGACCAGCATGTCGCGACAACCGATGACACAGCAGCCTCAGCACCCGCAGCACCAGCACCCACAGATGCCCCAAAACTCGCAGTCATCTCGCCCATCGATGATGCAGAACAGCGGACGAGGAGGTCAAACTGGATCCGGAGCATCGTACTACCCTACCCCTGCCTTTCAAAACCACATAGAGCAGCTTGGTAAGTTCTCCTGTACATCGTTTGATTAGTAAGCATGATCTGACTATCTTTGTGCAGAACAAGAATACGACGCTCAAGCCGACATGATTGATGAGCCTGAAATTGAAACACCAGCAACCCATGGAGGATACTCCTCGGGCTACAATGGGGATAACCAGCAGCCTATGATGATGTCGCCTGCTTCCAGTGGACCTGGACATCAGATGACCCCATCTCATGAACCAGTCCAGCAACCTCAGACTACCCACTCGCAATACCCGTCAATGACGCAGCTATTGGATCAGAATGGCCTAGACTGGGATCCCTTCGGACTGAGTGCTAGTATGGCATTCCCCAACGGACAACAGTTTCAGTTTGAACAAGCCAACATGAGGTGAACTCACAATTTATACAAAACCTCTGGAACATGGTCTTCCAGGGGGTCCAATTATCGACAGGCGCCTATAGAGCTGACGTAGGAGGTACAGTCCCCCTACCGGCTTGCGCCCGAGTCTATGAAGTCTATGGTTTGTGGGAGTTCTTCAGGGGCCGGGAGACCCCTTGTGAGCATAAACACTCACGTACTATTGGCGTGCTACAAGAGGACAAAAACACTTAACGCTCGCACTTGATTGGAAGGCAATCTCGACGCGACTGACTTGTTGGTTCTTCTGCGGGGTGTGCGATAGATATATCCCACCGCAACAGACTTGGACAGCAGGCTCGTCCTAGCCTGGTCTTTAACCAGGGCTATGGTGCAGCTTGCGCTGTGAGATGTCACGGCCATGGTAGCATCTCGATAGGAAGGCCTGTCGATGGACATTACGACTACAAACATGATGGAACACTTTGATATAAAGACCTTTATATCGAGGAGCCCCAGCAGTATTACATTCAAAAACATCATCCACAGGTTGCGATATCCGGCGACGTATTATCTCGAGAGCGACATATATCTTCTACCTTGAATGCATCTGATGAGACACTGGCGCACGAGGACGCTAAAAACATAAAAATTTGGGGTTATTACATGATTTGATGGGATTTGGATTTGATTCAGGCCTCAAACCTCTCGAGAGGTTCTAAAAGTTAGTTATTGATCAGACGGAGAGTCTGTTGAAAGCGGATCTGTTTGGATTTTACGATACCTATATAGGTTTTGGCAGTAGTGAAGGCATCAGACAACGCCAAAAAATTAGGACATAATATGATACTCTCGCAATCGCACCATACTGCACTACCGATCTTTTCCAAGCATCCTTGACCATTGCATTTAGACCTCTCATTGACTGGAACAGCATCCGAGCCTCTTCCCCAGCAACAGACCTACCCCGGAGACGAGTTACGTAGTATGGATACTTCCAAGACGAAATGACGGACTGGAGCAATCGTGGAGCAAAGCCTAGAAGGAAGAGCCTAGTGACTGGGCCGGGGAATCTCTTTGTGTTATGTAATTGTTATTAATAGCTCCTCTGCATGATCCTCAGAATTGTGTCGTGAGCATGGAGGCGGGTCTGGGCGGAATGCGGGAGAATCGGAGAATCAGTGGGACTTGGCGTGATCGGCATTTGGTGTGAGTTTGTTTTATTAAAAAGGTACAAGCTAGACAAGACAAGACCGGGGAATTGCGGGATAAGACGCTCATAGTCTGGATATAGGTAGCCTTGAAGGCCATTTCGGTAATAGTAAGAGACGGAGAATGGATACTAGAGCAAAGCTTTACTTAATAGATCGAGAGTGTGACTTGGTAAAGTTGGTAGTGAGAGAAATGATGATGAGAATACACCCATGTTGAAATATGGTCCCTGGATAGATCTTGTTATGTTAGGCATCTTTTGCACACACAAGTATTCGTGCATTGAGCTTCATCGCTTTACATGTATAGCATTATGATTGCTGACCCAACGATGAGTGTCTTGGTCCAACATGTCACCTCAGTCGTGTGAGCCGCCGCACTCCTCCAGAGCACCTTGACCTTACCAGCGTCATCAACGTCGTCAATGCCACAAACGACCTTACACCCATCCTCACCATCTTCTCGCCGTGTCAACACACTATTTTGTCCAACTTCGTTTTCTGATATTTGACCGTCAAGACTTCTTTTATCCTCATTCTCCTTGGTGGTATTGTACACAATGTCGATCCACTGAATCTGCATATATGCTGCATCATTGACACTCATATTACCGCTCCAGGAACCACCGTCACTCCAGGCATTGATGATGAGCTGTGCTGGGTCCTTGGGCGTTTGGAACTCTATGCTGGCTACCTCCTGGCCCTGAGCGTACCACACAGATCGTTCAGGTGTCCAGTCCAGCCGATGCACAACCCAGTCATCCCATTTGATACCATCAGGTAAGGTAGTGTTGCGAGTGGCTTTAGGAACCTCATCGCCATCCTCTGTGAAAGACGGCTGGTTGGTGTACTGAATCCGATTGTTGGCATCACGCGTCATGATTTCGATATCGGCTTCTTGTACATCGGCCAGCTCTTCTCCTCCAAGGTATGTAAAAAGGGCCATGCACGCGCCTGGGCTGCCGGTGACACGGGCGAGCATTCGCACAGAGAGGTAGTGATACATCAGCTGAGACTCAAACTCTGCTGCGCTCTGGAAACCTGGAAGCCGCATCGTTCGCATGGTAAGGAATGTATCCGATGCCATATCGTCATCATCGTTCTCCTCAATGTAGACATTGTTTGGAGAGTTGATCATGAGTATAGTCGCATCGCCTGAGAGACTGACACTGCGTCCACGATTGCTCCAGTTTTGGATACTCCATGTGCTATCCCATGTGTCGCTTTTGAAGTAATTGCTAGTAACGGCTACTTTCTTGGAAGTATTCCAGATGGGATCTGGGACTCGAGCGTATTCCCCAAGATCCCGGAAGTCATGAAAGCTGCGTCGTGAATAATATGCAGAGTTGGTGCCATTGGTGAGATAGCAGTTGCACTCTTTATCACCGACTGTTGAGGATACATGTGAAGCAGTAGCCAACACAGCGAGCTGGAAGCAAAACGAGCCAAGTGATGGATGCATGACCGAGAATGAATCACGAAACCATAGGCAGTAGCAGCATTGAAGTGGACATCATCTCACAGAATTACCTTGAGTCAAACTATTGGATTGACCTGACCTATGGTAGCGGTAGCCCCTAAATGCCTATGCTCACAGAATGGCCGAGGCCTTGCCTAGCCTCAATCCTATAGGAGCTGGAGGCCTTTATGCTGTAAGCAATCCAATCCAATATGAGCTTCAGTGAGTGAACATATTGCATTGAGTCATTGGCTTGACTTATGAGGTTCTCGTTGAATCAGAAGCAGATTGTTTGATGTAAACATGTGCTACCTAAGGAAGTAGAGTTAAATGCTAGACATTCCAGAAGTGCTCCCAAGTGACTCACGTGACCGGTTCCATCGGTTGTTTCCGAATTTATGCATCGGCAGAGGCGCAGCTGATTCATCATTCCCTCCAATTCGCATTCGCAATCTTTTCTATACAAACGTCACCAAGTTACGGTTCAATTTTCTGCAACTTGCGACGCGCATTCTTGCTATGTGAATAGCTGGCGATCTCATTCTACTGGATGCTTTGAGGGACACTCGCTCAGCTCTGCTAAACCAAAATCCAGGTGCATAAGTATCACGATGACATTCTCGATTCTCGTAAACTCATTTTTGGGATGATAGACGCTTCAATATAATATCGCAACAAACCCTACGTCACTTGCCATGTCGTCGCCTAAGCCATCCGCAGGCCTAGAGGAGAGTGCAACTCAGTCGCCAAAGCCAGAGTCGCCAAAACACGACAGCGCGTCCGAACAGGCGGAGCAGAATTCCGGTCGCGAATCTGGAGAGGCTTCTGAATCCCCGTCCGACTCCAACGCTGTTGATGAGAAGAGCGCACCGCCTCTGCCAAACGAGCCGACACCAGATGGACCACCTTTGCCCAGCGAACCTCTGCCTTCTGGGCCTCCCCTGCCTAACGAGCCTGCGCCGCAACAAGAGGACGACGGTTGGGATTGTCAATGGGACCCTGCTACTCAGGCCTGGTTCTTTATCAACCGCTTCACTGGAAAGTCTCAGTGGGATAACCCGCGCGTAGCTACAAGTGCTGCCGCTCCCGTCCATGCCGTTGTACCGGCTGCTCCGGGCACACAACCCGGCGCTCCTCAACCCCCAGTATCAGAAAAACCTGCCGCTGGAGGCTACAACCCGGCCATTCATGGCGACTATGACCCAAACGCTTGGTACGCCCAGGGCGGTGTAGAAGAAGATCAGGTGGTGACCACAACTGCCGCCATTGGCGAAACCGCAGAGATCTATGGAGCAACAGCTACCTTCAATCGTTTCACTGGACAGTTCCAAACAGCTGGTCAAGGACCCGAGCGTCATAGCGATGAAGCCAAATCTAAGCGCCAGATGAACGCTTTCTTCGACGTTGAGGCCGCGGCTAACGCCCACGACGGGCGCAGCTTGAAGGCAGAGCGCTCAGGGAAGAAGCCTTCCAAGACGGAACTGAAACAGTTTAAAGAGAAGAGACGAGCTCGCAAGGAGGAGAAGCGTCGCGCTTGGTTGAGGGATTAAAGACAGAGAATTTCTACATTTTCGTATACAGGGCAGCATCATCGCTGGAAGGCGTTTTCTTGGTAGGAGTTGGCGGGAGGGCGGTTTCTGGATTTTTAGCTGGGAGAGATAGCTGGCTTCGTTGCGCCGTCCAAGGCAGGTGGTGGCTTTGGATGCAGACATGACGTCCACATTGAATAGGACTGAAAGTTGGAGGGCCAGGGACCAGATCATAAACATTATATACCCCCAATAAACTCTTATAACAATTACTTTTCTATGTCATGTACGTCTACTCATCGTCATCCTCGTCGTCATCCTCGTCGAGCTCCATATTCAGATGAACACTCTCATCATCGTCGTCATCCTCCTCTTCAACTTCCTCAACTACGACTGGGGCGCTTTGGATGGGTGCTGGGAGCACTCGATCAGGAGATGTGGACTTTTCCAGGACCTGTCTCTTTGGAGGCGCAGATTCTGATCCCTCGTGCTTTCGCTTAGGTGGCGAGACTCCTCGAGCAAAGGCGTTCTGCGTTACTGAGGTATTGGCCTTCTCGATAGGAGCGAATGGGTTGCTCTGGATAGGCAAATTCTTCTCAGCCTGAGGGGCTTCAGGAAGCGTTCCTGGCTTGAATAGGTCGCCGTTCTTCTCGGGGGTCGCTTCTTCCTCATTGACACCATCCTGCATCACCTCGTCTTGCTCATCATCTTCCTCCTCTTCATCATCAATAGGGAGCTCCTTCAGTGGCTCTTCTCCGTCGGCCAGACTCTGAGCACCCGCACGAATATTGGTACGTAGAATCTCAAGACCCTTGTCATTAGGAAATTGCTGAGTGAGATGAGGCAGAATGCTAGGATACACCCGTCCACGCTGGTCCTTATACGGGTTGAGGACACTTGCGAGCATGGCATCGCGGTCGCTCGTCAGGATGGCAGTCTGATCAACAAGACCTCGGAGAGAAGCCTTGATATGTCGCTGCGGGAGGTGCGATAGGATGATAGGTAGGAGACTAGTAGCCGCTACCTTGTGCTTGGGTTCTAGAGAGGGGTTGGTGACAACAGCGTTAGCTTGAGGCTGGAGAAAGAGATCAGCATTGGCAGCAATAGTGTTCTTCTTGCTGTCAGTGCCAGATGTAGCCGGCTTCTCAGATTCCTTGAGGTGGCCTGCGTCTTGCTGCAAGTCACGACAGCAAGCGCCAAGAATAGGGTCAAGGCTGCCGACAGAGGACTTGGACAGGGTCGGGCCTGAAACGATCAAAATCTCCTTGAGGACAGTGTAACCAGTTGTTCGGACAGTGGGAAGGTTGATGCCTGACTTGAAAACGCGAACAAGGTGGTCAAGGACTTCAGGAGTGACAGACACAGCATTTTGCTCAAGACGCTGGAACAAAGCTTCGATGAGGTGCAGAGCAGCAACATGGATATCGGGGAGAGCTGCCCAGAGATCCTCCTTCTCTTCCCGAGCAATTGCAGCGCTCGTCTGAAGCGCTTGATCCCATGTCTGAGATTTAGGCGACAGTCTAGCAATGAGAAGAACTCGGGATGCAGCGTCGACCAATGCGCTCGTAGGTATTGTGACAGGCGCCTTTGTGGGATATCGCAGGCAGTCAGAGAGGTATTGGAACAGGCCGATCAAGCGATCAACGCCGGCGTTTTGGCCCGACCATGATGGAAGCTCGTCTGCAGATGAGCCACCACCATGAGGCTCACCAGCGACTTCAACTTGTGATCGCGTGAATCCGTTTGAACCTTCCCATGATTCTTGGACTGGCCTCAGTACCTGATCAGCTGTAGAGTGTATATCCCTGAGAATAGTGTTGACAAGCTTGGCCCACTCGTCGCTGCCTCCTGACTTGGCCGCGACATGGTGAAGCGAGATGACCAGTTTCCGGGAAGCTCGCTGGAGGCTTTGAGGGACAGTAATCTCGTCTGACTGTGTAGGAGCGAGATACGGCTTGACAGCGTTTCTAAGCTTGGAGTTGGAAGGACGAATTGTGGTTGGGTAAAGAGGGATCAAAGCTGAGAGGGCGTCGCAGATGGTCTCAATTACAGACAGAGGTGTTTGAAGTCTCTCGCCATTCTTTGGGGCGCTAATGAGCTTGAGGCAAGCGGTGACAAAAGTTGGGATTGTTGGAGTAGCAATCTCTCGAACCAGGGTTTGATATGGTTGAACTGAGATGTAGATGCGTGTAAGAGTCACGATAGCCAGCTCTTTTGAAGCAATGGGATCGCTTTTCTACTCTTTGTTAGTATCCGCAACAGAGTAGAAGGTAAGAATCAACGTACCTCAACTACAGACATGAGCCCAGTGACCCATGGCTGACAGCCTCGTAGAGCTTCCCATCCACCAACATCCACCACAGTCTTGATGAGCGCAACAGCTGTGAACCGAGCTTCACGGCTACGGCCATTCAAGTGAGTTGTGATACTAGTCTTGACTTTGTGGACAAGCTGGGCAGCTTCAGAAGAGCTACTATTGACCTTGCCAGAAGGCTCTGAGAGTGCTTCTTTGCAATGTAGGACATGGTTGATGAGAGATGGCAGCGTATGAGGGAGCTGGGTAGGAGGAATTGAGACGAGTTTGCGGCTGAGAACCCGCAGATCGGGTGGTAGTGAGGCAGCCATAAGTGCTGAGTTTCGAACCAAGTTCGTTGAGAGAGATTGTGTGGTCTTGATCGTTTTGCGACAAAGTTGGTTCTTGATACTGGTCCAGTTGAGAAGAAGTAGACCAACAAGATTGATACTGCGTTATTACGCAGGACTGATAAAAGGAACAGCCGTGAGAGCGTCTATACGAGGCCCGGCAAAGAATTTAGATCCGAAACTCGTGATGTATGTCCAATTCTTGGTGTGTAACCTCAAATTATGAATGAAGCTGTAGATTAATCAGTTAAGAAAGCCTCTATTGAAACTTTTTTTTCTGCTTCCACTGAAGGTCCCTAGTCCCTAGCAACAAGCACAGCTAATGTGGGTTAGCTCGAGCGGCGGGAAGACCCCTGACAGTGGATGCTTTCGTGCTATCGCTGAAGACTCTGATTGGCTTCTGAGCCGAGTTACGTCGTCCCAGCTCTCATCTGTCAAATACCTTGAAGTCCAGAGACCGCAACAATCCCATCACCACAAGGGGACATCTAAAACAACGCGAGGAGCCTCTAGCACAACCTATTCAATCGTCTTAATACCTCGATAGCCTCTAATCCGAGGTCTGCTGCCCATCTTCCCTGTTGAATTCTCCACGCCATGAGCTTGGCGCTTTCTGGCTGCTAGTCTAAGTCCGAGACCGACTCCTGAACCCCAAATAGCTCGAATCATGGGTGTAAGACGAAGCAAGACACCCTCACCGAATTATCGCGAAGCTGACCCTGCATTGTGATGGCCCTGTAGCCAAAGGCTGTACAGTACATCAACCAGTTGGACCATGCCCGCTGCGACGGCAACTGGGACCTAGTCCCGGAGCTCGTTCGCAAAGTCCGCAAGCATGCTCCCGAGAGAGCCTGTATGATATTCTCTGAGTAGCTTCTTTGATGTACTGCGCTAACTATGCTTATTAGGTCTCGCATTGACCGCTGAAACCGAATGCGCCATCGCCAAAACAACGGGAGCGGGTATAGCAACTCATACCAAGACCGAAGATCGACCAGCAACCGCCATAAACACCACCGAAGTCAACCTTGCGGAGCAATTACCGAAGCTTGAGGCAGCGATCGATGAGGAAGCTGCATATGAGAACGATAGGTTCCAGGCTGAGGTCTGTGCTGGGTGGCTGCACTGGATATTAGAAGACTATAACCAGTGTGTTACTCGACTGCCCGAGAACAATATTGTCGAAGGAGATATCAATCCGGCTGATAGAAGTGCCGAATGGACAAGTGTATGCGCTCTCAAAGCAGCGTATCTCAAGGCTAATTGCCTTGCGCGCAGCGGCGAGCTAAAGCAGGCCCTGATTTCCTTCCGGGCTGGTCTTCCATCTCTTGCACGAGTATGGGCAGATCAAGGCATGGGACGGCAACTTCGTTACTGGTCAGAGCTGTTTCTTACCGAATACTGCATGCTGTCTGGGGAGGCATATAGGAACAATGAGATCCCTCAAGGCGACCCCGACTCGCTGGCAGGTTATCGTGCATGGGCAAGATTCTGGGACACCATGTCAACCCCTGTTACCGGAGGACAAGGCTTTAAGGGGTCGGTTCCTAGAAGAAGTGTCTGGAGAGAGTACTATCTAGCCCTTTCACAGATCCTCGAGTACGATCAACCTTTTCCAACTGGGTTCGTGAGTAACACGGCGGGTAATCTTTCACCCCGGAGTCAATTGCGAATAGAGCTTAAGCATGCGGAGACAACCTATCAGGCCCTCCTGCTGGGCGAGACATCTTTTCCCAGAGCCGATGAAGAGCGCGAAGAAGTCGAGGCGTTTGTCAATCAGGTACTACAAAACTGGTCTGTTCTTTGTGGGCGAGGATGGAGTGAAAAGGACCTTGGCCAGGGTGGACGAGGCAGCCTAAGTCGTGGTGTTCTTGACACCCTCTACAGCGCATCGATGAAGACCTATCACTCGACATCTATTCTGCGCTCCTTATTTCTCGTTCACCTCTCGGTTGCCGAGTTCGATCTGGCTTTCAAAGCCTTCGACTCTTACCTAGAGATTGTCAAGAAGGGCAAGGCCCGTGTTGACAAGACAGGACACATTGAGCCCAGCCTAGACGACGACGCCAGAGTGCTCGAGACGATTGCGCAATGTATTCTGGCTCTTTGCCGATATGGCCAAAGGCCTGCTGCTGAGAAAGCCCATCAGCTTGGACTGGAATTGGAAGACTGGCTGGCCAAGTTACCGCAGACAGCCTCCCCGGACAACCCTACACCCGCCATCGCAGAGAATGATGAGCTCAATGCGCCGCATCCACCTTTGCCGCCTCATACTATTGCTCTAGCATGGCAAGCTATCGGCTTATCACAGGCTCACTGGTCGAGGATCACACATGAAGCTTCGGCTAGGACTGAAATCCAGCAGAAGGCTATTCGCTGTTTGAGGAAATCACTCTCAGCGGAACTTGGCCGCTCGAAGGATATCAGAAGTTTCTATGCTCTGGGTCTGCTTTTGGCTGAGCGAAGAGAGCTGACGGCTGCGATTGAGACCACCAGAACCGCCTTGACAGCAAGCAAAGATCAGGAAGAGAACTATGATTTAGTGTATGGTCCATATTGGCAAGAGCGTTCTCTTATCCCTGTATGGCATTTGCTAGCTCTTCTTCTCAGCGCTAGGCAGGATTATACGATGGCCGCCAGGGCTTGCGAGGGTGCTCTTGAACAATTCAAGGATAACACAGTCTTGTTCGGTAAGAATGATCAAGGTTTCAGAAGTGAACATCTCAACGACGCAGAGAAGGATGCACTGTCAGAGGAGCGACACGGCCTAGTCGATGATATGGATGATGGTGAGAAGGAGAGCATTCTAGAAGTCAAGATGACACAGCTTGCACTGGTCGAGCTACTTGAAGGTCCCGACGTGGCTGTCAATGCCAGCTTCGAGTTGCTGACTCTGTTCTCAAGACTGTTTGGCAATGTGGCGGCGCAACCCACACTTAGCCCACCCAAAGCTATAGAGCCTCCCAAGACTTCGGGCACGCTTAGGAGTATTAGGGGAACCATCTTTGGTGGCCATGACCGCTCTCGGCCCCCAACAAGGCAGATCTACGCTGCTGCTGGTGACAGGAACCCCAGACCTCAAACTGCAGCGACAATGCGCAGCAGTGCACCGACAATTCAGGTCACAGGAGATAATGGATCCTCAGCAGAATCGCGACCACGAACATCAGCATCTTCTGTCCGTCGCAATAGGAGTGCCACAGGCAGAAGCAACAGTCTTCAGAAGCGCGAACGAAGCCACACCCGACAACGGTCTTCCAGCATAGGAGCTATTTCAACGTCGCATGGGCCTACAGTTGTCGATGGCGATGTCTTTTTCACACCAGCTGGCCCAGGCGGCGTAGTTGAAGAAAATAAGCAGCAATCGGACTTCTTTACCATGCCGGGAAAACGGCAGCCCCCATCGAGGGGCTCGTCTTTCTCAAGAGTACGACCTGTGGGACATCTCAATTCATATCTCTCAACCCAGTCCAAGTCGACCGACTATTCGGAATTATCAGTCGATAACGCTTACGCGTCCACTTGCATTCTACCACTGATTCACTTCCCGAAGGACAAGGAACGGGCCCAGCGCGTGGCCCTCCTAGTTAGGGTTTGGCTTATGATCGCTGGTTTCTATCGCCGAGCAGACATGAAGGAGGATTCGAAGGGAGCCATCACAGAAGCGCAGCGACTTATTCAGAGCCTAGAGTCTGATTTGGCTAGAGATCCTTCTGGCTCGGGTGCTTTGAAGACTCCAAGCTGGGCTGAGACGAAGAGCGTAGAGGACTTGTGGAGTGATTTATATGCAGAGGTAAGGCCCCAGAATTCCCTAATTCGACAGATCTGGTCGACTAACAACTTTGTAGCTGGGACAGTTGTCTCTTTCAAGGGGCGCACCCTACGCGGCCCGTAATGACTTCGAAACCGCTCTCACACATACACCAAACCACCCGGGTGCTATTGTCGGCCTCTCCAACATTCTGCTTGATATTTATAGTGAAGACCTTCTCCCGCCACCTCCGATCCCCTCCCTGGAAGATGCTCTGCTCAATCTCAGCTCTGGAACCGGAACCAAGTCTAGTTCTACCAGTTACGCTGTATCCCCCTTGCCCTCGACACCGCTTGGTCTGGGCCCTTCGCCAGAGCTTCAATCCTCCCCCAACTCCCCGATGGATGATGATGAGCTTCCTGCTACCTACAAAGCAACCCGTTTGCCTGTTGTAGATCGCCTCGCTTCTCGTGATCGTGCGTACGCTCTCCTTTCTACACTCACTAAGCTCGGTTCTGGTTGGAACTCGTCTGAGGCATGGTTCACGCTGGGCCGCGCTTATGAGGAAAGTGGTCAACCTGAAAAAGCAAAGGAGGTACTCTGGTGGTGTGTGGAACTTGAAGAAGGAACTGGCGTTCGTGACTGGCGTTGCCTGACCAATGGAGGTTACATTATTTAGGAACATCAACCAGCGTCCAGAAGATGTTTTGTGTCTATTGGTTAATAAAACGAAGGACAATAGTAGATGGGGCTTGCAACTAATATCTCGGTCGTTCTCGCTTGCTTCTACTTATTTGCATTGATGCTTCCATTCTCTCTTCTTTTCAGTATAATATGTTAGTAGATAATTAACTTGGACCTTGCCGCCCGATTCACCTAGCTATAGAAGTATTCTGTACGAACATGTATAGGGAAATACGAAGCAACCAATCATTGCGAACAACCGCTCAGCCATGACTTGCAGACATTTACATATTAGTTAGATATTGATGCGTTTTTGAGTCCATGTCACGAAACCATCGTTCGCATCGGGTTGAGAACAATCTCTTCAGTAATTCCAACTATCGCTGTCTAAATTTGATATTGCTCTACAGAAGTATAAGGTGGCCGGAAGGCTATGCACTGCGCTCAAGTCTCCAGAGCGCGCTCTCCTTTCCCCTTTGACTTTTCACTCTTCGAAGGTTTATCATCCATTGAGGTTTCGGAACCTGAGCCGGCAGCTGCATATCCCATCGATGCTGGAACCTATTCATACCGCACACATCTGTGTACCATCTCGTAAATCTCGTCATTAGAAAGCGCAGCGCGGTCTGGTAAGGTATAGATCTTCTCTGCGACTTTTTTGAGTAAAGATAACTCCTAGCGACTCAGTATACTCTCTGTGTTTACTTCCCGGATCGTTCTCAGTTGGTCGCTGGCCTCTTTGAACATTTGAATCTGACTACCCTTAAGCCTTAGACCAAAGAAGATAGGTTCATTTGTAGAAGATGCCGAAGTTTCCATCTGCTGATCTGTTTGATCTATTCGATCTGGAGGCCCAGATTCTGATTCTGAAAGAGTGCCATCGCTCGTTACAACCTGGTATGACATCAGCCAACTAAGACTGATTTGTTGCTACGATATGCATATCTGACCTGCTCGCCATTACTACCGTTGTCGTCATTCTTGAATGTGTTCCAGCTCCTTTTGGAACTCATTTTGAGCACGACGGTAATGAATACAGAAAAGGGGGATAACAAAGCGAGTCAAGTTTGGTTACGTTGGAGGCGCAAGTAAACAAATGCGATGTTGTCGATATCGATAGTGATGGTGAAAAAGTTGAGAGAAAATATCTAATGGAATTACGATATCTCGTCGTCCTTCTACATCCACGCCTTCCTCCATAATAGTTCTTACAACGATGGAGCATGCCTGGATAAAAGGGCCATGCCTTCCTGGTTAGGTGAACACAAACTATAAGGAAAAGTCGGTAGTTTCGGATGCGTAGTCCCGATTCGTTCTTTCCTTTAGATATTACAAGTACAGTCCGTACAGTCATCACAGCAAGCCAGGCTGAAGTGCATAAGCTCAGTTACTTCTTACACTAGGGCAATAAGAGGCTCGAACCAGTGATGAATCAACTGCTAACGTTCATCTCGAGATAAACAGGGGACCATATATTACTGCTTCTCTTCAATTGCAAAGACTTCTTATCTCAATATCAATTATGTTTGTTTTTGAAGAATTTGCATTTATCTCGTTCTTTTCCAACCCTCTCCGCGCCCTCTTCATCCTCTCCAACAACCATGCCCGACTCGAACCGATTCAGCCGCCCATATGAAATAAATAAATGAAAAGGGGGAATATTTGTTTTGACTAAGAATGACAAAGAAGACGATTCTTTTTAGCTCTAATGTTTGTTCGCAAAACTCCCTGAATATGCGCCGCGAGGCTCCCATACACCCGCCTATCCTTGGCTCCAATCATCATCATCTCACCATGCATGCTATTCAGTCATGGTAACTGTCCCTTTTTATCAAATCGTAATCATATTTTCTTTCCTTTGCCATCTACTGTCGGGACTTGAGTAGGTTCTGCAAGTAGGAAGCAAACTGCCTCTTGTCCGTCGATGTTGTAAGAGATCGTAAGAAGTCGTCACTGTTGACGCCAAGGCTAGGCAGGAGGTTGTTTTGTAGATCCTGAATAAAGACATCGCCTGTCTTGGTATAGATAGCCTGCTCTAGGCCTGCGATTTCTACGAGAACTTGCTTGGTCTGAGCGTCTTGGAAGGGGCGGAAGTTGGGGTTCTTGATAACTTCCCAGCAAGTCGAGTGGAATCTTTCAATCATGAATTGGTCGAAACCAGGGAACGCAGGGTTGGGGCTACCAGTAGGAGCTGTCGGGTTCTGCGAAATAGTGGCAACATCAGGTCCACCCCAGATAGTTGCCATCCTCATCATGAGGGTAAAGGCCAAACGACTACCTCCGATGTTGCCTTCAAGGGTCTTAGCGAGTTCGATAATAGACGAGATCATGGGCTCGAAGAAACCCTGGTTGGATTCGCTGACAAGAACACCGTCCAGTCCGTTGTTAAGAATGATCTGGAGGAAGGTGAGATATTCTCTCCTCAGCTCGGCCAGTTGAACCTCGTCATCAGTTCCGGCAATAGGCTCCGTAAGTCCACCAAAGATGCGCTGGAGCAGAGGAGTCAGAAGCATGTTAAGGACTTCGTAAATCTCGGCCTTGAAACCAAACACCACCTGATCTAGGAGCCGGAGGAACATGGCCATCTCGTCCTTGGACGAGCTCTGGGACAACAAGCCCTCAATCCACTGCGGTAGCTGGGGCAGCACAGAAGCGCCCAAACAACCCAGAAGCTTAGAGAAAGCTGACCGACAAGCAGTTCGGATCTCACCAGAAGAGTTCAGCTGGTTAAGAGCAATGAGAATGGCTTCTGCTGCACGAGAGAACTCGTCAGAGACGGCCTTGTCAGGAGGTCCATGTGCATTGGCGGACGTGATGCCTGGGGTCCAATCGGAGAACCCATGGGCCAGTGTACCTAGAGCCAAAACAATGTGGTGCACTTGGAGAGTAGCTTGTGCATCTCCAGCCTTGGCTCGTGTGAGATGACCTTCCATATCTGAAAACAGTGGATCCATCACAGACCGGGCATACAAGGCTTGCTTATCAGCAGGCGTACTCTGGGTTGAGGAAATGCACCCAATTGCCTCGAACAGGTACAGCTGGCTGGTAAAGAGGGCATCGGCGGAGTGATCAGATTCGTCTGAAGACATGTCATCGTCTGCGTCTTCACCAGGAACCTCAGCCTTGATAGGCAGGAGATCTCCAATTGACTGGATGACTGTCTCTGCAACGTTACCAACCTGAGCACGTAGCTGCTTGATGAATCGGTGGAAGAGGTACCACGATCGTGTTTTTATGCGAACGTGGTCATGATGCACTAATCGTACGAAGTTTTCAAGCACCTGAGGAATGTACTGTGATAGATGGTTCTCGAAAACAACGCAGTACCTGACGCAAATCTCCATGTACTGCAGGAGAATGGCCGGATGGGAGAAGTTGGCAATACCTGCCACATGTTAGTTCCACCGCGCTGTAAACAATAAACCGCGTGAGTACTCACCAGATTCGACCATCTTCTGCATCATAACCACTAACCTCTCAGAGGCTTCAGTGGAAGGCTGGTTCTTGGTTCCCAAGCCTTGGTTAGGCAGGGCAAGCTCGCCGAAGAGGTACATCTCATAAAGAGCAAGGTCTAGATCCCGCCAGTCCATATGCGAACCCTGCTGATCAAGAGTCTGGAAAGTAGTGGCAACCAAATTGCTGAGCATATCCATGTATAGAGGTTGATCAATAGCAGCGATCGACTTTTGCAGGTTCTGGAGCTTGCGACGCAGGTCCTGAAACTCAGCTTCGTCAGTCAGCTCATCCTCATCACCCCAGCTGGTAGTCTCATCGTATCTCATTTTGTGGATAATGGCATCTAGAATTGGTGCAAGCATGCCGCCATAGTCTTGATGAACGACAGTGAGTTTACGGAGGAAGGTAAGGAGGTCTGTCAGGGCGGGAATGACAGAAGAGCAGACCTCATCATACTCGTCGGAGAAGAAACGCAGGAGGAAGGGCAGGAAACCTTGAAGGTGCTGGTTGGCTCTGGCGCGAGTGTCATCACTGATCTGGTTGTCTTCGAGAGCCCGTACGATATCGGAGAGGACGGTGTTAACTAATTTGGCAACTGCCTCGGCCAAATCCGTATCATATCGGGAGGTTCCCTTGAACTCGTTCAGGGAAGGGCTAGCAACTAATTGTTCGACGATTTCTCTCAGGTTGATGAAGGAGATCATCTCCATCTTGTCTGCAGAACGCATTTTCTTGCCACATATCTCGTTTAAGGTGTCGATGGCGGTATCGCGGACCTTGTCCTCACCTGACGAACTCGGCCGCCCGACTACTGGCAGCAAGAGTCCGAGCATGTCCTGGCTGATAACCAAAGAGATGTCCATCCAGCTGACCCATTTGCCCAAGACCTTCAGAACAAGCTCTACGACGGTATCGTTGGTCGAATATCGTGTGAGCAGCTGCTTCCACGACTCAGACACTTTATGCATGTCTTGAGCTCGGAGCTGGTCCTTGAGCTCTGTATTTCGCTTGGTTTCGTTGTTCTGCCGTGACAGAAGCATATCGGCGATCTCGTCGTGGATGGAGCCGAGGACTCGAAGATAGAAAACAACACCAGAAACATTTTCGGTGTTCGTAGGGATACCTGCCAACTCGATGTGGTCATCGATGAAGCTTTGCCATCCGTTTTGGTAGAGGAAAACGAACAAGTACGTCAAGGTCTGGGTGAGTTTGTTCTGGAGATGCGCAGGATCGGCCTCTTGTTGGGCGTTAGGGCCATACGTCTGGCGGCAGTACTGCAGTAGAGTATCTTTGAGGAAGCCAAGGCTTGCCTGGTCAAGACCCTGGGTGTGGACGGCATAGTTGACCACCTCAAGACAGACCAGACGCACGACTTCTGATGTTCGGGGTGTTCGAGCGAATAGAGTGGTGCAAGCTTGCCATCCTGAAGCATCGGTTCGTAACTGGTTCAGGTATTCAAAAGCTTGTTCTTTGATGTTATGATCCGAGGTAGGATTCGAGAGAATCTCGACGGCGTTCTCGATCTGAGCCATTGAGGATTAACGTTAGCAAAAAGACCCTGCCGTATATTGAGGAGCTTGAAGTAGTATCCAGACCACCGGGTTCGGGCCTCGAGAATCTGTCCGGACATTGGGCCGATGCGGCTTGGCCATGACCAAAGGTGATGGTTGAAATGGCGGGGCACGAGAGTACCTCCAGCGTCATGGGACAAAGACAATAGAGGAACAAGGCATCAACTCACCTGAGCTTCCATGATCAAGATTCAGTTGTGAATGAAAGAAAATAGGTATCTCAAATATGCACGATGCTGCTATAACTCCGGCAGCTTTAGGTATACAGCATTCAGCATAATTTATGATAGATGTAGAATGGAGGACAAGGCGAACAAGGCTACCGAGGGGTCATGCCTAAAGGAAGGTTGGGATTTGATGTCGGGTAAAAAGAGCCTATACGGCTGGCAGGGGTTGCAACTGATGGGTCTGAAGCTTTTGCAGCGGCAGCGGCGTCGACAAAAGCTGATAAATGCACAAAAGAAGAATTCCCAAGGCGGTGACACTGGTTTGGGCTGCGAATGTCGTGTGAAGAATGCGTTTTTATCTCAGAGATGTGCTATTTCTAAAAGTCGGTGCGCTGAACTTCTGGCTCGATGTGGGGTAACTCTCTCGGCACATGTTCGGCAAAAGGACCTCTGCCAGTTACCCAACTCAACAACAACACATAACTAACTCTCTCTGTGAGCTCTCAGTCAAACTGCAAACTTGTGATGTATATGGTAAATAGTATTTCCATATCGGGAGTTCGTTACCAAGGGGATACTGCGTTTTAGTTCAAAGCACTTTTGGAGAAATGGGGTGCACAAAAACCGGTATGAGCGGTGGAAGGCATGAGATACTTTCTGCCAGACCGCCTACTCAATGCTTCCAGCGCTACCAGGCGAATCTATAAGTCACATATACAATGAATGAGCACTCTCACTCGAGAGTATACGAGCATATGACAGAGCCCCCCGACATCGACATATGTCTCCAGTAAAGATGAAAGGGTAGCTCGAGCCCTACTGGTGGGGTAGGGCACCTAGACCAAACCATCGCTCAACCTCAAGCTCTTCAATCAGGCCGGCGATGGCTTCGAACGCCCCGATCAAGACGAGGAAAGTCAATGCTGGGGACTCCATAATTTCTGCCAAGACCATGAATTCGATCGTCGCTCCACCGTGTTCGCTTGGTGCTCGATATCTTCTTTCGCTCGTCCCCTCGTCAACTGGCTTTCTTATAAGTAATTAACAATTCGGAATTCGAAGGAAGAGCGACGATATCTGCTCGTTTTGATCGCGCTTGAGACTGGTAAGGGAGCTAAGTCCATAGACTTGGGTTGCTCCAGCCTACATCCTATCGATAGCCTGTGATTGGGTTAAAGACTAAGCAAGGTATCAATAAAGTCAATGGCGAGCGAGAAACTCAGAAAAGTCTAAGTATAGACATAAGATTCGGCCAGCTCATCGTCTTTATGCTCGATTAGAGACTTTGCTGATATGAGGGCACGATAAGTCCAGATTAAAGCCTACCGCATACGGACACCATCAGAGCACAAACGTCTTTAAACGTATATGTAACAGAAATGGCATGATCTTCAACTGTGCCAGAGAGTACTAAAGAAATTGAAACTGTTATAGGTAGCGATGCCGTGGATGAGCGCTTCCTATGACGGCGCTTGTTTTGAGCTTCTTGCATGAAGACTCGTTCGGAAAGCTGAGGGCCGATCACAGCCGATGTTTCGCTCGGAGAATACTGCGGTAGTTTAGTCGCCCTCAAATCTTGGAACAAGCTTCATAAAAACAAGCATCGCCAGTCGATATTCAGCGCATGACGTGAGCCTGGAGCCAATGCCTGTGGGCCAGCGGGCTTTGTTTCCTGGTCGTTCCTCGGAAAGTGACGATCGGCAAGACAAAGTTACTGAAACAACTGAGATCGACAAGCGCTCGGCGCTTCACATGGACGGGACTATCTTTGGACGATCATCAATGGCGTAGTTTGTAGAGATTCTAAAAGACGAGTCGTCAGCTTCATTTCCCCATCCGTCACCCCTTCTGTATGCCAAGTTCGCAGTTTTTTTGCTAACAATCAAAATCCACTTTTTAGTTTGTATTGCGTTGAGAGGGTTGAGTCCCCTATATCGAAGAGGAATATAGGAGATTTTGATGCACTATTCTGTTTCTGAATCGCGTGTTTTTTGTTTTGTTTTTGATACGCTGATTCTTCCTGCAGCTAACGATTCGTTGCCAAGCTTCCATGACAGCCCGGGAAGATCGTCAGGAGAGGGCGGCAAGCCACTACCGACTGGGGCATTGGCTCACAACCGTCAGCACCAAGCAAGGGTCCAGCAGGGGTTATGGTGGTGGTTGGTGCTTGAATTTTGCTGTTACAGGACATACACAGATAAACAGACAGCTAGAGGCATCCATCTCTGGATACATACTCCCTGCGTTATGCCCGGCGATTACAGCTGAAGATCGCACCGCCTTGCATACAAGCAGCTTGATTGCATCGTCGATGGTGGATCTTTGACCCAAAGCCGCGTAAGACGCAAATATTGTGGTTTTTTGTTTCAAACCACAATTCGACGTCATGGTTTTGTAAAAGTTGCTTTTTTGATCAACAATGAACCAAACCATATACATGGTGTGACAAGGGGATGGATCGCGGGAATAAACGCGCTCGCGAGGCCCAAGATTGGACGAGATCCATTGGTTTTAGGCTTGTTTGCTGGGTGGCCATAGCACCACCATGCATGGATGGATATTTCTTGAGCTTTGAGGCCTCTTTACATGAGGTCATTATCACTGTCTCGAAATGGTGATTTTGATCGAGCTCGAGAATATGCCCACTACCCCAAACAAATATCTTGCTGGCGTCTACTCCGTAATAGCAGTGATTATTTTGCTATCAAAACAGTATTAATTTCTCTAAGCAAACCCCAGTAACGTAGCCGAGACGCGAATGAAAGTAGCTTGGTGCATCTAAGAAACTATCGCATTCAAATATTCCAGATTTAGAACATTTGATCTCGGTTCTCGTTTTATTATGATGTTACACTTTCAACCCCCTTCATATCCATGTGCGAAAACAAGTCTGAAGGTAGAAGAAGAGATGGCAGCTTTAGACCAAATGATAGAAAAACTTAGGTAGCTTCAGTATAAATCTAAGCGTTCTTCATCCGTACCTAATCTTTATTTACCCCTAGTCGAGATTGCCAAATCTTCTGGCACCCTGTAGACAAGCTCATGAGATTTGTACTAATGTCGGCTGATGTTTCGATCTGTATCGGTAACTTAATGTAGACTCTCAGAAGCCTCAACTTGGAGAACAGTGTACACAGTCTGCACTGTAACCAATGCCAAGTTTCGAGAGGGCTTTTCTGGGGCAGGCGGATAAGAGGGTTCCTGCATGAGAGAGGGTGGCGTGGAGGGCCCTAGTATCATGAAGGCTCCTTAGTGTTGTATCAGAATTTGAGTAATGTCGAAGAGGCCAATCATGTGTGTCATGCAAGCCCTGGACAGTAAAATTATGGGCGCAGTATTAACCACGGACGGATTTGCAGAATTCATTGGCTGTCACAATTTATGCAGTGAAACAGCATTTCTCTGATGGATGTTGACCAACGTGGTTGATCAACATCATAGCGATCTACCATGGTCAGCTGGAAACATGGGAAGGTAATAAAACATAGATAGCATTAGATTGATCTAATGCCACCAATCATTTACCTACAGGTAGGCAGTACAAGGCGAAACAAGACATGTCTTGGCCTCTTCCAACATCCCAGTTTTGGTAAAACCAAGAACATTGTGAGGAGCAAAGCTCTCTCTCCAAAGAACAGCGCGTAATTGCATAAATCCCCCACTTTTATTGTGGCGGTCGGCCTCCTGGGGAAGGTGCATGAAGGCATGGGGCTACTTCCCTTAGTAACGTAGCACTAACGTCCGCCAGCTCCAACTCCAGGGAATAACACCCCGGCCGGTTTCGTCTTCATGAACTATCCCTGATCAACATGCACCAAGCATCGATCCTCATATGCCGCGTTCTAAGGTGAGGCCGACTAGACAGTGAGAGCAAGCTCAGCAAAGTGGAATCACTCGTTTTATGTTAGAAGCGCGTTTGCTGCTTCGCATGCGTCTTAGAGCCTCATTGCGCTTTCTTGCCACAGATTAACGAGCTATCTGAGCCTTTTCCGATCCTCGACAACCGTTCCCTGGACTTGGCGGCACAGAACTCCCTCCGCTCACTCCAACAGCCACTCAGCGGTCAAACCGGGCCTGTCGATCCTTGGATGTGGCGGTACCCACTTTAGACGACCGAGATGAAGAGGGTGAAAGGACGACTCTCACTTTGGTCCACTTCTTGTTAGTCTAGCAGTGGCCATTCAATCCTCGCATTTCTATCACAAGGGATCATATGGTGTTCCCAATCCGAAATGTTTCCTGCATGTCGAGAGTCTTGATCGCCTGGCCGAGGTGAAGAGCAAGTCAGTTAAAATATTGACCTGTCCGAGTCGAAACTTGCTCAGGTATTTCTGCCTTTCTAGGTATCCAGATCGGTCAAGTCTTCCAATATCCTGGGGCACACGGATATTCATTCAATGACCAGCTTCCAATTGCGAGGATGAGATGGGTCTCGGATCCACGGGCCATGGGACTTTCTTGAAAGACCGGGGCAGTGACATGGGCATCCTCCCCCCCTTCCCCC
>JAAGWQ010000080.1:0-100983 GCA_013396295.1 Fusarium heterosporum | reverse complement strand
GCATTCTAGAATGCCCATGGAGAGTTTCGGTATCACAGTCAAGTGGCTCTTTAGGTTAGAGCTAATAAGTTCACATAGCTGGTCGTTGTCCTCCAGAGTTTTAACCTCTTTTATTTTGCGAAACGTGTCAAAGGCGTGATAGTAAAGGTCGTAGACTTCTTTTATGTGTCGATTCGTAGTAACGACGTAGGGCAAGCGTTGCATATCTCGAATGCGATGCGCAATTCTAGAAGCACGTGTCAGATCCATGTCTTGCTTGTAAAGTTGGTTCAAAACTCACCTTGTGGGTAATTCAGTGCGGACATAGTTGGCAGAGCTGATGAGGCGAGATTCTGTCAGAGATCGACCAAAGACCATGAGCTGGCGAAGACTGATAGGCCGTGCCTCTTTTGCGACCCAACTGTAGACATGATGGGTTAGCATTTGCAGAATGACAATAGCGAAAAAAAAATCTCAAATATGACGTACTCATCGAGGATGGAAACAGGACGCCATGATGCATTGGTCGCAGCGCGAAATTGTATGTTCGTATACGAAAAACGAGGAGTATCTTTAAAGTAAGTGCGCGGGTCTGTCAGTCTACATCGCCTGCTCTGTCGCAGAGCGATGGATGGCATGTCGTCACAGGCGCATGCGAAGGTATATCAAGCCGTCGGTTGTTGTGTTAACTGAACCCAATCGCGTTTACCGTTGGATATTATCTTCTTGGGTGAAACTGTAAAGAATAGAAATGGCGATAGCTCAGTCGGCAATATAAGGTAGAGAAGGTTTGCATGTGCCACTTCGGTGGGAAGGAAGCTTTGGGCGAGTGACTCGATACTGCCCAGGAACGTAATTGGAGTTTACCCCACATCTTTGGCGATACCGGCCGACCCAAAATGGTGGGTTGCAGAAAGGAGGGAAAGCTGCCGATGCATTTCATACCGATTCTGGCTGGGTCAAGGGCTCGGTGAGGCTTGTTCAAGCTGTAGATAAGGTTACAGATTATGTATGACTATTTACTATTGGTACTTCCTTCCTGGTTGTGGTTTTACTGGCTCTTGATGTAAATAATGAAGGTAACTTTCAAGACTCCGGGGCTGTGGCGCTTATTTATTTAGCTGTGGCAGCTGGGTATAGCTAACATGGCTCTGCTAGCAGAAGTTTCAGACGTGAACCAATACTTCTGTCAAATCAAATTATACCATATTATGAATTAGTCTCCATTTTGATGAGGCAGTATATGTCGTACTCTCTTTTGGTCATCAAGTGAGTGCGTGTACCATCAAACCAAGCTGTTGATGCAGGGTGGTTCCTTACTCCCAAACAATCCAAACAAAGACCCGGTCATTCATGTCAATATGCTATTTAATCAACTTTCCGGGCACCTGTCCTTACATCAACCCAACTCTCTCAAGTATTCCTTTCTATATCTATCCCACATAAACAATGCTATACACCTCAAGCGAGGTATGACTCTTGTTTGACCAAGACTCGAGCTTAATCTTTGATCTACGAGGAACTGACAGACTGACAACGTCATTGGCGGGGTGACCTGATGACGCTTGGCGTGGCTGACAGCTGTTAAGGGAGTACAACTTTATCTATGTCTATAGACCTACATAACAAGTCCCTCGATAACGCGCATTAGCTATCGCCTCACCAGTCTCGTCAGTCCAAGGTCTCGCACAACTGTTGTTCCCGCTTGGTGATTGATTACTACTGGCTCTCTATCTGTTGATGCAAGGCATTGGATCTAACTAAAATCACACAACACTCCTTTCCCAGTTCTGCTGTCCAGACCAATCTTGACTACAACATATTCTCTTCGTTTAGGAGCGACCTGACCTGGGATTCTAAAAAGTTCGGGGGCTTAGAACCTGAGTTGTGGGTTTCAGCCATTGTCCAACGACTTTACTGACATAACCGACCGCTCTGCTGTACACTGTGTTTTTTCTTTTACAGTGCAGTCCTCATCCTTCCCAATCGTCATAGCATAGCATCGCATCGCATTCACTGCTCTGTGTTGCGCTCCAGGACATTCTTTTTGGAGTATTGTCTTTTTGCTCACTGCTGCTGGCTTTGGCTGCTATTCCCTGTCATACCTCTGCGCGACTCGACACTGTCGAGCTCTAGGTGGCCGAGGCACTGCATTTATAGCTCTGTCACTGCCACGCTCGCGCCTTGTATCGTGAGGTTTGTACATACCCATTTTTGCATAAGGATATTTTCGATTCTACCGGCTCGGTAGCAACTTCCTCAAAATGGTACGTTCCTGCCTGCCTGCTGCTCCTTCCCGTTCATATTGTCTCGCTCCATGCAGCCTGCCGTGAGTTGGTAGATGCTCGTACAGTCCCATCAACACCGAGCTGCGTCATCTTTTGCCTTTACCTTTGCCTTTGTCTACCTACCTATCTTGAACCACGCCCAATATTCAGCTTCGAATCGACCTTACTGCATCTGCCTTTAACATAGAAGCATTGCGCAACCTTCTCTATTCGACACCTTAAATTCATCATCACCTCCAATAGCATACCACTTGCCCCTCATCACCCACACTAATCCCAGTCAATCCGAATGCCGACATCATGACCTTGCTTCATCGCATTTTGCCTTATCATGTGAGGGTCCCAGCTAACAGCCGCGATCTACGGCAGGCTCACGAAATCAATTCACCCAACGACATGGTCATGGACACGGATGATTATATCGGCATGGCCAGCGAGCCTGAGAAGGTGGCCATCATCGATCCCGAAAACCTCGAACAAAGCGAAGTCGATCAGTTGCAAGATGTGCCCATGGCTACCGATCGTGCGTATTCCTCTTCTCGTTTCTCGACTCCCTACAGTGGCGCATAGCTTCTTGCCTGCCATGCCCCGAGTTATATGCGTATCATATTTGGAGTTATCTAGGCTAACTGTGTCATGTTTCTAGACGAAGCTATGAAGGAGATTTGTCTCACTCCACTTGCCGACGAACCAAAGATCCTCGGAGACTACGATTATACATGGACCGTTGAAAATTGGCGTAGCTTGAATAAGAAGGAACATGGTCCCATCTTCCAAGCGGGTGGTTTCCCATGGTGCGTCCGAGCTGATTCCGGCACTGCCGTTTGCCTTGACGCTGACGTTCTCTCATTACAGGAGAATTTTGCTCTTCCCCCATGGCAACAATATCGACCAATGCTCTATCTATCTTGAGCATGGCTTCGACTCTGACAGTGTTCCTGACAACTGGAGCTGCTGTGTTCAGTTTGCGCTCGTCCTATGGAATCCGAATGATCCAAGCCTATATATCCACCACACTGCCCACCATCGCTTCACCAAGGAAGAGGGTGATTGGGGCTTCACGCGTTTCGTTGAGCACCGTCGTATGTTCAATGTGCCTTGGGAAGGCAGCAGCCGGCCCCTCTGTGAAAACGACAATGCAAACATTACCGCTTATATTCGGCTTGTTGAGGATGAGACGGGTGTCTTGTGGCACAACTTCGCAAACTACGATTCCAAAAAGGAGACGGGATATGTTGGTCTCAAGAACCAGGGTGCTACCTGCTATCTAAACTCTCTTATGCAGTCACTCTACTTCACAAACAAGTTCCGAAAGGTATGTTTTGTACGTCGACATGTACTGCCCATTATTCGCTGACTTATACAGGCCATCTACGAAATCCCCACCGAGACCGATCCCAGCATGCACAACAGTGCTTACACATTGCAGCGACTGTTTTATCAATTACAGACTTCAGACCAGGCTGTTGGAACTACGGAGCTCACAAAGTCCTTCGGCTGGGACACACGACATATTTTCGAACAACAGGATGTTCAAGAGTTCTCGCGTAAGCTTATGGAGAGAATGGAAGACAAGATGAAGGGAACTCCTGCTCAGAACGTCCTACCGGAAATGTTTAGCGGCAAGATCAAGACCTATATATCATGTATTAATGTCGACTACGAATCCAGCCGAATTGAGGACTTCTGGGACATTCAGCTGAACGTCAGTGGAAACAAGAACCTGCTCGAGAGTTTTGAGGACTACGTCCAAGTCGAAAAGATGGACGGAGAAAACCAGTACTTTGCTGGCGAACAGCACAAGCTTCAAGATGCAAACAAGGGTGTTATCTTCAACAGCTTTCCCGATGTACTGCACTTGCAACTGAAGCGCTTCGAGTACGACATTCAGCGCGACACCATGATGAAGATCAACGACCGATACGAGTTCCCCGAGTTTTTCGATGCTGCGCCATACTTAGCCGATGATGCGGACAAATCCGTTCCTTGGACGTACCAGCTCCACAGTGTTCTGGTTCACAGCGGTGATCTGAATGCGGGACATTACTACGCCTTCTTGAAGCCCGAAAAAGACGGCTGGTTCTATAAGTACGACGATGACAAAGTTACCAAAGCAACACTGCGTGAAGTGATGGAGGAGAACTTTGGTGGAGAATACCACGCTGCCAATGGCTACCCCCGCGCGCCTGTGCAAAAGAAGGCTCCTATCATGCGCCAGAACAGCGCTTACATGTTGGTCTATATTCGTCAACCACGTTTGGATGACGTTCTCTGCCCGGTCACCAAGGAACATATTCCATTGCATCTCAGTAAGTCTAGCCACTTCTTGTCAAGCACCTAGCTAATCATAACAGGGCAAAAATTTGAGGAAGAGACAGTTCAACGTGAGGCTCGTAAGAAGGAGCAGCGAGAGGCCCACCTGTACATGTGGGCAAAGGTGATTACGGATTATTCATTTCAACAGTTTGGTGGGACCGACTTGTGCCAATTCGATGCCAACCCTGAGTCCGATCCTTCTGCGCCCAAGTTCTACCGAGTTCGTCGCGCGATGACCATGGAGGAATTTGTTGCGCAGGTTGCATCAGATATGGGTGAGGACGCTCGAAGGGTTCGACTTTGGCTCATGGTCAACCGACAAAATAAGACGATCCGTCCTGATCAGCCTATTATGGATTTGCGGCTTACAGTTGATGAGACCTATTCTCGGTCTGCTGCACACCGAGACACTAGTCTGCGAGTATGGGCAGAAGTTGCCGAGGAAGTCGATGCCGATGGAGAACCAATTTGGCCATCTTACCAGAGCCAGCCTAATGGTGTCATCGTCAAGAACGATACGATTCTCATCCTTTTGAAGCATTTTGATATTGACGCTCAAACGCTGCGAGGTGTTGGTCATGTCTACATATCTAAGGAAAAGAAGGTGGAGGACCTTCTCCCTATGATTATGAAGAAGATGGGATGGGGCGAGAAGCTGCCCGCTGAGGAGAAGCTCTTACTTTGGGAGGTAAGTAATCACGGTATATTGCGAGATCTCTGATACCTAACTTGCAATAGGAGATCAAGCCCACAATGATCGAGCCCCTGAAGCCTAAGCAGTCATTGAAAGTTGCAGAACTTCAAGACGGCGACATTATCTGCTTCCAACGAACCAAAGCTGGCGTGGAAAAGCGTGCTAGTGATAAAGCCTCACAAGAATCGTGCGTCATGTTAGCAATCTGAGCCCAAATAATCACTGACACAATCTTAGAAACAACACATCTGATCATTTCGAGGACGCGCGTGAATACTATGACTTCCTTGAGCATAGGCGAACGGTCAAGTTCCATCCCCATCCTACCCGATGTGATCAAGCGCAGTATCCTCCTTTCGAGCTAGTGCTCAACTCCAAGATTACCTACGATACTCTGTCAGAACGTGTCGGTACATACTTGGATGTGCAGCCCACGCACATCCGGTTCTGGACAGTAAATGCTTCCACACAGAACCCCAAAACACCTGTCAGGAGAGGGGCAAACCCGACACTGCGACAGATCCTTAGTCCCACGGGCTCCACTACCCTCAATTCTACTCAGAGGGTCGATGCTTTCTACTTTGAGGTGCTTGAAATGAGTCTCACAGAGCTTGACACCAAGAAGAGCATCAAGGTCACTCTACTGAGCGAGGGAATTACCAAAGAGGTATGTAGGCCATCAACGTCTCTAAAATTTTGCACTCACAGCCTACTAGGAAACGTATGACCTGCTTGTTCCCAAGACAGGAACCATCGATGACTTGGCGGAAGCTTTGATAAAGAAGGCACAGATTCCAAACGAGGCTGAGGGAGGACGACTTCGCATTTACGAAACAAGCTCTAACAGATTCTATCGCGAACCCGTTCGAGACCACCCAGTTATGAACCTGAACGAGTATGCCACGATCTATGCGGAACGAGTTCCTCAGGATGAGCTTAACGCCGACGAGAATCAATTTACATATGTCTTCCACTTCCAGAACGACGTAAGCCGGGTTCATGGCGTACCTTTCAAGTTCTTGGTTATTGAGGTAAGACACTTCAGTGTTCCGTGGCATATATAAGCCACTAACAGGTAAACAGGGCGAGACTTTCGCAGATACCAAGAAGCGATTGGAAAAGCGATCTGGCATTAAGGGCAAGAGTTTCGAGAAGATCAAGATCGCTGTTGTGCGAAGGGCTAACTACTCGAAACCGCAATATCTCAACGATGGTATGTGGGATCTTCGAAACCAGTGTTGCGGAGTGGCTGACGATATATTAGATGATGTACTATCGACCTTCATACAAGGTGAAGACGACTATCTTGGCTTTGACCATGTAGACAGATCGAGGACATTGAGGAACGGTGTTGGTGACTTATTCCTTCGATAAAAGGTGCCAAAAGAGAAGGGAGAGTCTGTTGATGCAAGAGCATGTAAGAGTCAACGGAGGGCAATGAGTGTCGCCACGCGGCAGGGACACGAAGTATCTAGCATATCTGCCCGCTTGGCGCTGAGATGCCAAAACCAAGTACATTCACGGGTGCAGCCACGGGCACCCGCGTGCGTGGCCTTTGTCGTTCTATTAGCGCATTATGATGGAAGGGAGCAAACGTATGGATGAATGCGTTAATGGATGCCCAAGCTTGGAGACAGGTGTTTGTTTGCCTAGCTAGTTCACGATGATGGACTGAAAGACGCGCAAGACGATGTATAAGTGCAGAAAGATACAGTGACGAGTACGGTATAAAGTTTTATTATTATGGTTCATTGCTTAGATTCCGCAATGTGTAAGTATATCGTGCTGTAGTCCTTTCTAACATTGCAACAAACACAAAACAAGGAGTACACAAGTCATAATGTATTACCGAGGACATTCATTCCTATATTGCCAAGTCCCTTATCTACTCTATCAGAAACACATCGCTACCTTTTGATGTCCGGCCTAAATCGCAACGCTCAGTTCTCAGCTTCTTGTTCTTTCTTTCGCTGAAAAGGCTTCTTAATCAGGCCAACCAACTTGCCCAACACACCAAACAGTTTCCCGAAGCCAAAGCTCCAGCCCCGAACGCGGACTGTGTAGATAAAGAAGTATACGAGCATCCAGTTGGACACACAGAAAGCAAGGAAGATGCCGAAATCTACAGGCTACGTTAGCATATGTAAATAGAAAGGGGTTGTTTCTGCATCGAGCTTACCTCTCCACTTGTCACTCGCATTGATGTTGAGCGACGCAAGGTAATCATTACCAGAAGAAATGGGACAGAACTCGCAAGCACTTGTAGCATCGGGGTTGAGTAAATAACCCCCAGCGGTTTCTGCGAATGATCCCGCATACTCTTTACACGTTTGACCCGGGGGGGCGTCGAACTTGGCAGTTTCCTCAGATGAGCACTCCACTGGAGCCCCGTCGAGAGTTGCTGCAAGAATACCTCCAATCCAGTATGTGGAAGGGTTTGCATAATACATCCAATATTTCCAGAATACTGGAAGCGAGGCATAAGGACGAACGACTCCGTTGAAGAGGCCGAACATGACGAAAAAGAATGGCAGGACCTGATCTACATTAGTATAGATCGCCAGGGATAGGGGATCCATGGAACTTACATTGGAGATGACAGTAAAACTGGGAGCGAACGCGCAAATCCATTGACCCCAGCTTGTCATAAAAAGGAACATGAGGAGAACCATTAGGAAGGTATAGCCAGAAACGGAGCTCTCAGTAGGCAGACCGGTGGGCCAGTACCACAGTACAAAGTACAAAACGGCTGACACTACGGCAGCAGGAATATCAGAAACGATATTGGCAGTGCAGAAAGCTACCCATCCATAGATACGAGAGGGATATTCTCGAGCTTGCCAAAGAGCCATGTTGGTGAAGAACTTGGGCACAACACCATTGACAACGGTGGGGGGAACAGTTACAATAAGGAAGCAGGTGAACATGCGATTCTGCATATCTTGCATCGTGTATCCGAGGTTCCAGAAGGTGAAGCCGTTGAAAATACCAAAAATGACCGCGACAAACAACTTGCCGTAGATGTACGAGGGGTCACGCCAATGTTGTCTGAACATCCGCTTTGTCAACTCAACTGTCTGAAGCCAAGTGGAAGCAGCGAACTCCGAATGCTCCTTGTTATCGGATACCGCTCCTCCTGTTGCAGAGCTTCGAACTCGCTTAAGACCATCAATCTCTTCGAGGACCTGTTGGGCTTCCTCACTTTCGGCCCATTCTTGGTTCCAGTCAACTTTGGTACCATCGGGTCGTCTGTGAGGTCGGGCTGCAGTCTCGAGGATAAACTCGGCAACGTTCTTATTGGGGGGACAGACAGCACCGCGGTCAGAGAAGTACTTGACGACATCCTGCCCGTTCTCTCCCATAGGACCAAAGTAAAATGTGTTGCCTCCAGGATTTAGAGCGAGGACCATATCAAACTGCTGGATTAGAACGGAGCTTGGCTGGTGAATGGTGCAAATGATGGCCTGGCCAGCACGACTCAGCTTTCGGAGGAAGCGAACAATCGAGTAGGCTGACTGGGAATCGAGTCCAGACGTAGGTTCATCGAGGAAGAGGAGAAGCGATGGTTTGGCTGCCAGTTCAACGCCGATTGTCAACCTCTTGCGTTGCTCGACGCCGAGACACGTAATGATGGCATCCTGGAGGTCATTGAGCTCGAGGAGATCAATGATCTTATCCACATATGCTATCTTCTCGGCACGGGGGACAGAAGCGTCTTGTCTCAAGATGGCAGAAAACTCAATTGCCTCTCGCACAGTCTGAGTTGTATCATGAAGGTCGCCCTGGAGGCAGAATCCAGTATTCCTCTGGAAGTCTGCGCTCAAGGGTCGTCCGTCCACAAACATCTCACCCGTGACGACGCCAATGTTTGTACGTTGCGATAGGATGTTCAACAGTGTCGTTTTTCCAGCACCTGACGCTCCCATCAGGGCTACCATGATACCCGGCTTCGCATATCCACTGACCTTGTTCAGGAGCTTCTTCTCGCCGCCAAGGTAAGGTACGGTGTATTCGATGTCTCGCCATGTGAAGATAGACTCGCTGTCGGTGATTTGCTCTAAGGCTTCGTCATCGCTGCCTGGATTTGGGTCGGCCACAACACTGGAAGATGCACCAGCAGTATTTCCAACTGCCTTCTCATCATCATCATGTGCCTCGGCTTTTCGCGCTTGCTCCTTGGCCTTGCGACTCTTCTTGAAGATCAGTGCACCGCCACCGCCTCCCGCAAAGCTGACCAACTCTGTCGCCAATACTGTGACGAGGATGTAAAGAACAGCAAACGCAACGACGACACCAAAATTCCTCCAAAGATTCGAGCGACTGTAATTATATGTCGTTTTCAGATAGTCACTCCCGGAAACTGACTGCGCGTTGGTTGCGGCTCCACTGATAGCGCAGCCTTGGTAACCTGACTGAGCACCTGGTCCTTGGGGAACGAGTTGAGAAGGGGCACATTCCATGATTCTGTCGGACAGTTCGTTGGTCAAGACAGCTTCAAAACTATAGCTGATAGGGTTGATCCAGTACAGCCAACCAAACCAGATATAGTCCTTTAGCAATTGGGTCTTTGGAATAACGTATCCAGTGTAGATGACAAGCAAATTAAGTGAGATCCCAGAGAACCGTACAGCAGTATCGATCTCAGGAGATAAGCTGGCAAACATGCGGTACATGGCAGTTACCATGATGGTGTTGGTATACACAAATAGCATGAAAATCCAAAACTTGGAGACATCCACATCAAGTCCGGTCATGAAGTACATTAGGATGCCAAAGATACAGACCTGAACAGCAATAACGGGGAAGTCGAGTAGAACTCGAGCAAGAGAAACAGCAGAGGGGCGATAGAAAGCATAGTCGTGGTGGCGGGCAACGACAGCACGGCCAGAAACCGCCTTCATAAGCTCAGAGAGCTGAAGCCAGCCAAGGAAAAGAACAGAGAAGAAGATAGTGCCACCACGGCTGAAAGCACTTGCAGTGTCGTCTGTTTGTCCGTAGAAGAGGGATCCCACGATTAGACCATTTGAGACGATGATGAAGAGCTTAGTCCATAGGGTCGTAGTATCGCCAAAAAGAAGCCAAGCCTCTCGTTTAGTGCAAGCAAGAACTTGCCGAGGGAACGAGATGGTGTAAGAAGACTTTTCAGAAACGTGCTTTGACTTGGCCTCCTGAACAGCACCCTGAAACCTCTTCGCATCTTGGTATCCAGATTCGTGAAGTGACTCCTTGTAAGCCGCAACATCAGCCAGAAGCTCCTGGTAGTTTGGTGAGTTTCGGAACGCCGACTCAAGCTCTTCGGGTGTTCGAGGTGCACGGTGCTCAAATCCAGGTCGGTATCGTCGTTCAGTCGGGTCGGTAACAGCGGTCAAGAAGTCGGCGGTCGTCTGTCGTTCGGGACACTCGAATCCAAGGTCGATAAAATATTGCTTGGCCTTTTTGGCAGGGCCAGAGAAGATCTGACGGCCCTGGTCGATAACCAGAACCTTGTCCATCAGTTCGTAAATGCCTTCACCAGCCTGGTACAAGGTGACCAGTGTGGTTCGGTTGCTGATGTCTGTCATGATACGGAGCGATCGGGCATAGTCGAGGGCAGTCGATGCGTCTAGACCCCGAGTGGAATTGTCCCACGCCATGACAGTAGACTTGGAAGCTAGTGTCTCTGCAATGGAAACACGCTTTCGTTCACCACCGGAAACACCTCGAGTAAAGTCATCACCAACCACAGTACCTCTCGTGTGACTGATACCGAACATCTTCATAAGGGCTTCCACGACAACAGGGATGTCAGCCTTCTCCTTGATCTTGGTCTTGTTTGTGAGTGCGAAATCAAGTGTCTTCCACACACTTAGAGTAGCAAAATGAATATCGTCCTCGCCGTTGTAGTTGACCTCGCCTCGGTAGTGCTTCTTTTGCTCGGAAGCAGAAATACCGCTGTATGAAACCTCACCCTCGACGGCAGCATACGTCTCGCGATTGTTGCTGATGGCCTTGAGGAACGTACTGCAGCCAGCCCCAGGTCGCCCCAAGACCAGCATCATCTCTCCATCTCGAACACAGCCAGTGAAATCATTGATGAGTGTTCGAGTCGGGGGTTTTCCAATGCGGAGAGAAGGGAAATACCGAGTGATTACATGGTAGAGATCAGGGCCAAACGTTCCCAGGATGGCATCAGGAACGGTTCGAACAAAAGAGGCCGTGCTTCCAACGCCTTTGACGGTCAAATTCTCGTACACGACTCCAACTCGCTTCAGGGATCCCTCCTGCTCAGAGCGCTTTTCGAAATGGCCTTCTCGCATAAACCGACCCAGCTCGAAACCCTCGCTCTCGTCCGATCCAGCTTCAACATCGGTTTTCGATCCGTCATCGTCAGCATCTTTTGGGTGTTTTGCTGAAGAAACTCGACCAGCGATGCTTGCCCTTCTGTTGGTATGGGCTTTGCTGGCGTGTGTTTCTGTGGTTCTCGTCTTATGCAGGCTCATCAAGTTGTGTCTCAGAGACTCGAATTCTTGCATGGCCTCTTGCGAGGTGACATCCTCTTGTCCACGCTCGCCCCATTTTCCTTCTTGGATAACATCTGTGTCGGAGGAGTTGCTACTCGCAGGGTTATGCTGACCATCCACAACTGTTTGTTGAGAGATGGGAGGTTGATGCTGTTGCCGCATTGATGATTGGGTCCGGCGAAGCGCATCGCCGTCTACGGTGCTACCCAACATGTTGACGGCGATAGCACAGCGTGCAAGAAAAGAGAGTGTTGTGGTTTTTGTATGTATTAAGAGGAAATAGTATGACGTGCTAGATGTATGCGCAAAGGGCAATCAATGCCTTTTAATAGAGATTGGTTATCGCTAGGTTTGTCCTATGGATTGAAGGGCAAAAGGGGTGGTGAAAGGAGGAAGGACCGGTGAAGATAAGCCTCACGAAGGCCGCAGGACAGGCAGGAGCACAGCACAGGGTTGATGGCGATTCCTCAACAATTGAGAATGGTGTATTTATAATATCATCTCCTTTAGCATATGCACATTTTTTAATCCATAGTGACGTAAAGCCGGCTACTCCACGCTAAGAGCTTAGAGAGAGGTGGAAGGGATTTAGACAACCTACAACCTTACCTGGGAGGGTGCAAAATCACCCGCTTACCTGTTACCCACAATAAGCAGGAGAGTCCGCCCACTCTTTTGTGTCACTTCTTCGGAGCTAAGTTAAGTATAGCGGGTGCTGCAAGCTGCTGATAATGGAGTTTAGCTATTGTTTCCGAACTCTTGCGCCTTACGCCTAACGTTATGGAGTTTGTGGAGTTGCTGACTCGGGATCTGAGATAAGGTCCCATATTTTTCACTTTTCAGATTCAGGCCCTGCAGATCGCTCCCGTTTTCTGCCAGGGCATGCAGCGTAAGCTGTCGGATTTTAGCGCCTCAAACTGAGAATCGGAGAAATTATTGCACGTTATACGCCTCTGGTCACTCATGAGCCAGTCGGATAAGACGATCATGATAACAGTGGGACTTTTTACACCGTAGGAGTCATTTTAATCTCACTTTCAGTAATTGTCGTTGAGACTATGTTTCGTATTGGTAAGCAAAGCGTTTACACCTATCCGTGCCAAGACCGTTATTGATACTGGGGTATGGGTCAACGCTATCAATGCACATAAGCAACGTCGTCCAACGTTATTACTCATATCGGGAGTTATTAATGGGGAAATTCCCCTTTTGTCTTTGACATACGCAGCTCTATTGATTATAAACTCTCCTCTTTAGTCATTTTACGATGCCAATATGCCAATCAAATATCGGTTCCCCCAAAAATGCCGGGGCTAGAAGGAAATGCCGCCCAGTATAGATAAGTTACGGGATATATGCCCTGGTTCGATAGCAACAGACTTCACCCTGTATATCCATTCCGTCATCGGCCAGAATGTGCGAGGACTTGCATTTCTTCAATTGACATACGAGCTACTGTAAAATTATATAGCACAGCGAAACCGGCACAATTACACACATTTTAGAATTACAAAAAAAGGCCCCAAAGAAACAACTGAGAACAATTTACTATCAATTCTTATTCTCAGATGTCTCTTTCATATAAAGCGTAATTTGAATTGACAAAATGCTGGCTTCCCATTCTCATTCAATATTTTTGTCACAGAGATTACCCTGGAGTCGACTGATGGTGGACCACAGCAGAAGAGTGGAGAGCGAACACACTAGGGTTACGATAACCTTCATATACTAAAAGTCAGACCAACTTTGCCACCACAGAAAGCAGCTTGGCGCAGTGGAAGCGCGGTAAGTTACTCAATCATCAGTACAACATCAACCTTGTACTAACTTGCCTTAGCCGGGCTCATAACCCGGAGGTCACTGGATCGAAACCAGTAGCTGCTAGGTCTACAACTTTTTTTTGGCGTTAGATGTCAATATTTACTCTTTTTGATCACTGCAATCTGGATGTCAGACGGTTATGAGATTTCCCCTCTCAGTTATAGTTTTTAAGCCCTGCGTGTGCCAGTATTGGATGCATGCGCACCCAAACCTCAGCTGAAAGATGATGCCTGTGGCCATTTCTTCAGGCAACAGTCTGACCTAGACAATAGACAATGCAATTCACTCATCTTCTCAACTGCAACGCCCAAGCCATGGCCAAAATAGCAGAATCATGTGTCGAATCTACTAATGTTTTGCCTCACTGGCTACCAGGTGGAAATACATTCTGGTATAAGCAAAGCTTCGAGCTAGACAAACACCAGTTCTTCTTTGTCAACATCCCCCAAAAGACTCGCGAGTTGGCATTTGATCACAATAAGCTCGCCGAGGCTCTACAGGAGAAAACAAACCAGAAACTCGATCAATTTTCTCTTCCTATCGTCGGTTTAGAACCAGTACCTGAAGAATCATGCGTTCGCTTCCGTTTCGACAATCGCAAATGGCAGTTCGGACCAGATGATACACTACGAGAATGGGATGGCCAATTTACAGAGTCAGATCATCTGATGCAAAAAGAAGTACCCTCTTCACACAATACCTCTCAAGTTACGGTTAATTTTGTAAACCGCACAGGGAAAACTCTGAGGGTGTACTGGATCAATTGGGACGGGAAGCCTGTTTTCTATAGGACTATCCATCATGGCGAGACGAAGCAACAAGTTACATACGTGGGTCATGTTTGGCGACTGGTAGATACTTCAGATGAGAAGTTCAATGCAGTCTATGCAGTGCCCAACAAGGACAGTCATGTTGCTATCATTGAGCATCTCAGCGACTCGATTCTTGAGGCGCCTCCGCCAAGCGATAGTAAGGAGTCAGATGAAGAAACTACTAACCCTGAGGCTAGTGCTCTTTACGTCAAAGATTTCAATTTGTGGTGCAAAGATGATGATGGCCAAGTCGCTCAATTATCGCACAATGGAACCAAGGAGAATTCATTTGACGACAATCATGTATACAAGTCGCCAGATAGCCAATATGTAGTTGCGTGGCACTATGCTCCAGAGCAAGACCACAATATCACCCTACTGGAATCATCTCCGAAGGACCAGGTTGAGCCCAAGTTACACACAAAGAGATACCTTAAGCCAGGAGATCGAATCAGAACCGATAGGCCTCGTCTCTTCGATCTAAAGAACCAAATCGAAGTTCCAACAGATGATACACTCTTCAGAAATCCCTATCGCCTGGATAGTCTAAGCTGGAACAAGAACAGTCAGGAATATTTCTTCTATTTCAATGGGCGTGGCCATCAGCATCTCAGAGTAGTCGGTATCAGTGTCAATGGACATGTCAGAGCACTCGCTGAAGAGCAGAGCACCACTTTTGTCGACTACACAAAAGTGTACTATAAAGTTCTTCACAACTCAAATGAGCTCCTTTGGTCAAGTGAGAGGGATGGATATAACCACCTTTATCTCATCGACCTGGTCACTGGCGCGGTCAAGACACAGATCACGAAGGGATTGTGGATGGTCAATCTTGTAGAAGCTGTCGATGAAGAGCGTCGTCAAATTTGGCTTCGAGGATATGGACTGAATGATGGCGAAGATCCGTACCATGCACATCTCATACGTGTCAACTTTGATGGATCGGATTTCAAGATCCTTACGAATGGGAACGGTACTCATTCCTGGGCGTTTTCTCCCAATAAACGGTATCTGAAAGACACCTGGTCAAGAGTTGACTCTCCACCTACAACAATCGTTCTTGACTCTAATTCTGGAGAGGAGATAGTGGAACTAGAGAAGGGGGTCCTGAAAGAGCTGGAAGATCAAGGGTGGTCTTCTCCGGAGAGATTCGCCGCTCCTGGCCGTGACAATGAGACTCTTATATACGGAATCATCGTTCGACCAAAAAGCTTTGACAGCACCAAGAAATATCCCGTTCTTGACAGTGTTTACTCCGGACCGCATGGATTTTCTGTTCCTAAAGCCTTCTCAGCTCTTTCACGTCAGCAGAAATGGGCAGACGAAGGCTACGTCGTAGTGCAGATCGACGGAATGGGCACAAACTGGCGCGGCAAACACTTTCACGATGTTTGTTATAAGAACCTCCACGACGCAGGTCTCCCAGATCACATCGCTTGGCTGAAAACCGCAGCATCTACTCGACCATGGCTGGACCTCTCCCGCGTGGGAATCATGGGCGGATCAGCTGGCGGCCAGAATGCCGTAGCGGGCATGCTTCACCACAGCGAATTCTTCAAAGCTGGCATAGCAGACTCAGGCTGTCACGATAACCGTATGGACAAGTTATGGTGGAACGAATTGTGGATGGGTTATCCAGTGGACGAGGCCTACGAGAGGTCGTCCAACATAACTCACGCTGCGAAGCTCAAAGGGCCACTGATGCTGATTGTGGGAGATCTTGACGATAACGTCGATCCGTCTTCGACATTTCAGTTGGTGAATGCTTTGAACAAGGAGAAAAAGAATTATGAGTTTCTGTTGATTCCCGGGGGTGAGCATTGCTGTGGTGGAGGTGATTATGGGCTTGCTCGTCAGAGAGAGTTTCTTAGACGTCATTTACAGGAAAAGGCGAAGTTTCGAGTGAATTTATGATAAATTAGTAGATATTAACAACATAAATAAATGTCCTTGAACGAATTGGTTTTTCCATCACTTTATCAAGAAACAGTCTAAACCTTGTCTGACGTCCCTGAATAGTGAGTGCAACATAGAGGGTCTTGTCTACGGTCAAATCTATCACAAACCATTGTTAGCAATGAATTACTCCAAACAAGCCATGATCTGAGATTAATTCTTTTTAATTCTTGGACAAACATCCCCAAGGGGCTTTACGCTGCGTTATATTGGTAGAGAAAGCCATTGAGTGACATGCAGCAGTAACCAAAAAAGTATTGGACAGCTGGCCTTCTGCAATAGGTCCCCTCCTCCACTAAAAAAAGTACCGTAGAGGTAAGGTAGGGATGGAGATCTAGTTAAGCTCTAGCCCAGGAACCGTTACCAAACCCCCTGGCCTCTTTTCCTCCTTTCCTCTTTCCCTCCTGATCTTTTTTCTTCTTTTATCTGTTCTTTTACTAAACTCTTTCTTCCTTCTTCAACCCGCTCAAGAGTCGAAGATGAAGATCGAGTACTTGTCTGTTGGGCTGCTCGCCCTCTTCAGCCCCTTGGCTGCGGCCTGGAGCAAAGAAGGTATGTTTTTACGCTGCTGCTGTGCTTAATCTAATTCATGTCCTAACCTCTTCCTCCAGATCGCGAGATCTTTCGCATTCGAGACGAAATCGCAAAGTACGAGACCAACGAGGCCGCCAACTTCTACGAAATCCTCGGCGTGCCCCCTTCTGCTTCGCTTGACGATGTTACAAAGGCCTACCGCAAGCAGACCCGGAACCTGCACCCTGACAAGGTCAGGCAGGCAATGCGATCCAAGGCCGAGAAGGACAAGAAGAACGGCGCAAAGACCAAGCCCCCTACCAACGCCGAGATCAAGACCGCTGTCAAGAAGGCCAGCGAGGCCCAGGCCCGTCTCTCCCTCATCGCCAACATCCTTCGTGGCCCCGAGCGCGACCGATACGACCATTTCCTCTCCAATGGCTTCCCTCTCTGGAAGGGCACCGATTACTACTACAACCGATACCGCCCCGGTCTGGGCACGGTCATTGCTGGCCTGTTCCTCGTTGTCGGCGGTGGCTTCCACTACCTCACCCTCTACATGAGCTGGAAGCGCCAGAAGGAGTTTGTCGAGCGCTACATCAAGTTCGCCAGGGATACAGCCTGGGGCAATGGTCTTAACATCCCCGGCGTCGATGCTGCTCCCGCTCCCGCTCCCGAGCCCTCGCCCGCGCCCGCCAGCGACGACGAAGAGGCGCCCCCTGTGCCCCAGAACCGACGAGAGCGCCGTATGCAGGAGAAGTATGCCAAGCGTGATGGTGCTCGCCCTGTCAAGAAGACACGCCGTGCTCAGGCTCCGTCCGGAACTGCTACTCCTACCCCCGCTGCTGGTCCTACTGGTGCTCGCAAGCGAGTTGTTGCTGAGAATGGCAAGATCCTCGTTGTCGACTCTCTTGGTGATGTGTACCTCGAGGGAGAGGATGACGAGGGCGAGGTCCACGAGTTCCTCCTTGACGTAAGTTGAAGCAATTCTGCGAAAACGATCAAAACTAACATGCGACAGCCCAACGAGCTTGCCAAGCCTACCATCAAGGACACTGCTGTCTTCCGCGCGCCAATCTTCCTCTTCAACATTACCGCCGGACGTTTCCTTCCCAAGAAGGCCTCGGACCCCGAGTTCGAGGTTTTGGGAGACGAGGAGGACTCGGACGTGCCCCAGCCAACGCCCAGCACCGACTCTGCTGGCGAGGACTTTGAGCTTCTGGACAAGAGCACTGATTCCCTCGGCAAGGCCAAGGCTTCTGGCGCCTCGCAGGGCAAGGCCAACAAGCGCAAGGGCAAGAAGAGGTAAAGCGAGTAAGGGTTGATGCTTTGTCGTTAAAAGTTGAATCTGGCTGGATGAGGAGTTGGTGGAAAATGAGAAGAGGTTATGTTTTGCAAGCCAATGAGATGGTCAAGATCTTTTATATGCCAGTCATTTTATATTAGATGCCATTGATGAAAATGACTAGATTCTGGAATTTGAGTTGTTTGGTCAATGTTGAACCGTCCTTAAGTAGCAACGTGAAATGAAACGTGATGTTGGGCCGAATTACGAAACATGATTCTCAACTCAATTATGAGTGACTTGTATACCATGTCCAACTCTCATGAGACCTATTCGAGAGGCCTGGTTCAGCCTCGGTTAATGGTCTCGGCCGATGGAACCTTTATAGCAATTGGCTATGAATTATCACTCCGATAGAGTCCTCTTCAGGAACAAATCGACCATAGTTATCGGATATTATGCGCGTTTATATCCGACCAACAGCTCAGGGAAACACGGCATTAGCTCATCTAGAAAGACAATCAGCATGTCATGTCATAGTCTCTATATAATCGCCATTACTTGCACTGACTAGTCGATCCCCGGAATGCACTATTAGACCCGATTACAAACCCACTTTGGAACTATCAAGCATCCCTATTACTCCATAACTATCTACTTATTCATAATGACAATCTCCATATAATGGTTTGTCTCTCGTGTTGATATAATTGTTCACCACTCATTCTGTTCGGCATTGGCTCTTAAGCACAATGACGTCCTCGATCTCTTCTCAGAGGCCAAATGCACCTGATGATATCAGAGAGACATTTCCAGGCCAAGATTCCGCCGAAGACACGAAAGTCGAGAGTTCAACTGAAGAAACTGAAGACACAGGCTCGAGAAATGTGGTGCTCCAGTCTTTGAAGTATGAGTCGAGCTGGATTCGTAGGGTACTGACGCCCAAGAATTGTCGATGGAACGATGACTCGCCGCCGGCTTTGACTATGGGATATTGTATTCTATATGCCCTGGTATTTTTTTTATTGCTTCTTGTTGGGGGGAGTATTCTGACGGTTTTTAGGCTTCGGGTACAACAGTAGCAAATCTCTACTACAACCAACCCATTCTCAACAAGATAGCTGCTACTTTCAACGTGTCTTATGAGGAATCTTCCCAGGTCGCGACGTTGTTGCAGTCGGGATACGCAGCTGGTATAATATTCGTTCTTCCACTTGGCGATATCCTCGAGAGAAGGCCGTTTATCATCGCTCTTGTTCTCGCCACCGCAACAATGGCAAGTCATCTTTTACCACCTATCATCTATCATGTTCAGCTACTGACAGCATACAGTGGATAGGACTCTGCGTGACAAACGACTTTACCGTCTTCCGCGCCCTGTCTTTCGCATGCGGTGCTACCACCGTAACACCGCAGCTCATGGTTCCCCTTGTGGGAGACTTTGCTCCTGCTCACCGGAAATCGTCTCTCCTGGCCATCGTCACATCGGGCCTGATGCTCGGTTTGTTGATGGCTAGGTTGCTGTCCGGAGTCGTGACAAACTTCACTAGCTGGCGTAACATCTACTGGTTGGCATGCGGTCTGCAGTATCTCGTAACTGTTGTGCTCTTCTGTTTCATGCCCGATTACCCGTCCACGAACCCGGACGGCCTCAACTACTTCCACGCTCTGGCATCGATTCCCCGCATGATGGTCACGGAGCCGGTGCTCATACAGGCGTGTCTTATTGCGTTCACGCTATCAGCCGTGTTCACGTCTTTCTGGACGACCTTGACATTTCTCCTCGCTTCGCCGCCGTTTGAGTACACATCTCTACAGATCGGTGTCTTTTCCCTAACTGGACTTGCGACGATTCTATCTATCCCCCTAATCGGGAGACTGATCGACCGCTACGTGCCTCTGCTGTCGACAATAGGCGGACAGATTCTAGCATTGATTGGCGCTGCTGTAGGAACATTCACAGGAAACTTCACCGTGGCTGGTCCTGTTATCCAGGCGATAGGTATAGATGTTGGCATGCAGACAGCCCAAGTATCGAACCGCGCAGCCATCTTCAACATCAACCCCAAAGCGCGCAATAGAGTAAACACAGCGTACATGGCGTTGGCGTTTGCTGGACAATTGACCGGTACAGCGGTGGGAAACAGGTTGTACGCCAGTGGAGGCTGGAAGAGAAGTGGCGGGTGCAGCAGTAAGTTTGGGTGTTTCGCAGAGCAATTACTTACAACTTATACTGACCTTATATAGTCGCATTCGTCGGGTTGTCAATCTTGATCTCTCTCGCGAGAGGACCCAGAGAAGATGGATGGTTTGGGTGGAAAGGGGGATGGCATCCTCGACGGGAGAAGGTTGTAACATTGCAGGTTGAAGATGAAGAAGTAAGTAATGGAGAACAAAATAAGGAGCAAAAGTAAGTAAATAGCCGAGGACCATGCATATCACCAATTGAGTGAGCAAAGCAACCCGCGTATGCTACTGTCACAATAACCCTTCTATCAACGAATATCAAAGTCATTCGCCCATAAAAATAATCAAACTTCGTCTCATAAAGGAATCCTTCGGAGGCTGAGCCTCCATTGGCCCCTCATTTGGTGTAGCACGGTACCTCGAAACAGGGATCTTGGCTCTAACAAACTCACGTCTGTAGGATTCGTTTGACGGTCAGCACTTGATAACAATTTCATTTTCCTTTTTTACCTCTCATGTAAATATTAAATCTCAAACCATTTTCTCTTTCTATTCAGTTATGGTGCAGCTGTAAAATAGCTATTCACACATACAATGGCTGAACCACAGTATCACGATCAAGTCGAGCCTACTAAAGACTCAACACCAACTCACCAGGATCAGCCTCTAAACCAGCCACAGCCGATGACAGTTGAAGATAAAGACAACTCATATACCGACGACCCTATATGGACAATCAAACTAAACCTACGTGTTCTCTCTATTTCTATCGATACTCTCCTCCTCATAATTATCTGCATCCTCGCTGCTGGTTCTGGCAATGACACGGCTCCTATTGTCCTTTTTGGACCTCTTGTAAGCCGTAAAATACCTATGAACCCTCCATTTGCTAATATGAATCTTCTTAGACTGCTGTTGCTCTAGTATGGAGTTCCATGGACTCCGTGTATCTTTGGATGAGAAGGCATCGCAACTTCAGTCCCTCAACGCGCATGTACTTTGATCTATTTCTATCCGCTATTTTTATGATCTCATCACTTGCGGTTGGCTATTTTGGTCCTACAGATCATCAGGTATCAGGTTCAGCCCCGAGCAAGGATGAGTCGCATCTAGGAAGAAGAGCCTTGGGATGCTTTGGTATTGCAAAAGTGTAAGTCTAGTTTGATCAGCACCAATGTCATACTAACTCAGAATACATAGATTTGTACACCTGCTACTAGTAGCTGTTGCATACTACGAGAGGAGAACAGAGGCGGTATTGTCCAAATCTCAGGACGGCTGTAATAGAAATGAAATTGACCTCTCTCGGGACGAAGAGGAAAGATTGTTATTTAACGAAGAATCATCTTCAGATAGATAGTCGTTACAATTCGAACAGCAACTATAATTTCACACTCAGTGTATCACTTCAAAGTAACCAAATACGCAAATATCACAACACGGGTATCAAGCACGTCAGTTCTTATTTCTATTCGACCCAAACTCCAAATCCAACTATCAAGGTCCAGCCTTAGCTATACCAACTTCTAAGCCTTAGGCATCCTCTGGTTCTCATTCAACTTGTTCAAACCTTTATTCGCAACCAGACACAAACGACAGAGTAAGCACCCTGGCCCTGTAATCTGTACCAGTTCCATTTCTTTACAGAATCCACCGCCCATTTTTACCGCCTCGCCGCAGGGTCGCATCTTGCCAAAGGGCTCGAATGTAGCTGAGCAGTGCCAGCAGGTTGCGACGCGAACGACTTTCCAACACATGGTGGGCAAGATATGTTGACGTGAGAATGATGAGATGAGATGTGAATGGAGTGCTGCTGGTATTGGGTTGAAATGCCTTGACAATGCTGTAAGCTTCTTATATGAAAAACAAGCCTTGAACATAATCTACTGCCATATTCAGGTTCTTGAACAATGCATCTTCCAAGCGTATCATGTATGGTGTTTCTTTGTCATGAGATGCAACAGTTCACGAACAGTAATACAACTCCATCTTAATGTCAGAACAAGTGTAGTAGAACAGATACAGACACTACGACCAATACGCTAACCGGATCGACATTTGAATCTATCCATTCAAAGAAAACAGCTACAATCACATCGGGTGCAATCTGTTACATCAGAATCAAAGTACATAGAAAACTTCTTTTAAGTCTCTTAACCTCTTTTGAACTATAAAAAGTCGACAAATACACGTCCCTCAGGGTCGTTCTTCCGAGACCCTATAGAGACCATCCTCTCGCTACATACCATGCCAACATCTCTTCCCAAAGGATATATATCGCACATCTCATCTTGCTACAAAGGAGACGCTGCCCTGCGTAGAACCATGCATGCCAAGTTTCCCAACAAGCTAACAAAAACTCCTTCCCAAGTCCTCGTGTCCGCAGACGCTTAGTACACACGCTTGAAGGGTGGCACGGCCTTGCACTCGGCCTCGTCCAGGGTGGTGCCAATGACCTTTCGGTAAGACAGCTCGACCTTGCCGTGGGGCTGCTTCTGGAAGGACAAAGTGTGCTTCATCCAGTTCTCGTCGTCTCGGTCAGGGAAATCCTCGCGGGCGTGGGCACCACGAGACTCCTTTCGGTTGGCGGCAGAGGTGGCGGTTTGGATACTAGAAATTATGTCAGTGTTGCCTCGGTGTGGAGAACAGAATCAAAACTTACGCGCAAGTGAGCAAGTTTCGGAGCTCAAGAGTCTCAACGAGATCAGAGTTCCAGATCATGCTGCGGTCCTTCATGCCAACCTCACTGTACATGGCATCAATCTTCTCCATCTTGGCGACACCCTCGTCCAAGCTCTCCTGAGTTCGGAACACGCTGACATCAGTCTGCATGGCCTTCTGCATGGCAAGTCGGATCTCGGCGGTGCTCTTAGGGCCGTCGGCGGTTCGGACCTTGTCGAGGACCTCGATGTGGTCGGAAGCAGCATCAGCGGCGGTGGGCTTCAGAGCGTCACCAGGGTTGAACTTGTCACGGATGGTGTGCGAAACGGCACGTCCAAAGACAACAAGATCCAGCAGAGAGTTGGCACCCAGACGGTTAGCACCGTGGACAGACACACAAGCGGCCTCACCACAAGCGTACAAACCAGGAACAACCTTGTCCTCACCCTTCTCGTCAACAGTGAGAACCTCACCGGTGTATCGTGTAGGAATACCACCCATGTTGTAGTGGACGGTGGGGAGAACGGGAATAGGCTGCTTGCGGACATCGACACCAGCGAAAATACCAGCAGTCTCAGAGATACCGGGCAGACGCTCGGCAAGAACCTCAGCGGGCAGATGGCTGAGCTGGAGGTAGATGTGATCCTTCTCAGCACCAACACCACGGCCCTCACGGATCTCCATGGTCATGGATCGAGAAACAACGTCACGAGAAGCAAGATCCTTAGCGGTAGGAGCATATCGCTCCATGAATCGCTCACCCTCGGAGTTGAGGAGGTAACCACCCTCACCACGAGAACCCTCAGTGATCAGACAACCAGCTCCGTAGATACCGGTAGGGTGGAACTGGACGAACTCGAGATCCTGGTTGGGGAGACCGGCACGGGCAACCATGGCCATACCGTCACCGGTACAGGTGTGGGCAGATGTGCAGGAGAAGTAGGCTCGGCCGTAACCACCAGTGGCGAGGACGGTGTGGTTGGCAAGGAATCGGTGCAGGGTGCCATCCTCCTGGTTGTAGGCGAGGACACCGCGGCACTCACCATCCTGCATGATCAGGTCGAGGGCGAAGTACTCGATGAAGTAGTTGGTCTTGTGGCGGAGAGACTGTCCGTAGAGAGTGTGGAGGAGGGCGTGGCCGGTTCGGTCAGCGGCAGCACAGCATCGGTAGGCCTGGCCACCCTTACCGTACTCCTTGGATTGACCACCGAAAGCTCGCTGGTAACTAGTCAAGGTCAGTAATCGTAAGCGCATATTCCAAAGTCCAGACTCACATCTTGCCATCCTCGGTTCGGGAGAAAGGGCAGCCGTAGTTCTCAAGCTCGATAATGGAAGCGGGAGCCTCTCGGGTCATGTAGTGAATAGCGTCCTGGTCACCCAGCCAGTCGGAACCCTTGACGGTATCGTACATGTGCCATCGCCAGTCGTCCTTGTGCATGTTACCGAGGGCAGCGTTGATACCACCCTGAGCGGCGACGGTGTGAGATCGAGTCGGGAAAAGCTTGGAGATACAGGCAGTGTTGAAGCCAGCCTCAGCGAGACCGAAGGCGGCTCGCAGACCGGCACCACCAGCACCAACGACGAGAGCATCGTACTCGTGGTCCTGAAAAGTGTCAATTGACAAGATCTTTGATTCGCAAATAATCGGATAAACGTACGATAACGGCGTATTTGTTGCTCACAAAGGGAGAAGCCTCCTTAGCTCGCAGAGGACCGTTGCCAGTAATAACTCGGGCTGCGAACAATCCACGTTAGCATCTCCAAGTCGCGCGGAGGGATCGGAGAGAAGAGCGTACCAACAGGTCGGGTTGTAGAGAAAGCTCGAGAAGGGAATCTGGAGGCTCTTGTGAACTGGCCAGCCGTTAGCAAAGTGTATTGAAGGGTTGGTGAAGCTTTACGCGAGAGTAGCACGCAGCGGGCGATCCCACTTGGTAAAGCCATCACATCGCAGCAGATCAGACCAGGGACAACTCACGGCAGGGCCAACAGCCAATCTCCTCATTGCCATAGAAGAAGCCATCATCAACTAAAGTCGCTATGTCCAAGACCAAACTGCATCCACGGGGAGAATCGAATTGGGGTGTTTTAACGATATCCTCGGGTGGCGGAGGAGCAGGACTTTTGCTGGATGTGGTTTTGGAGGAAAGAGGATGATTGAATAGCCAGGCTTTAGCCAATTGACAGTTCCGCCTGGTGTTTTTTCTGGGTCTCTCACACTTCGCAAGCACGGATTCTCTCGGCTTCTCGGTTGACCTAACCAATCAGGAATGGCTTATTAGCAGCGCCGATTATTCGCCGCCTGCTGGACGCGGACCTAGACGTCCCAGACGCTGTAAGCCACTGAAGATTTAAGGGACTCGGAAGTCAATGACCTCGCTGTGCTGCAGGTAACGAGCTCCTCAAAGCCGAAGCGCAAGGTCGCATACGTCAATAGGCTGTCTACTTTTTACTACGTTCATGACTCTACAACTCACATTTCTTGCCTCTCGATCTCTGTCCCATATCGAAGCCCAATGGATCGGGAACACTCGCCTTGTTTAAATCCATGACGACGATGAAGTCGATCACGTGTTGATCTATCCCGTCGGCTCCCTATGACCCCCGCCAATCCCGATGTCAACGGCGTGTGTTCACGGGGAACGGATGGGTCCACTACCAACGTTCGGGGCCGGTCATCAAAGTCCGGTTCTTCTTTCAGCCAATAATGCAAACAAACCAGCAAAGAAACCAATTGTTCAATATTTCAATGCTTTTGGTGTAAAAGATAGTTGCAAACTGCAATCCTGAAATTATACCGGTTCTACCATTTCTTATAATCCAATGACTTTGTAATCCTGTCACTTTGTATCTATATACCACTCAACTCCTCTTCCATCATGGCACAGCCATTTCCTCCAAACCCATATACAGCATTAAGGATATCATCTTGCTAAACTCAATTCGACAAAACTTCGCGCAGCATAACCAGGAAATTGTCAGTCAGCTTGTGGACTTCTTCCACAGGAGGCTTGGCAGGCTCTCCGGCACTTCGTCGCAAGCGATCTTGTCGCTTTGCTCTGCGTCGCCTCTCGGCCTCGATGGGATCCATCTCATCCTCTTGCTCCGCTTCTAACTCATCTTCGGACCCATCATCATATGCCATGTCTTCGAGATCTTCGCTGTCCAATCCAAAGTCAGAAGAGTTGAAAGCCATTGCAGTTGGCATCATATCGCTTCCTGCATGACCCTCTGCTGCCATCTTCTGCCGTGTCTTGTCGTTATGCCACTTCTTCCGTGCTTCTTGCCATGTGATAAGTGAGTTGATCTCTGCGATTGCCTTCTCCTTATTCAGAGTTCCAGTGCTGACGCCACCTTCAAATAACGCGTTGACATTAAGTGTTCCATTCTTAGGACCCTTGCGCAGGAACTCTAGAATACCCTCAATCCAGCCCATTAACTGCGTGAAGAGTCCATTGTCGTGCGTATGAACCTCATGTACAAACTTGTAAAAGTTGTGCTCGTGTCGTTGGCAAAGATCGATAAAAGCCTGGACCGTCTGATTAGGATCAGCCGAGGCATCTTGCTCTCTGCACTTGTCGACAACCTGTACTCATGTTAGAATCTGACTTTAAACTTGGAAAGGTTACGTCTTCTACCTTGATCATATCATCAATAAATACAGCAAAATCAGTAACGCTGTTGTACACGTTTGCTGACTTGTAAACTCGTACGAGCGGCTCGTAAAAGATCGTGAAGAGGTCTCGGAAGAGCTGTAGAGTCACTGGTTCTTCGATCAACTGGAGCATCATCTCCTTGTCCCGCTGCCTCGTGCATAGCTTCAAGTATTGCTTCATGTAAGAAAACAGCTGCGCTCCTTGACGTAGCTCCTCGTCAATGTTCTCAACCGCATTGTTGAAAGCAACGTATGCATTGTAAAGTCTCTGGATTTGCTCTCCATTAAGTCCTGGCTCGATTAGGTCGGATCTCAATACCGCGACGATCAAATCCACATCGTCTGCTTCAGCTTCTTCGCGAATGGCAATCTTTATATGCTCCTCTGCGTGCGTGTAGTCATAAAGCTTCTTTGAGAAGACGGGATCATCAATCTTTGTGGCAAGGATATCGATCGACTTCTGGAAGCTCTTGATGCCATCGTGCAGTGTCAGAGAGAAAATTCTCTGCATCAATGACCGTGTGCCAAAGGGCTGGGCCAGGAAAATGTCGAGAACTCCCGACATAACAGCCGCAGGGTTTGCGATTCGGATAACGTTCTTGATGACCGAGTATGGGATAAGAGAGTGAATGCGTTTCGCCTGGGCGAACAGCTCGGGTGAGTTGTCCTCTGCCAGGAACAGGTGGTAGATGACGGCGGCAATCTCGATACGAAGCCACTCAGCAAACTTTCGATACTGTATGCTCAGATCAGGGATCGTCTCCTTTTCCTTGATCTCTTGGAAGAGCATAGTAAGACCGTTGCGTTCCACTATGTCGCGGCGAAACCTGTTATGTGTCAGCTAAAGTTCGGTTCTCATATAGTACAAAACTCACTGTTCCATATACTCGTCAAGTTCGGCAGCCCGTTTTCTCGCAATCTCATAGAATTGCTTTTGTTCCTCAATGCGTTTCTCGTCCACTTGCTTTCTCCGGAGAATGTCTTCCACATCATCGTCTGTTGGGGTGATTGGTTCCCCACTCAGGAACTCTTGCATGGCATTAGTGTTGGCAAACTGGGGGTTTTGCAAGAGAGATCGCAGAAATGCGCGAAGTGAGATTCTTTGATTCTCGCGCCATAAGGTAACAGACTATGTATTCGATTAGCGTATGACAAAAGTATCAAGTTGCACTCAACTTACCTCTGACTTATCCGAGTCTTGACGGATGGCTGGGCTCAGTCTTCCTCCCTCGGTGGAAACTCGAGGAGACGGAATCCTTGGAGAGCTGAGTCCCTTTGATCGAGATGACCGGAATGAAGCAGCAGAATCATTTCTTTGATGACCTTAACAGATGTTAGTATAAGAATGACAGCAGGAAAGAACTAAATCATACTGGGTGACAACATGGATGAATAGCCATTAGGCCGCGTGGAAACGGAAGAGGCAGAGGAAGCGTCCGAATCATTTCCATTGCTGAACATGGATGTAAAAGCGATCGTCGTTGTTGTGTCGGACTTGTTCTTCTTGGGCATATCGGGTACCACTCGACCAGGAAGCTCTGTGCGCAAACGGCTGTGGAGTTTCGCAAAGTCGCTATATCTTCGTCCAACATAATGCTCCAGCTCTCCCTTCTTCTTGATGCGCAGAATGAACTCGGCGTGTTTGTGCTTTCGGATCGTATGCTTAATTTGAGTGACTCGCACACCGGCGACGTTGACGTCCCAGCCATTGATATAGTTGCCCTCAGGCAGAGTATGCATCACACCTGTCTCGATAGCATTGCTGTCGACGATTTCCATTTCAGAAAATCGGATGCGCTCTTCGAACCCTGACGATGTTCCGATTCCGGAGACCATCATCAGTTCAACAAGCTTCCTCGCCTTGATGGCTAGCTTTCGTCGCTTCGTTTCCTCCAGACGGTCCTCAGAAGACGATATTTGCTTTCCTGCGAATGATTCAAGGAACTATGGCCCATCAGCTTTGTGTATTCTACTAACATACTGCATGGGTATCACTCACCACTTGTAGTTTGTCCTGCCAGAACTCTTTCTCTCGTGCCTTGTCTAGGAAAGGGAAGTCGCGGATATGATGAACGAAGATGAATCGCAGAATAGGCAGCTCGGATTCCTCAGGAGGAACCTCGCCATGTTCAGATCGAAAGGGCGCACCGAAGCGTTGGAGAGCAGTTGTAGAATTAAGTTCGCTAATCTCCCACTTTACCTGCTCAGAGATAAGTTCTCTCTTGAGATCTAAGACGGAGGGGCATATATCAGCATCATCGCACCGCATATATTTGTAGAACTGGGCGCATCATAACTCACAATGTTCTTGCTTTCCAGTCAATGTCTGGCCCTGGGGCGACGCAACATCTTGCTTTGGGCGCACCGGCAGGTCAACGGTAGATGGGGCGCCCACGGCAGCGCCTTCGACAACTGCGGGCGTATCTCCGGCTTGAGCAGCCATAGCTCGCGCGCAACAGTCGAGATCGGGAGCTTGTTATGTGGTTTCGGTGAGAAGGAGAGATATTTCACGTCGCGGAAAGGTCGTCGCTATCAATTTCAAGGATAAAGTTGTTGATACGTAGAAGATGTCGTCGACCTCGTAAAAGATATTCGTCAGAAACACGCTCGGAAGATTGCTGTTCTGTATGGTTTTGGCTTGGTTTGGCGGGGCAAAGCTGCAGTCAGCTTCAGTCAGTATGGAGCCCGCTATGGAGTGCGACCGGCTCTTGAGATGCAGCGTCTTTCGTCTCCCTCAAGAGTATGGATCACGTACAAAACGAAAAAAATCCCTTCAGTGACGAAGCTTCAAGTGATGACGCTTCTCCTCTTTTAAAACTCGTCCTCGTTCTTTTTAAGGCACTGATCGCGCTGGGCACTTGCGAGTAATAAGCGCCAAAAGCGAGGGGCATGACGTGTGTCGCCAAGTACCAAGCCACTCGCCCAGACTCTCTCAACCCTGCTTCTCGGGTCCTTTTTGCCGTAGCATGTGCACAGCTTGACAGAAACATTTTGATGGCTCTAATACAATTACATAAGGTACTGTTTGATCTCGGGTCTTACATTGCCCTTGAAGCCTGGTAAGGCTGACAAGATATGGCTGGCTATACAATAATACTTATCATGTCGAAATACGAATGAATGGGTTTACGTTTAAGCCCCATCCAAATGCCAAGCAAATTCGCATACTGGTTCGTCAACTACGAATACAGTCCCTACTGAATCCAACATCTAAGCGTACTTAAATTATCAGCCATTGAGAACGTATTTCACCGCCGTTGAAGCAATAAATAATCTCGTTTGACTCGCTTGCTACCCGAAAGAAGCAGCCGTTGTTATTTGTTGATCCCAATATCAAAACATGTAATGTTGAGGCCTTAGAGTCAGCCACGATAGCATCCACTCCTTATGCAACATTGCACTTACATCACGGTTGCAAAGACACGGATCAGGAATGCCGCAGAAGCAAATTAGAAAGAAAATCAAGATACTAAATATACGACCAAGCCAATCATCACGGTATATGGATACAAGCTAGGGAAGGTAGGAAAATTCCGTTTTCTGTCCAGCCACTTTCAGTTACGCAATCGTGTCTGTGCTTTATTAGCCTGGGCTATATTGCGACTGAGGCTTACGAGATGAGACGTGCCAGTCATCATCTTGACGCTATCAAAGGCATAGATGTTTCATCGTCTATTTCTGGTACTCTTGAGTGATTCAATGGAGTCTACCTCAGCAATGAAAAGTGTTGGGAAGCCGATCTCTACCTGTAGGGTAATACGGGCTTCCACGGAGATCTCTCGGTTTTGAATTTACAACCCATAGTTGTTTATGGTGTACCAACTTGTCCAGAATGAGTTTCTGATCCTTGGCATTCTGGGCAAGGTAAAAGTGTTCTACACAATTGGAAGACCACTTCCGGGGCACGGCTCGGCAGTGGGGAAGAGTGACACGGAAGCTCCGAAATGTGGCGCCGGCAGCGGCTCGGCGCATGAATGGGTGCTCATCTAGTTAGGTAGGTAAACGTTTACCTAAGGCAGTTGAGCTTGATATATTTCTACGTGACTTGCCCTAAGTCTTGACATTTATAAGCCAAAGGTAAGCTCCGAGCCACCGTCAGTAAAAGAATTGTTGGAAATGGATACTCAATATAGAAAGCTAGCCAGACCTCTTTATGTGATATGCTGAGCTGGCGAGTGGTGTTCGATCTAGGGTAGGTTATGCGAGGGTCTGAACAACACATTGAGTTATGCGTACACGAGATAACGAGGAAAATAATATTCATCTGAATTACAAGAATATCAACATCTAATTAAGAAGCAACTGTATACACGCTATTATGAGTCATGAATCATGGGGTATCGAAACGAAAGCAAACAATGCCGAGAGCAATCAAAATATCACAGCTCATCAAAAGCACGCAGCTCTTCTCCTCCACGTGTGTGTGTACGGGCTTGCTTCCGCTTCAAATACGATTCGCTCTTTTCATGTCTCCGAAGAGGCAGTGCTGTATGTCCTGCTTCCTTGTGCGACTCGATGATGGACTCTGCAACACGAGGCGTGCTTGAGCCCTCACTACCCAGAAACCCACCGTGCCGCGACACATACTGCGCGCCAAAGAACAGTACCAGCACCGCTAAGAACACAACTGTGACGCATATCATGATGGCTCTCAATCTGAGTCGCGTCTTGTTCTGAGATTGTTTGTCCAGACGCTCCCACAGCTCAACTTGCTCCCGGACAATGTCGACTCGGTCACTCAAAGCGCGGATCCTTGCGCGACCATTCTGGACGCGTGTCTGGAGAGATTCGATATTCTCCTGGTGCTCCTTGAACTGTCCCATCGCTGCAATCTGTGATGTGATGTCATTCTCGATCTCACTAGCATCCTTTTCGAAATTATGATGTATGCTCTGAGACTCCTCCGCTAACTCCTTAAGTGCGGAAACGGTCGACTGAAGTGTGCTCATCTTTTGAAGAACGGCATAGTACGTCTCGTCGAGTCGTCGTGCTGTGGATGTAGAGAAAGTGCCCAGCTCGACAAGTGACTGCTTTAAACCCCTACCAATGCGTTAGTAATACAGTCAAATAGTCAAAAAGATGTGCCATGTCTTACTCGACCTGCGAGGTTGTTTTAGCCTGATCTTCTTGAACCCTCTCACTCGTCTTGGGTTCTACTGAAGCAGTGGTATTGGCGGGTCTGGTTTCCTCCTCTCTCGACAGCATCAAGCTTTGCCGCCGACTCTGATCGGGGCTCATATAGGGCGTCACACCTTCAGACCGTGTCATTATGTCTATCGAAGCTCGACCTTGGTATTGCGGGTTCGCGGATGCTAGGTGAGAGACGGAGACGTGGTGCGCATGAGAAGCGCGATCCTCATTATATCGGTCGCGTTCTTTCTCCTTCCTGCGGTTGAGCTTGACGGGCGATGCGAGTTCAGTGATGGATCGCTTGAGTTGGTGTCGACTGCCGGAGCGGACACTCGAGACTGAGTTGACAGAGTCTCGGGGACTCGTAAGGCCTGCAGAGGTCATGGCGTTAAGAGGTGTTTCTGTTTTCAAAAGCTGACGCGAATTGGCTGGTTGCGTGGCTGTTCCCGATTGGACTCGTTGCCTGTAGCTGCTGCTGCAGGTAGCTATTACCGTCACGGCACGGAGCAGGTTTGTAAGAACTTTATGGCTGGACCCTTGTGACGCATGGAGTGGGTTACCCAGAAGAGTTGATAGCGTGGTTGCATCAGGCGATCGTCGAATGGTCAATCTCGGGGATGGCTTAGTGGGCCCCTGTATTCGTAAATCGGCAGTTTCACATGTCACTACCAAAGAAGGTATATACGATTAAGACACCCATTCTCCACATGAGCTCGACATAGCATTTCCGAATACGGTTTGATGAAGAACACGATATCTGATGCTATTGTTCTCATTATTTTCCAGACCACATGAACATCGCGCGATGTGCTATGAGCTTTCAAGCTGAGAATTGGCTCATAACCACCATCCTATTTATAATGAGTAGAACAGGTATACATTTTTGTTTAAACCGACAACGCCAGGTCTGCGAAGATCTTGATTGCCAGATTGACAGATGATTATGTTACAGGTCCAGGTCTTCAGATTGGCGGACCGCGTATTTTCCATCCTAAAATACGAGCTAGGGTTCCGCGGCAAGAGCTCGAAAGTTGAACTCTCCGATCCATCCAAACCTGTCGAAATGCGCAAGCCCGGCGCCAGATATATCAAATAGTAGCCTCAGGTCGCACTGCCACTGACGGGCGCTCTGCCGAATCTCGCAATCGTATTCCAACGCCAAGGTATATTGTGCTGCTCCCATCTTTGTCTAACCTATTCTCTGCCGCAAGTTGTAGTGTGAGGTATGCTGCATCGTAAATCATAATGTTGTCGATATATGTCTGCTCCTTCAAGTCCCAACCACCCCTCAAGAAATGCTGTTGGACCCCGATCAAGAGTTGATCAGCTTGTTTCGCTTCTCCTTGCGCTTTAGTCGCTCGACTCGCTTCTTGTGCATCTTCTCGGCCATCTTCTCGTATCGCTCGGCCTCCTCCTTCTTGGCTCGCTTCTCCTTGATGGCCTGGACCTTGCGCTGTTTTTGCAGTTAGATCTTGATTCCGAACGATACCAGCAGAATCCGAGGCTTACCTTGCGCTCTTCTTCCTTCTCTTCCTTCATCTCCTTCTCCTTGGCCTTGACCTGGATCATGATAGCGCGCTCTTGGTTTCGCTTCTCATAAGACTTGAGGCCGGCGGTAGGTCGGAAAGCCTTCTTGGGAGCGTGCCATTGCTTGCCTGTTGAATGGTTAACTGGTGAACTCGACTGCGTGCATTGCTATAGATATGTTTTCTTTACCATTTTTTCGCATGCCCTGAGGCATCCCAACAGCCGAAGCGGGAGCCGGGTTCGTTTTCTCTGTATCAGACATGTTGATGGTGTATGTCTGTCTTTGATATTGAGGCGTGTCGTTCCAGTGATGTTCGCGCCTTCACCAAATTTTCTGCCGGTCAAAAAAAGTTGCAGCGGGGCGTTATCTCGAGGGCGGTGAAGCAGTTGATAAAACTGTGGCTGTGCTCTTCCACAGCATCTATCGGAGTGTGGCTCAAATCCAGGGTCCAATCTTGAACCCCCACACTTTTTAAGTAAGGGGCAGATAAGGGGCGATCTTGTCACGTCGCTTCGTTCTTCTGTTTCACGATGCGAAGGCTGGCCCTTCAGATGAGGTAAATAATCAATGGGAAGGGAAGATTCTGTTGGTTATTGTTTGATCCATTCAATAGTTCGTGTTGTTCGTGGGAGTCCATAACTCTTCCAATAGCACGCCATCCCGCCCCTTCTCAGCTGTCAGTTGAAGGGAGAGTTCACGCTATTGGCTATGGCTTCAGCTGCGAACCTCTAAGCCTCGGATCCCATTGTTTGCAGAAATTTGCAGGGGTCATCTGCCTGTAGATTCTCTCAGGTGGCTTCGCCCGGTGCATGGAAGCTAGCGGTCGAGATAGTGATCAAGTGATGTGATTGGAGCAGGGATTCACTCCTCATATAACCAGAACTGCATGTTCCTTTTGTTCAAATCACGCATTTGTTCAAAGGGACCTTTACGAGTATGCATCAAGGGAGATGGCCTTGTCAGGTCAGCAGTCTTGTGAACCAATCCCTGGCCAGAAGCCATAAGCAAATATCATGTCTTTCAATGTTTATGCTACCTGTTAATTACCATCATTTGCGGCTGTCAGCATGTAATCTACCGTGCATTAGATTGCAGAGACATTGCATAAATGGAGAGACACTGTCTAATGCCTAGAGGCAAGACTCGTGGAGAACGTGCCCGTAACAAACTTCATCAGCTCAATACTTGCAAGACACTGTGAACACTTACAATCATATTACTGCAAGTGAACATCATGATTACCAGTAATGTCATAGTGGAACGACTTATGCCGCTACGAGACTATTAGACCGCTCCTTCGGTATCACGGCCGGATCCTACGTTGAAATGATATCCATCGTGGCCCCAGAGAGGTCAAGCCCAGGCCACGAAATGACGATGAGCCATAGTGTGCTAAATACGGATACCTGTCAACCCCATCGAGTAGGGCACGATATTTTGGGAATCCCCCAATACTCCGAGGCCTCCTTCACCGCAACGCAGGGAGATGGAGCATGACGGAATGGAGAGGAAATCGCAATTAGCTGGGCAAATTGGCTTATTACCACTGCCGATAATAATAGGAATGCCGCCGCGTCGAATGGCATTGAATAGCTCCCGCCTTGAGGAAGTTGGCGAAATTGCCCATGCATGGAACGAATGTATTCATTTCATCAAGATGGCGCATCAGTCGCACGCGCGAGGTTATTCGCGGACGAGCTGAACCATGGCAGGCTGGCCTGACCTGAGATGGGATTTCGTTAGCCCTTTTTTCGTCACGGTGAAATTGGCCGTTCGGTGAATACATGGTGGAGCATGACGACGAACAGGGCAAGTCAAAGTCTTGAATAAGGGAGAATCCTTGTAGGTGGTGGAGTGGCCTAGTCAGTGGAGAGTATCCGTAGAGTCAAGAGAAGCCCCAGGTCTTGGTGAGACACGAGGGATGGAAAAAAAGAAGCACATATGCGGAACAAGCGCTGCATAGTATCACGACTGCTTCTAGTGATGCAGGCATTGTATGCATGTTAGAGTTTAGACATCAGGTAATTGGTGCTATATTTTGTTTACTTGGACACAATTGTCACGACAACCACTGATCAGCGGATGCGATGCAGACCACAGCTGTGTGCCGTTATCATAGTATGATTTACTAGGTGCCGACAAATCCTGACAGCCGTTCTATTCATACCAAGTGCGGTTAAACTTCCGATGCGCCAAGCGCCTTGCGATTACTTCAGTCTGTGCATTGTCTTTGTCGGTGTCGTCGGATATTGTTGTAGATCAGTTCGTTTGCCGTGAATCATCAGATACGGGGATAACCTTTGTTTGGAAGTACTGGACAGGCGCTTTCATACAGTGATACCTAACCAATGTAGCCAACATATTACAGTATTGCGATTATTATTGACATGGGAGACTGCTGTTATCTCGGCGACGCAGCTTGGCGGCTGTCAACATCCATCCGAATTTGATCTGTTGAAACAAACAGCGATTAAGATGGATCCACGATCTATCCCGTCACGATGACTGACGTATTGTAGACTATTAAAAAAAAAGCAACAAAACAAGAAATCAGAGCCAAGACCAATCACAACATACAAGCTGATGTCGTTGCCTGGGCAAATCTGCCGTCCACAACGAACAAGGCAATGTGTTGTCACGAGAGTCCTGCATGCCCAGGTTAGAAGAAGGCCCCAGCCTCAATTGCATCCGTCATCAGCTGCTCCCTCAATCAAGGAATGACTTTCAGGTACGAGCCCGACTACGGGTACCGGGGTGGGCATAGACCGACAGGGGAATTAAGGCTGTTCCTGGCCCCGTGCGTAACGGACAAGGCGTTAAGCCGTGGTTACGACGACAAAAAGTTTGTTGAGGAGTATACGCAGTCGATACGGTGAAGATGCAAACATCAAAACAAGTACCTGTTGATACTGTCTGATCATCGATAACAACATTCACTTCAGCCATGGTGCAGTTCAATTGGGTTTAAGATGTCGATCTGTCAAGATCTAAAATTGGAGCCCTCTAGCACTGCAACAAAGCGTTGGGACAAGGGCGGTACGTAATCTTCAAGGGCCTCCTTGCCGATAGATCATAGCCTAAGCTCGATGGTGACGACTTTTTAGAATATTGTTTTTTTTGGCGAACTGTTGTCACGATCGTGTTCGGCCTCGTAATCTGGCCCGGCCAGGATTGGGTTGATAGAGGCTAGATGACCAGCTAGACAGGGAGAGTCAACTTATCCTGGACGGATCTCAGGTGAACTAAGAAAGAAGATGGAGGAGAATCTCGGAGTAACAGGCCCCGCTTAAAATCAGTCCAAGCAAGTGTACAGAAGCAGAAGCAAAGGCAAAGGCAAAAGCAAAAAAGCACAACAAATATCGTATTTGCGCTTTGTGGCGCATATCAGTCAACAACTACCTCTAGCCCCGATTCAGCGTTACAAGCCATGTCTCGTATGTACGATAATTAGTTCAAGCGTCAGTGCTAGCTACCTTAGGGAGGCAGTTCAGTGGAGAGATCAGTGATCAAAGACAAACCTGCTTTGTTCCCTACGGATGGCTCGGCAACAAGAAGCTGATGAGTGATAACCCATAAGTGCATGCGGAAACTATCGTGTCCCGTTAAACCCCCCGAGTCGGTGGTGTTTCAATCAACTGGATGGTTACTTTGCCGTGCCGTTGATCTATCTCTATCTAGGTCCCCTTCCCGCCCCCTTCTGAAGATCGATCCATCCGTTGGTGGCTGCCTACTACAGCAACCCACTGGTCTCTCTGTTGATATGATTGGCTTTCGACTTACACCAGATCAAGGCACAGCTGTAAAGATAATGGACGATCATGCAACTTGCGCGAATTTCCAGGTCCAGACCATGTTAGTCCTTTGTTTAAGAAGAACCACAAAGCCAACCCCAGCTTGAGAGGCTTTTTTGCTTGTCCTCGTAGGTGATTCGTGCCGTCAACCTGCCTGATAACCTGTATCAAACTGACTGGGTACCCCAAGAATTGTATGCCCGGAATGGTCAACCGGTTGTTATCCGACGAACCATCACCTGCCGCTGACCATCCTGCTGTAGCAATGCATATTGCAACTCGGCCGGCCGCTAATTGACCAGGTCGGTATAATGTGGTGTGAACAACCTTATCTGTATGTTCTCAAAGCTTTTCTAGATATGAACAAACTCTTGTAAAATGGCAAACCATCTATGATATCGGCCAAGACTATCAGGACTTGGTTATTGAAGTGCACAACCGCCAAGCCGTTAGATTGTCGCAGCATCAAGCAAGACATCGTGCCGCCCGCTGTAACCGTTACTCCCTAGGCCTCCACTTGCTCTTCACCTCCCCCGCTCTCTGTTATCACCCTTGTCGAAGACGCCCGGCGAGTGTGGCTCCGGGGAGGATTCAAGGTCATTGATATCAAGAATTTGATAGACAATGGAAGCCGGAGATATTATTTTTATTTCTGCTGATGCAAGAGATTCATTGCCCCAACATCATTTAGGCCTCGCGCTTGATGCCACTTGTTGCGGTATTCTCTTCTACATTCACTCAAATGTTGTGGGCTTCTTGCGCTTTTGCATGCAGGCACAAGTGTTCCCTTGGGTGCAGGTACACGACGCCCTGGACGCACCAAGGGTGACATGGACCAGGGTATCGAGCAGCCCCGGAGAGAAACAGTAGACGAATAACAAAGAATTAAGGTGCCTAACAGAGCAGCACGTCGAGTAAGGATGGGACAAAGAACCAGCGAACAGCGCAGGCCCAGGGGTAGGGACGCGCCAACCTGCGAGGTCACAGTGCAGATGTGGAGGAGTGCTCCGTATCATGTACCGATATTGGCAGTACTTGCCATGAAATGGTGACCGCCATGAGCAAAACTGTGTGTGCAACCTGTCAATGAAGATCAATATCCACGATGGTAATGCTGTCCTGTTTCAGTAAGATTGAGCGAGGAGTGAGAAGCACTTGGTTCGTCCATGACAGTTTGTTCATGGCACTTGGTTCTGCCGGATGAACATGCTTAACAAAGGTAAATTAATCAATAAGTGGCAGCATAAGATGACATTTCGATTTATTATTACCGCCCAGTCAAGACAACAACAAACATGAATTACCGCCTGGTGCAATTTGCCTCGCAAGACAAAAATGATAACACAGTGCGCTGCGGGTCTTTCTTGGGGTGGATGAAAACGCTCCACGGCCCACCGCCAAGCGGAGTGGAGGAGGCCCGGCCGCCCCTGGAGAAGATGAATCCATGGGAGGGATGGAAGGGAAGGGATCTTGCTGGCCTTGGAAGAGACAAGTTGCACTGGTCATTTGTATTTTGGCTCTTTTCTCTTGTCCACACTCATTGTTTTACACTGTAAGGTATCTTGGCTATTACCCGAAGAGCAATAGCATCCCCTTTGGGTTCCCCCGGCTGCTTGATCGGGTCATCCTAATTCCTCGATTCATGGACCGCCTTCTGCTGGCATCCACTCACTCCAACCTTGGCAGCCAGTAGCCAACAGCCAACGCGGCCTGTTGGAGTCTCCGAGGTGGCGCCCCTGGTCATGTCGTGTGTGTGTCTCTCTCCGCCAAGTCAGGCACTCCAGGGCGGATTGTCCAGGCCAGGTACCTGGGGCTGGGCTAAACCAAAAAGCTAAGGTCTAGGGATTAGGGATTATACTTAGACACTAGAGGCTACTGTAGCGACTAGGGGGCCTGGGATCTGGGGCCTGGCCAAAGTGGGAAGGAAGCGTCGAGGTACGGGACATGCAGGTCCTCCTTTGCCATTTCCGGCCCTTCAACCGCCCTTCTGATGGTTGCAGCGGTACTTGCTCTCACGTACCTAATCACAGTGGACCCCTTGCTCTTGCACTTGCTGGGCGTGGCTGAAGACAAGATCCATTTGGGCTTTACCTTTTCCTCTGGCCCTGCCTTCGGTCCATCACGAAATCGCGTTTCTTCCCCCCCTCCCCCGTCCCGTCCCGTCTTCTCTTCTTCATCTCTCCGGCCGTACTTCATCGACAACGCCGTCTTTGCGAGCGAAGATTCTCTTTCTTCCTCCTCCCGACCACCTCTTTCTTGGTTCGATTCCAGTTGCTCTCTTGCCTTTGTAGAGTTGCGCTGGTCTTGTCCGTCCACTCCTTTTCATTTACATTACATACCTATCTTAGTTTCACGTCCGCCATTCGAGTTATTCGTCCTGCCAATTTTTTGCGATTCATCTCGACGACATTCAGAACCTGTTGCTACCGTCCTCACCTGGTCCGTTACCCCAGTACGACTCCTTCGCCTTCAATTTTGGTAGCAATTCTTTTTTCGAAGCCGACACTATTGCTCTTGCATCTCCAATCTTGCTTAACAAGATCTAATACTGATCGTTGCTTTTGACGCCTTCAGACGCGACCATTTCTTCGAACCACCAATCGATCACTGCTATCCACTTGCTCGAATCTAATATTTAAGCAAGATTTACGGTGTCGGAACAGTTGCCTGCCTTGTCCTATGGGCCCTTAATTCGTCCACTGTTGTCCATCACTTCTATTGCCGCTGCGCGGCCGAGGAGAAGATGGCAACCGCAATTGGCCCTGAGCGGCTGTCTGGTCCATCTCCCGGCTCAGCATTCGACAGTCCTGCTAATCGATTTGCTGCTTCTATGAAGTCCTTCAATACACCTCAGTCGCTTGACTCCAAGGATCAAGTCGACGAGCCACCACCTAACCCTCCATTCGTCTTCCCAGCTCAAGCGCCCGGATCAGTATCTGCACCCTCTTCGTTCTCCCGAGCGACAGGTCGTCGTCCAATGTCGGCTATCGAGACCCCCAACTTTAGCTTTGGGTTCCCTGCTGAAAATGCAGAGAGAAACTCTCGATCCGCACTGCCTGACTTCAACTTCAATCCTGGTGCCATGCTTTCTCCAGATCGTGAAAACAACTTCCTTTTAACCCCTCCCATTTCCCCTCACTCACCCAGGAACGGTGCATCTACACAACGACCAGGCGGCCATGGGCATCGAAGAGGTGGTAGCGAATTTGTTGGAGGCCGACTTCGTGAGGGCAACTCGATCGCCATCATGAGCACCAGTCCCACCAAATCCGAGAGTGGACTTGTGACGCCAACGTTTCAGCCACCAAAGAGAGGTCATCGAAGAGGAATCTCAGGCGCCATCTCGACTAATGATCTGCCGATCCTCCAACCACCCGTTTTTGACGCTTTTGATCGAGGAAACAGCGCACCAACTAGCCCAACCGAGTTTGGACATCCTAACAGCGAAGCTTCCCATCAACTTGCCGAAAAGATCGCGCCCAAACCTGATGTCACATCCAACACAGAAGGGCCAAAGGGATCCGAAGAGGACGTATCAAATTCTTCACCCAATGGTAGTCTCAAACAGTCCAAGGCTCGTGTTGGATTTTCCGACACTCTCGAGTTTATTCCAAGACCTCTATCTCTAGTCTCAAATGAGACGTCCAGCACAGTAACAGCACGACCTGGACACTCTTTGTCTGGCAGTATCTCGTCAATTGTTTCAGCATCATACAGCGGTCGTGACAGCCCGTCACCGTTGTCCCAAACACCTACTGTCGAGATTTCAGATTCTAGACCAAGCACCGCAGGTGCTATTCTCGAACGCACTCATGAGATGGACAATACACCATCTTCTCCACGGCGCCGGAACTCAATTCCTATGCTGCTCAACTTTGCTGACCCCCCTAAGGTGGAAGATGCTGAACCGAGCCCAACTAGGAAGCGCTGGTCATTCTTTGGCCGAGAGCCGTCAGCTGGCAATACCTCACCTAATAAAGTACGACCTCAAAGCTCTGGCTCGATTGACTTGTTGGCAAAGGTCACAGCTGTTTCTGGCCTCAAGCCCAACATGACTGGCGAAGATACTGATGCGACACCAGTCAAGAGTAAGAGCAAGAAAGGCAAGAAAAAGAAGAAGAAGGTTAAGGGATGGGCTGGAGCGATTCTCCCGCGAAAAACCAAATCTCATAGCAAGCGATCGAAATCAGAGGGTAGCTGTCCTCCTACCCCACCAACAATGAGCATCTCTCGATACGAAGGCGAGGATCAGATGTACGGAGAGCCTGAGCTACTGGATGTATCAACCCCAACCCTCACCGTTACCGAGTCTCCTGATCTTCCTCAAGAGGATGAAAAACCGAAGCGATCCACAGATGAATCATCGTATCCCATGATCGACTTGGATGCAGCTTTGGGTCCTTTCAACACCCCACTCCCTCTTAACCCTGAGTGGGAGGCAGCACAGCGAGCTGCTGGTGGCTTGGGCAAACGTCGACTTCACAGTGCCCAGGGTATGAAAGGTTTTAGTGGACCTGGCATGCATTATCACCGACGTGCAGAATCTGCTCCAGATCTCCCTCCCTTCGACGCTGGCCGTGCGGGTATGCATCGCTATAATAGCAGCTCCACCATGGCCGATGTGTTTGAAGAAGATGAAGAAGACGATGACGACGATGACAATGCTCGATCTGGTTCAACAGATTCATCCTCTGACGAAGAGTCTGATTCTGATAGCGACGCCACGCCCCCTGCTGGTAGAGCACGCGACCCTTTGCGGGACTCTCAAGATAAATTGTCGATCCATAGCTCATCTCAGAGCATGAAGCGAACCACTTCGAACTTGAGCGATAAGGATCAAATCCCTGCTGCCTCTATTCGCGTTGAGCGTTCAAGGTCCTCCCTCCATGAAGATCCCATCGCCGAGGAGTTGCCCAGTGTGATTTTCAGGTCACCATTCATGCCTGTGGAAAGGAGTGATGCCACCGACTCAGCTCCTTCCTCGTTGAAGAGGTTCTCTGGCCACAACGATTTATCACCTGTAGATGTTAGCCCACTGCAGCTTCCTTCGCCTGCCAACGCACCGAACAGCCCTTACGCCATGAGCTACTCATCTTCTTTCCCATCTCCTAGGTCGCCTATGTCTGTCGATGTTCAACGAATATCAACAGCTCCATCTTCGGTAGCAGACGAAAACAACTTCCGGTCCTTGTTGTTGATGGGTGAGCCTGGCCCAGAGGTTCGAGTTTCTGTGGATTATGATATCCCTTCGCTCACTTCAAGTAACTCTACAATGACACGGGAAAGCATGTTCCTTCCCAGCCAACGCCACTCACAACCCATGCTTCGGGAACCTCGGCCTGTGTCAGTCTCATCTGCTGCTTTTGGACGTCGAAGGTCAAGCCTGGCTAGTCTGAGCCGTCTCATCAGCAGCTCTCACGGCGAGCGGAGCAAGCTTTCTATGGAAGTTACATTGGATAACGATGACAACAATAAGAAGGTGAAAAGCAGCCGAACAAAGAAGCTGGGCCGCATCATGCAATTTTGGAAGCCCACGAAGGAGAAGGACACTATCAAGGAAAGAGAGGGCGAGGCGAAGTAATGATAAAGAGATCCGACTCGAAGAAACTCTACAAGCGTTGGCGTTCTATGATTGTCGCTGCATTTGCAAGCTGGCATGTGTACACTATTATCTTGGCAATATGCGACCGAGAATGATTCATCTCAGCGGCAGCCAATTTGACACTATTTGGGGTGATTAGACCAAGTTTTGGCACTATCAACACAACAACCATGGTCAACAAGCAAGGTATCAACAGACCTATGTGCCGACCTTGGATCGATGAATTACTGGAATTTTAGTTTAGGGAAAGGAATGGGCGCAGGGGGGTTAATGATTGCATGAATAGCATTAGTATCTAGCACTGGCTTAGATCCCTGGCTCCCAGCTCTATCGATGCCTGGCTGAGTCGGGTCAATTGTAGCTTAGACTCCTGAGGGTCTTGTGGATGCCACAATCAACAGGAGGATGCAGTAGGACATGAATGGGATCTAGCTAGGTATTTTGCAGAGGCTTCTGGTAGATGCACAGAACTAGTAATGAACATAGTGCTGAAATACTTGATGAAGTTCCAACAATATTCAATTGAGCATCGAGTCATGGGGTGTAAATCTAAGCTCGCAGTATTGCTTACTGAGTATGGTTCGCGAAAGTAATATTAGTGCAAAGTTTACGATGTCGATCACATTCTCCAGACAGGTACATACATAGCCTAATATTCAGGGGTCATTAAGTCGTGAGTTTTATTCAAGAATGCTGCCATGTAGCGTCTAACCAAAATCACCAATAAAAAAGGCGATACAAGTAAAATAGTCCTCCCAGGTGTCCGTGCCATACCGTATTGCGGAACTCCCGTTCCTAAAACGCCTCGAGTAAACCCAACTGCGTTTCGTCAAATTATATCAATATTCGTTCGTGCCCAAAGCAAGATAGGTTTTGTGTCGCTAAAGATGATCACATCCACTTCTTGGCCATACTAGCGAGGCCACTCCAGGTATCGCCACCACCACCCCCGCTGCTGAAGGAGTGGGTGTCGCGCTCCATGCGCACGGAGGTATTGCCGCCAAAACCGCTGGCCATGCGGACGGCCTCGCCCACGAGACCGGAGGAGTCGCCGGTGGCAGCCTTTGAAGCTACGCCGAGCATGCGCTCAATGGTAGGTGGAATGCGGAGGCCAAAGCGGGCGAGAAGAGCCGTCAGGGCGCCGCCGGTAATGAGGGGCATGATGACAACGAAGAAGACCTTCCAAGGATGGCGCTTGGCCCAGTGGACGAGGTCGCGGAGGAGGCGCTTGAGCTGTTTGTATGTCTTTTGAACAAAGCCCTGACGAGGGGAGCGCTTGTAGTAAGAGGAGCGGCCTGGTTCGATGAGTTAGTATATCTGTCTTGTTGTTTTGTATGTGGTTGGGGAGAATTACTGTTTCCAAAGAAGCTGGAGCGACTGTTGTTGCCGCCCAGGCCAAAGAAGGAGGAATTGTTCTTGCCATGGCCGCCTCCAAAGATGGACTCTGCGAAGCCACGGCCGCGCTCACGGGAGCTAGAGTTTGATCGCGAGCGGTGCTTCTTGTGGGAGCGGGAAGATCTGTGGCGACGAGATGAAGTTCGTCCAGAGAGGACTGAGGCGCCGTCGTTCCAATCGAGGAAGCCCATTGTGAAAGTCAAGTATTCTGTGGTGAGATTGAGTTATTGATGGTGAGATTGAGAGGGAAATAATCTCAATCTGTGGGCATTCGCGAAATAGGCGAGACAAAGTCGCCGACAATCAACTCAATTGAGTAGAAAATTAGATGTAAGGGGGAGGGAGGGAAATGCCAGTTCAAAAGCAAAGCAAAGCAGAGCAGAGCAAAGCAGAGGCAAAGTGATTTGATGCGAACGAAAAAGATTGGTTCTGCAGATGCAAGTCAGAGCTGCACTGTTAGTGTTTGGACTTACAGTAGCTTGAGTTGACGGACAGGAGGGGAACACGGGACTCTCTGCTCACCGTAAATTGGAGTGGCTGGAAGTACGATTCGCGGGTCTAATCTCCACTTGACGCGCGGGGGACCCTTGTACTTTAGTCTTTAAGATATCCAGTTGCCTTTGCAGGAAAGCAGACGCAGATGCAGGGGGAACCAAAAGAGAAAATTTCTTTTTTTAAAATGGAGTATGAACGTTCTGCTTTGAATCGTACATGCGCATCTGGCGGCTCAACAAGAGGGGCCAGAGTGAAAAAGGTCTTGGTCTCGGACAGGGGTACTTGATATCGCCCTTGTCGTTGATGCTGGTGATCCTCCACACTCGGCAATGGAGTTTTGATAACAGATTTGCGAGGACAGCACGGTTCAGTAGAGATGACTTGCTCAAGAAGGGGTTCAAGGAGCTTATTTATTGTAGAAAACGAAAAAAAGAAAGGAAACTATCGAACCCTGGTGTATCCACTTGTAGATTTGGTTGGCAAGTATCCCGGTCAGGCATCACCATATGCAAAGCTTCAACTCTAGTTATCAGGCATTCGTTTATATAGCAGCCCTTGAAGAACCACTTTTCAACAGACGGGAGGCCCGAACAGCAATACAACAATACACGGGTTTAGCCAACGCTATCTACCCAATACCGAAGCCCAATCGCACTGACGGCCCGACTTACATGGATGAGAGATGGATATCCATGACTCAACCCGCCAGCTCAACCTTGTATATTCGCTGTCCAGAGGCAAATTTTGCAATGAACTGACTCACAAAAATGAACACCAAGTTCAAAGATTCTTCAACGTTTACGCTTTTCAACAAAGCTCGTAGGGCTGAGTTCAAAAAACGGGACTGAACTTTCGTCCCGTCCCGTCCCGCTATGGCCCACGATATAGAGGTCCCGTTGCTGAAAGCTTCAAACCCTACACCGCCAAGTCTGATATCGTTACCTTGAGAATTATTATGGGTTATAAATATCGGCTCGGTTGTTTAGTGCCACGTTTAAATCGTATCCTGGGAGTGTTTGGCGGATGATACCCACAAGCGAGGGTGTCTGTGTCTCTTGCTTGGATGGGCCTGCTTGGAAGACAAGTGTTGGGACAAGAGTGTTTTGGACAAGTTTGACATCTGGCACTTGAATTGGGGCTTTTTATGTTTGATATTTGTTTTAGGTGAGATGAATGGCGAATACCGGGCAAGAACTGGTGTCGCGATAAAACGTACTGACAGTTCTATAAGCAGACTGTCTAACTCCGTTTGTCGGATATGGCTTTCTGTTTTCTCGGCATACTGCATTTTCGACGTAATTGAGTCATACTATAAGACTGGCGGATATGGCAAGACCATATGCAGAGTTTCCCGAGCCTACAGTAATTCTAGACAAGACAATAGGTCTGCTGTGTCTGACACCTGCAAAAGGAATTCTAGTAAGAGAACACTCTAGTAGATGATACCTTATTACAGTTACATCCGATTGAGAGTCTGGCTTCTTTTACCTGAAAATGAAATCATCTATGTATCACGTGCATCAAAGGTTGAGTAAATAGCATCCTTGGACCCGATCTGTATCCAACAGTCTCATGCAGATTTTGCAGCGTGATAACTTTAGGCCCGGTTTCCCGAGTCATAATCGTCCACAACTATGTCGAAGGTGTTTTATACTGGTACTATGTATCTTCATCTGATACAGAAATGTATTCGCAAATATGTTATCTCGGGCTCATCAGGGCATCTAGATGAAACTGCGAGCTATCTCATGACATGTTCTGTATCTTGCAATGACTTAAATTTCATGCACGCCACAAATGCGCAAAGTGAAATTTCTTTGTGCTGGCTCTACATATCAATCCCGAAATGCCACCTGTATTGTGGTGGAAGCTGCCTGTTTCACATAGAGATAGGCAAAGCCAAGCCAAGTTGGCGAGTTAGTAGCCTTGGTTGTTGGTTAAGACATCGAATTCCGTTCTTACAGTATCTATCTTAACTCTCAGAAGTGCAGTAGTGAATTTGGGAATCAGGGACAGGGTACTCGGGCTTTTGTGTCATACATGTGGCCATGGGAGTTGAAATACTGATTGTCCATTGAGACACAACATTTTCTGATATGATAGGAAGCATCAAATTCTTGACATTGGATTTGGATTAGCGTAATGGTTAACTTTACAATTTCTTCGAAGTCTTCTTCTCAGAGGAACACAATTGGGAAAAGATATTAGAATTAAAGAGTAAAAAAGTATATCGATATCTGTGGTCTCTTGTTTCCATTTCTTATAAATATTTTAGTAGTTGCGTTGTAAAAGTAGTGTTGTAGAGCGGCTCAACTGTGATGTACCCACCCCTCCAGGTTGTAAATTTTGGCTGGATCGCTCATATACTGTCTTTCCAGCTTTCAGTATCACCCAAGAAAGCAGCTTGGCGCAGTGGAAGCGCGGTATGTTTAACTGATACCTCTTATACGACGAATCATACTAACTTGCCCCAGCCGGGCTCATAACCCGGAGGTCACTGGATCGAAACCAGTAGCTGCTATGGTACAATCTTTTTTTGCATATCTCGACCACTATACATACTTTTCAAGTCGGCGACAAAAACAAGACAGGCGTAAACTTGCCGATAAAAAGACAGGAATAATCATTTATATTATTGCATTGTAAAGACGTTGCAACATCTTTCGAGTTACAGATACTATTATTATCTTGGATACATATAGAAACCCCAACTGATGGGGAGGCGCTTTTGAATCACTGTTTCATATGATATTGCTATTGGGAATTGAGATTGCTTCCACTGCGCCAAGCTACTTTTTTTGTTATAGAGATATCATCTTATCATGATATCTATAGGTCTATCACAACGTGAGATGCTGGCTTCGCAACCAGTCTCTCGCCTTACCAGCTCTCTCACTAAGAAGCGTAGAAGCATAGAGGTGATTGAGTCAAAGAGTCTTGAGAGTTATTACTTCGTATGTGTTCCCTCCTGTTCAGCCACATGAGGATTCATCGTCGTCGTCAATATGGCCATTAAAGAGCCACTCGGACACATATGAGTCACTCACACCACCACAGTCACGGACATAACGATGCATTTAACGAGCAATTGGTAATTTGATTCCAGATAGTATGAGTGAAAGTAGTAGCTAAAGGTACAAAATCATACGTCCTACTCGAGGATGTCTCAATGGAAAGCGTCTCTCATCAATACCCTGAGCTTTCGCACCAAATCCTCCTGATATAATAAACAGCTTAGTGAAGATCTCGACATATGCTCCCCTCAGTCGTCATCGCTGTCGCAGTTCATTCTCGTAGCGCTGTCAGAATCATCGCTACTTTCGTCCTTATAACCACCTTCCTCAGTCTCGTACTCATCATCGCTGTCGTCTGATGGTGCTTCGTTCACACTAACCGGAGCATCCGGTGCATCCTCCATGGGAACGCCATATCGTGCAGTGACCTTACTCTTACCAGCTTTCGGCTGGCTAGTAGAGTCAAACATTATGCTCTCAGATGCAAGGCTCTGGTTCTCATAGCAGACCCCAAACTCAAGGGATGATCCATCGCTTATCATGCGTAGATCGTACTCGATGTGACGAAAACCCTGGCCGTCTTCGTTGGTCTGTTTTGGTAGATCGGCCCAGTTTGGGAGCTTCGACGCTTTGATCATGCACAGTTTCTTGACCGACTCGTCGTAGCGTTTGGAGGGTGTCGAAGACTCGGAGGTAATGATGTCGACCTGGATGACCTGATCTGGGCTCGTAAGGTCCTGGTGACATTTGTAGGTAACGGGCTTGTAGGCCGACACTGGATCACCCTAAGCTATCAATCAGTGTCTTGTTCTGGGCAAAAGCGGACAACTGCACATACGATTTGGGCAAACCACTCAGTCTGATCAGCGGCGATGAATTCTCTGTCATACGCGCTGTACTCTCGATCTCTTGGATCGTCTTCGACGGGGTTGAAAGGTAGCTTGTTGACCAGTGTGCCGTAATGAAATCTCGAAATGCGGGAGTCAACAACGATGGTATCCGACACACCACTGCGCGACAAGCCATGAAGGACAGCACCACGAAGGACAGCGGCCCATCTATAGAGATGATTTAGTAAGAGTAGAAGTCGCTAGAGTTAAGATCAACGTACGGGTCACCTCCTCTCTTCTGGAGAACACTTATCTTGTTCGAAATAGTATCCTGAAGGCGTTCTCTCAGGTATTGAGATCTCCCGAAACCACCCACCAACAATACGAACTGCTTGAATTAGCAACTTTCATAATTGTAGACTTAGCAGCTTACCTTGGGTGGTGTTTTGTGCTCCGCCTTCACTTGTTTGATCTGCCCTTTGACAAGCTCCAAGACCTGATCTACCACGGGCTTGTAAACCTGAGTTCGAATCGCCTGTCTAGATAGCGAGTTAGTAGTGGTACTAGTGGACCACAGGATGGATCATGCTTGTTGAGCCTTACGCCTGGAGAGTGAACTTTGCGGGGAAAAAGTCTGGATCGACATGCTCGCTGTAGTGCAAGGGGATATCCTATTTCTTGTCTGCCTTGCAAAGTGCAGTCTTGATGCCCGACTCCCATTCGTCTCTCATGATTTTCTGGATTCCCTGACGCTTGAGCTTCTTTCGAGTTCCGTGGGGAATCTTCTGGTCAAGTAGCTTGCCAAAGTTTTCGTCAAGGAATATAGCACCACAAAGACCGCCTGCGGGTATTAGCAAAGTCAGACGGGCGGAGGGTAATTTACCGTCTCCTTTGACGCTCTCGACGACTCTGAAAGGCTCAAGACTTTCGATTTTGTAGGTGATGATGTCCTGGATCTCGTGAGAAGTTGTGGCCATCAAAGAGAGTGATTGTTTAAACTCACAACGGTACCGCCACCTGCATCACAGACGACGAAATGAGTACCGATCTAACAAGTGTTAGAAGTGCCAAAGTAAAAATGTGTATAGTCCTACCTCATTTTGATACCGACCAGCGTTTTCGTTGAGTGAAGTCAGTGCAGCAGCCTCGGGCTCAGAGATGAAACTGATCTTTGTGTCACCGTCCGAGGTAAGCGACAAGAGCCCAGCAAGCTGCATGGCCTCAGTCATCCTCTTTCGGACATAGACAGGCCAAATTGCAGGCAAGGTGACGACAAAGTGCAGCGGATAGAGATCGGTAAATCGATCTCCCTCAGCGGCTGCGATCTGGGGATGGCTGTGGTCCCAGATTTTACTCAGATAATCTGCAAAAACCTGAACGGGGGTTTTGTTGCACTTATGCAGGAGAGCTCGAGCGGCTTTGACCTGAGGGGATTTTCGAACCTTCTCAGGGAGGTCCTTCTCATCGATAAGCAGCAGCTTGAACCAGCGCAGAACAGAGTCGTCTTCAGGAGTGGCATATCCCCAGGAAGGGTTTTGATCATTGAGGTGTCTGTAGAAGATGGCAGAAGGAGCCTTTGGTCGGTCAGTTCGATAGTTATTGACCGTGTGCCAATCTGTCACGATCTGGATCGATTCCTGCTTGCCAGACAGCAGCCAGGCAACTCCCGAGTACCTACAAGATAACGATGTCAGTGGCAGAGGAAGGAATATTGAGAGGTATTGAGCTTACGTTGTGCCAAAGTCGATGCCGATGACCAAAGTAGGGGGCTTTCTTCTGGCTGGAGTCATCTTGAGGACGTGAATGAAGAGGAGAAAGAGGGAAAAGAAGAAGAGACGGCGTCGAAAGCACTGCACTTTTGTGGGTGGTGGGTGAAAGAAGAAAGAGGGGGTTCCAGTGATTCAGGATTTGGCACAGAAATAGAACAAACAAACGAGGTTGAAAACGTTGAGGCCTGAATTTGGGGTTTTATTGTTTGGAGCAGCCACTGCAATTGAAACTGTATGTCACTGTATCTCCAAGCACGCATATAGACGCATTACCTAACCACAACCACCGAAACTCGGTTCGTAGTCCTCACGGTTTAGATACTTCTACTGAAAGAGAAGAGTTAGATGTCAGAGAAGGGAAGTTAGTGGCGAAGGTACTGAGACCATCTGCATCTGCATCTGCATCTGCCATCAACTTACATCTTACAACTTACATGGGATCAGGCGAACTTGTAAACGTTTTGTGACCCACGAGGCTAGGATAGAGGAACTTGCTAATTTCTTAAATTGTCAAGCAGATATCTCCTGCATTCGTCTTGAAACATGTCTTCGTCAATACGGTGCCAGTGACCTGTAGCAAGATATCGTTCTTACTGTTGATGGATCGAGGCACCGAGTCTCGGGATCGAAGATCTTGACTCCAAGATATTTAGAAATTGGCTAGATCTATGGTGTCAATCAACTCAAGACAAAGTATATCCTCGCCTGTGAGAACTTCTGATAGTAACCAAGGCTTTCCTGTTACCCAGCTACTATCTTGCACAATGCCTTTCTATTTTGATACATGTAAACTTTGCTATGAGGCTCTCGCACTCAGAATACTACCCAAGACGATCAATCCAGTCAGCTCAGCAAGAACTGCCTGTATTTGACATAAACTTCTGATATACTATATCGGTAGGGAGACTGTTTGCCTGCTGAACATTATGCTCGATAGCGGCTGACCAATCACACAAAACAGTAGCGTAATTGGTTTAGTGGTAAAATTCTCCGTTGCCATCGGGGAGCCCTGGGTTCGATTCCCAGATTACGCAACAGATAGCACCGAATTGGTGTATTACTTTTGTTTTCACTTTTTGCTTCACTTGACCTTGTAGTCCATTCAAAACATCGTGCATATAGACAGTGCGAACCCGGAGTCTTTGTTGAGATTATACACTTGCTGCCTGAGCAGATCTAACTCGGTCTCGATATTAAGCAGTGGCCTGCATTAAGCCAGACTTGGGGCGGGCCTTGCGGGTTACAACCTCTATTCTCAAGGCGTGCTCTCAAGGCATGCTCGTAACGTTTGTCTCCTTATCTGATGAGCTTCGGGATACTCGGCGTTAATTACCATCGAGATTGATCTCTCTGAACTCGAAGTTTTGCGGGTTGTCTGTATAGCTGTGTATCGTATGCAAACGAAAAGGTGTCTCATAACTATCATTTTGTTAGCGATAGGTACCAAGTCAAGCCTCTTGGTTGGCAAGTTCATATTACCTTGGAATGAATATGCATACGCGGATAGCCATCCCCAAACGGCCTATTCACTCCAAATTCTTGTAATGATTTAGTTGTTGCCTTGCAATCATTGACAAAAGGTGATTGCAATGCTAGCTTTATTGGCCAAAGATCCGATTGTCCAAGGTAATTTAGTAAGCATAGTTACTGCCATGAATATTGCTTTGGCATTGGATATGCTATTGGAAGCATCAATTAGTTTCTGGCGCATACTCCCTGCTTCTTGTAAAGTTGATGTGTTGCGAGGTTGAAGGATAACGGACAAGGGTGTGGGCGTATGTATAATGGGGAAAGTGGGCGTTGGAGGTCAGAGCTTATCATTAGAAGGGTACCTTAGTGGGGCACAACATTCAAGGCTAGACCCATATTCTCAGCTGTGATTGTATATTTGGTCTACCACGTATTCATCTGATATCAGGCATTTGTTATATTGTTAAACTATGCTGAAGCATTTCGACTTAACCATTGATTTACCAGTGATTCCTGGACGAGACCTCATCTTCCGTCAAGTTGACTTCCCACCACAGTGTATATGTATGCAGCCGCATTGATTAAGTCGTGAGGTACCATATGGGACAGCGATTTGCAAGGACATGATAAGGCGAGCCAGGTATTTACAAGGTACTGAACTGGGACCAGGGTAGATTTGTGTATACTATGTATTTGAGCAATCACCCAACTAAACCATCAAGACAAGTTAACCTGCTGTATCTTGCTCTTCTTCCCCACTGATGCTGATGTAGGTATAGTAGATCTGTCTGTTACAGCCCCGGACTGGCTAGCTCCGTGCACCGGAGGCGGGGTGGGGTGAGGGAGAAGAGTTGGAGGTGGCATGGATCATTTACTCCGATGTCGTCCCTCACACCAACCACTGGCCAGTGCCTTGAATCCTAATCAAAAGGCGCAATTGGCTACAAACCCCCCGCATATTTTACCGGACGACGTCGGAGCGTGGTTGTGAATGTCTTTGACTCTAATATCTTTTTTTTTCGACTCTTGCCCCAGGTTTGTGTCCGGCTTCGCTCCAACTGAGAGCCAAACCTTCCTTGGCTAGCCTCTTCCAACTGCCTCGCCTCCCCCCTCTTCCTCCAACGACTTCTTTTCTTTTTCATCAACCTCGATCCCGAAGCAAATACTGCCACCTTCGGATTCTCTCTTCCTCCACACTGAGCGCTTGTGCTCACTCACGCAATTGAGATCTTTCCTTTCCAATCTCACCCCGAATTTCCCCTCCGGATCCAATTACTCCTCTACGATGCTCCGAAGTCGCCCTACGAGAAAGGCTACCCGCGCCCTTGGCCAGGCGAGGGCCCTGATGACGCCCCCCACAGCCACTCTTGTGCAGTCAAAGCTGCCCGCGACCCAAAGAACGAAGGCCACTGCTACCACTTCTGCTGCGACGTAAGTTTCTGGCTGTTATTCTTGGTTCTTTGCGTCCTCATGACACCGTTCGTGGTGCCACGCTTTACCGTTCAACAACTATCCGTGTTCCCGACTCGAAAAAAGGCCCAGGAGTGCTCCAATCCTTGCTTCACCAAGTCAATTGATGTTTCGTTGTTAGCTTCATCTCAATTATGTTGCTGACCTGCTTTACAGTGAGACTCGCCCTGTGCCTAGCCCCGCCTTCAACTTGGAACCCGAATCTCGTCGTCATGTTCAGCCTCTTGACAACGCATCAAAACCCGAGATGGATGAGTCGTAAGATTTCCCTCTCAAAAATCACGATGAGCCCTTACTCATGCGCTTTCAGGTTCATCGGAAAGACCGGTGGTGAAATCTTTCATGAGATGATGCTCAGACATGGCGTGAAGCATATCTGTTTGTCTCCCATATCCAATCGAACTTGTCTTCGTTGGCAAGGGCCAAATGAGAACCCGTGTGCTAATTAGTTACAGTTGGTTACCCCGGAGGCGCCATCCTTCCCGTCTTTGACGCCATCTACAACTCAGAACACTTCGATTTCATCCTGCCTCGACACGAACAAGGCGCCGGCCATATGGCACAAGGTAAGAGTTGCTTGGTTAAACAAACTTTGCGCTGTTGATATTGATATACAATAGGCTACGCACGTGCCTCCGGAAAGCCTGGTGTCGTACTCGTTACATCGGGTCCAGGAGCCACCAACGTCATTACACCCATGCAAGATGCTCTTTCAGATGGCACTCCCATCGTCGTCTTCACTGGCCAGGTCGTGACAAGTGCGATCGGATCGGACGCCTTTCAAGAGTGCGATACTGTGGGTATTAGCAGGCCTGCGTGCAAGTGGAACTGCATGGTCACAAGCATTGCTGAGCTCCCACGTCGAATCAACGAGGCTTTCGAGATTGCTACCAGTGGTCGCCCTGGCCCTGTCCTTATCGACCTCCCCAAGGATATCACAGCTGGAATTCTCCGAAAGGCTATACCAACACAGACTTGCCTGCCCTCGTTTCCAAGCATCGCTTCTCAGGCTGCCAAACGACTAATGGAGAAGCAACTAAACACCTCACTTGGTCGTGCTGCTGACCTTATCAAAGTTGCTAAGCAGCCTATCATTTACGCTGGCCAAGGTATCATCCAGTCTGAGGGTGGACCTGAGGCCCTACGTGAGCTAGCGGAAAAGTGTGCCATTCCTGTTACAACAACCCTTCAGGGCCTGGGTGCATTCGATGAGCGTGACGAGAAGTCCTTACACATGTTGGGTATGCATGGCATGGCATACGCCAATATGTCTATGCAAGAGGCCGACCTTATTATTGCTCTTGGTGCTCGCTTTGATGACCGTGTTGTCCTGAACACTTCAAAATTTGCTCCCAACGCCAAGGCAGCAGCAGCTGAGAAGCGAGGAGGCATTATTCATTTTGATATCTTGCCCAAGAACATCAACAAGGTCATCCAAGCAACTGAGGCTATTGAGGGCGATGTTGCCACTAACCTGAAGATGCTTCTACCTATGCTCACACCTACAAGTATGGAGCAGCGAAGCGATTGGTTCAACAAGATCAACGGGTGGAAGGCCAAGTGGCCCCTGTCCAACTATGAGCACTCTGACTCTCCCGGAAGCAACGGTGCCATCAAGCCCCAGACCCTGATTGAGGAGCTGAGCGATCTTACCTCCAAGATCGACAAGAAAACAATCATCTCTACCGGAGTGGGCCAGCATGTGAGTTCTTCATAAGTAGCCAACTCTATCACGCACACCAGCTAACCTGAAGTAGCAAATGTGGGTAGCACAGCACTACTCATGGAGAGAGCCTCGATCATTTGTCACAAGTGGTGGACTAGGTACGTGATACCGTTTATTGAAGTGTGGCGACTTTAATTCTAACTGGATGTAGGCACAATGGGTTTTGGACTGCCAAGTGCGATTGGAATTGCAGTAGCGAAGCCAGACGCTCTTGTGATCGACATTGACGGTGATGCGTCCTTCAACATGACCTTGACAGAGCTCTCCACCGCTGCTCAATTCAACGTTCCCATCAAGGTTATTATCCTAAATAACGAGGAGCAAGGCATGGTTACACAATGGCAGAACCTATTTTACGAGGATCGCTATGCACACACCCACCAGCGGAACCCCAACTTTATCAAGCTAGCCGACGCAATGGGTGTGCAAGCGAGAAAGGTGTCTAAGCCAGAGGACGTTCGGGCTAGCCTTGAGTGGCTCATCAACTCAGACGGTCCAGCTCTTCTTGAGGTTGTTACCGATAAGAAGGTGCCCGTCCTGCCAATGGTACCAGCAGGTGCTGGTCTCCACGAGTTCTTGGTTTACGATGGAGGTAAGCTATATTTCCTGAGATTCCGATATGATGATTCGTTTGCTAACGCAATTGACTACAGAGAAGGACAAGGCCCGACGACAGCTAATGCGCGAGCGAACCAGCGGTCTCCACGGTTCTTAGTTAGGAGTCCAGGACGAAGGAAAGCTGTTGGATGAAATGGTCAGAGGTCTAAAAAGCACATGGGTATCTAAAAGGCACATGGGTGTTGTAATATTGCGTTGATTTAATAACTATGGATAGGTGCATTGCGCCACCTTATATACGTCTTACTCTCACAATGGTCTGGATAACTGGATTCACAGTGGATAATGCTAACTCACTTGTCCCTTACTGCGAGAGCATCACCTGCGACTCAGTCTTCTTGCGCCCCCTTGGCTTGTATCAGTAAACCTGTAGGCTGCTTTGAGATGGCTGTTCCGAAACATGCCATTGAATCGTCTATGTGTTCCTGATTACAGAAATCTGTCCTGACTCTTCTAAGCCGATAAGGAGATTGCTTCGTCTGTTGCCAAAGAACGGCCGATAGACTTCTGTGAGACTCGGCATGGTCACGTTGCCAGTAACAGGCAGATTTGGACAATACAAAGTGTAACCATCCTATACAACCCCCGGCCGCTGAAATCAGGAGGTATTTCGACAAAAATGATGAACCACATTATCTACCAGTAAGCAAAAGTAAATGATTGCGTAATCTGGGAATCGAACCCAGGGCTCCCCGATGGCAACGGAGAATTTTACCACTAAACCAATTACGCTTTGTTGTGGTAGCTGAGCCTGGTAAAAGCTGTCATGTTGATGGAGATAGCCTCACGATAGAGGCAAAAAGGTCACAGTAACAGCAAAAGATCAAGCTGCGTAATCAGGGAATCGAACCCTGGGCTCCCCGACGCTGCACGAATGGCAACGGAGAATTTTACCACTAAACCAATTACGCTTATTTTGCTGTGGAAAGTTTAAGCTTGTAACTGTATATAGATACGGATTGATGTCCATCTATACATCAGTTTTGCCATTTCCCCTTTTCTCTTGTGCTCCCTGTCACTTTCCGTTCTCGTACTTGCTATTTGTTATTGTATGTTTCTCTCTTGGAAGCTTAGAACTCCCTTCATGCCCGCTCATCTTATGTTTGGGATATGTAAATGGAGAAGGAGAACCACAGGGCTCGTCTATCACTACCTTTTGAAGATGATATGTAGCTTCATGCATCAGTATACGGTCTCAGCTTTTAATAACTTGGGAGGAATTTAGGATGCTGGAGCTCCACATCTGAGAACACTCTTGTATCTTTTGTAGCTGAAGCTCTTGTGGTTTAGTTGTTTGTTACTGAACGGTCTACATCTATTAGTTGGCAGAACCAACCAAATCCGAAGTCTTTACATTGCAAAGCAATAATAGTTCAATGTAAAGTGGTGAAACTGCCCATCTTATGTGATAATCATACTGGGATAGAACGTAAGGGGAGAAACCTCGACGACAAATTGAAGATTTGTCATGCACCAGCAGGACGTACCCTGATACGCCTCATCGAGATGTTGATCTGCTCACAGCATATTTCTGAACATTGGATGTAACTACTAACTCTCAGTCCATACTCACCGTCTCCTTTTCCTCTCTCATCATGTCCACAGCCAACGAAAAACGACCTCAACCCCAGATCTTGCCCAGGTTGTTCTTCATCACTGAAGCATTACTCATATGAATTGATCTTCGGGAGCTGTATATCAGACCACGACTTCATCTCTTGCCCTGTTTATCTCAGAAACACATAGGGTATCAGCATTGAACGCCTTTAGCAAGACGACGAGGAATCTGCGGTGGATGGCAAGGTCGTGCACCTCGCGATTGAGAAGATGTACAGACGTATCGGTGTCTTGTTACTCTTATACATCATCTCATCTCAGATCTTATACCGCAGGTTCCCACTACCAATCTATCCCGTACAAGAGGTCTGGGTGCAGCAGAGCAGTCAAGGTGCCTGCGGTTACACTGTAACAACTAAAGAAGCGCCCCTGATGATAATAATGGACCCGGTAAAACCTTACTATAGACTTACTGTAGCTGTACAGAAATGGCGACGGCGTTGCAGTGGATATATAGAAATACTCTAACCTTAGGCTTTATGGTAGACTAAGCTTCGTTTCTTCTGAAACATGAGTCAATCTTGGTTTATGCACTTGATGAAAGACTATCAATCATCTAATAGAAATCTTCAAGTCTTCGTTGTCTTGGTTCACGCTCAGAACTGTCCTTGACTGATAAAAGGGGCTATGTCATTACATAACACCACTAGGTGACATCTAAAACTATCTACAGTTCAACGTCTAGCTCTGAGATAAGATCCCCTCATTCATCGATTCGCTTGTTTCCATAGGGAGACTCCTCATCAACTGTGGCACCGGCATGACCCTCAGGAAGAGCGTTGAGGTCATCTTCATGGATATCCAAGTCCTTGAACTGGAACCAGAAACAAGTACCAGCAATGACGGCGAGGATAGCGACCACAGCATAGTTCCACACAAGAAGAGGGTCAGCAGCGAGGCCTACCAGAGCCTGTCCAAGAGCAGCAGAGAAAGCAGTCATGAAGAGAGCAACAGCCTGAACCATGGAACGCATGTTCTTGGGAGCCTTGGAGAAGGCATACTCGAGAGAAGTGATGGAGGCAAACACTTCAGAAAGAGCAATGAGAACATAAGCACCGGTCTGAGCCCAGACATTGATCGGAGTCTCCGCGCAGTCCTCGCCTGATGCGTAGCTACCGCACTCGGACTTTTGGTAAATGTAGTGCTGGACAATAGCAGCCCAGATCATGGCAGCGGCTCCAGTGAAGAAACCGGCTGTGATCTTCTTGATGGGAGTGAATCGGATTCCGGCCTTTCGCATGGCAGGGTAGATGAATCTATCGTTGACAGCGATGAAGATCAGAAGCGCAAAGGGGTTGAGGTTGGAGAGAATGTCGTTGGGGACACCGTGACGCTGCATGAGTGCAGCCTGAGAGATCAAATTGTTGTTGACTGTTAATGGTGTTAGTAAGTTCATTTTAACATATAAAAAGGGGCAGTCTCGTGTGTGTAGTTATATATATTCGTGAGTGTTTAGGCGAGGGGAGAGTGAGTCTGTAAGTGAGTTCCGGGGATATACATACTCTGATTGTAGCACAACCAAAAGATAGGGTACCAGCAAAAGACAGCACAGGCATTGAATCCACGGCGAAGCTCATCAACCCAAGCATCGTCAAAAGTCATCCACTTGGGGCGGGTCTGGTCAGTGAAGCTTGAGGGTTTGACGCTGTCCCAGAAGTCACCCCTGTGCATGTTTCGCCACGTCTGCCACGGGTTCAAGCTCCAGCGACCTTTTTGAGCAAGAGTAAAGGTCTTGAGAGCGGGTCCCAATACTGAGCCTCCTGGTGGTCGTCTCTCGTACTTGTTGCGGTTGAGAAACATGATGATAGGGCAGAGGCAAAGCATGATCGTAGGAAGCGTATAAGATAGCCAGAAACCCACGTATTTCTCGGCGAATACCATGGATACCTGGCCTGCTAAAGCTCCCACGTTGATACAGAAGTAGAACCACATGTATACGCGCTCAATCGTGACTGCAGGGTCGACGATAACGCGCTCGCCGGACTTGAGAGTTTTGATGTGCATGTACTGCTCACCAAGCTGCTCAACGATAAGGGGGTTGACATTGGGTTTGAAACCACCAGTACCAAAGCCAATGACAATAATGGCAACGATCATAGAGCCCAAGGCACCTCCTGAGTTGGTGATGACAGGTGGGATAGCTGAAATGATGAGGATGATATGGCCGATGATGTCGATAATCAGGGCGTAGCTAATGGTTCTGTAACGTCCCCAGTACTGATCAGCGAGGTAGGCACCAAGCAGAGGCATCAGATATTGCCAGAACTGGTTGAAGGTTGTGATTCCGGTCGAAGCTCGCTGGCCCATGCCTAGGGCGCCAGGCTGGGTGTCGTCCGCGCCAGTTGTCGAGCCATCAGGGAGAGGCTGCTGGATGAAGTTGGTGACTTTGACATGGTCAGGGATTGCTTCAGGGTCTGGGGTAGGGTTAGGGTTATTATATAACTTACAAACAACCGTGCAACCATAGTAGCTGAAGCGTTCGCATAATTCTATAAAAGCGATGCTAAATAGCTTGAGAGGGATCTTATTTGCTACTCGACGCAAGGAGGCAAGTTCCTCGGCGTTGGGGAACTGTCCGTCTGCAGTAATAGCACCAGCAGGCGCGACGGCAGCATCACCATCAGCAGTAGCCGGGCGATGAGCGGTAGCGATAGAAGCTTTGCGCTCAGCAGAGATAGAGGCACGTTTCTCGTCCATTATCTCGGCACGAAGACCGGCCACGGCGATGGGCTCAGCGAGACTGTCTCCTGCGGGCGCCATTGTGGAATATCTGCTGATCTGAGTATGATCGCAAAGAACTGGACAAGCAACACAGAGACATTGGTCACAGGGACGATCTTCTTATATACACTGCAGTGTCGGGCGAGGTTACCGCATTGGAATTCGTACAGCACACTTTAGGGTTCCAAGGATCGACGTGATGGGGAGGTCCGAGGTACGCAGGGTTGTACCAAGGCGCCAGATCTGACCTTTGAGAATGCGAATTATGCATCTAGAAGGGTCAGGCCGTATCTACGACGCAAGGATGGGGATGAAAGAAGAAGGTCATAATAGCTACCTACTATAAAAGGTCTGATACCAAGAGCCTCACGGCGAGGGCTCCTACACTGCCAAGACCTCGCCTGCAACTTAATCCTCACGACATGTGCAAGGAGACGAATGGGATCAAGGTCGGCTGGTCGGCTGCAGTACTACACGAACAAGCAATTGATCTTTTGCAATCCGCTAGACTGATCTTTACTTGGCAGCGGGAAAAAAGTCCTCGATAGTGGCATCTAACTTGCCATTGCTCGGGAATATACATCTAGGCGGGATGTATTGGTGGGAAAGTTCTTTATACGCGCCAATTACGTGCGCAATCTGTGGGCTTAAACTTTGCTATCGTGCTGGTGTCAATATACCTACGAGACAAGTACCGCGGCCGTCTCAATCTTTGGCCCTTCTCCATGGTTAGATAGTCAAGGTACCAATGCCTTCGGCTTGGCAAACGGACATGGAGCTTATCTAGGAGAACCCCAGTTAGGGTATGTTCCCGAGGATGCTACATCAAATGTACTTGTGCCAAGCTCCATATGCATCTGAAGCAGTGAAACCGTCGCTGATTAGCCAACTCACAATCGTCCCGTGATAACAAGCGCGCCAAGATGTCGTGGGAGTCAAGTGCTGGTGGTCTTTGATGGCTTGGTACTGAATCTTGGCGCCTCAGAGAGGGGGAAATGAAGAACTTTTGAAAGGCTGGGCATGATAAACATGGTAAAGATAAGTTGGGGTTTATTTGGGAGGGCTGTTTGGATGCCTGATGTCGACTGCGTCTTAGGGTAAATATGAATGCCATGATAAGGATTATTGCCAGAGAGATACGAAAATGGTCAGACGGAGAGTACATAGCAATTATCCTGGTTCACTATCAGTGAAAGGTAGACGATGTAACTGCGTCTGCTACGGGGTATCATGCACCAAAGACAATTGATGTCCAACTGAACGGTAACAACAAGCTACAATACAAACGAAAACAGAACTGCAATACGAGATATCTCTCCTACCCATTACCCGAGGGAATCTCTCTGTCCATTACCCATCATGGTCCTGATACACGAGACCACCTCTACGATAACCCAAGCCACCTTCCTCATCCCGCCTAATTACCCCACACTAGAAGCATCCCTCGATGCACCTTAATTTAAGCTTCTTTTGAGCAACGATTATCATCCGATTTAACTGGGCAGGCAGAGCCACACCACCTCCTGTTCGCCAAGTAATCAATTGTAATTTGGTCTCTGATCTCAGGCAAGAGACGGTGGCAGTGCTTGGATTAGCTTATTTAAGAAGTTACGGTACGGATACCATCGGGGTATCAATCCATCTGTAACCGAGCTTGGGAATACTGTTACAACCTGGATAGATGGGATTTTTCGAGATGATCAAGACAAACACATGACATTACATACTCCTAGAGGTTTCTATCGGGTTGCGGCAGAATCTCCACTGGTGTTCATGTTACTGAAAGAGTGAGACAACTTTCTGAGACTACACCCAGTTAAATAGCACTGGCCTAAATTTGTGGTTTCCCTCCACTTGCTATTGTAAACTCTCCGGGTAAAAAAGAAGATACTTCTCCATCTAACTGACTTTTCGGTTTGATGGCTACATAATCAGAGTTTGTTCAGTAATGTCAATGAAGAGTTCAATGGCCTTGAACTCTGGGGATATGCCGAGCTGAGGGATTGGCACACATAAGGGTATGCATGGCCAAGCGAGGATCGCTTACTTGAAGTAGCAGATCAAACTTAAGTAATGCAGGCACGCACTATACCAAGAGATGTTTCTTGTTTGACACAGGTGGAGTGTCTTCTCATCGGTTAGCCATTACTCAACCATGAGTTGAGAAGTAGAGGCGGTATAGGGTATGCAATATTGGAGATACAGGTTTCTTTTACTTGGTCTCCGTTTCCTATTATTAGTGCCTTGGAGCATTCTATATATTCAAATAATTCGTTACCAATGTTTTCCAGAATAATCATAGAACTTTTAGTTGTTATTGAGGTGGCAGGGGGAAGATCATTGGCTAATCAATTGAGAGAATCAACGGCCACGATAATTGTGTCGAGAACAAACAGGATCAATCTGAGGTACTAATGGTGTCACCAGCATAATCTATTGATTGAATGAAATAGTTAACAACAAGAAAATTACAGATACCACAGCTTTGATAATGTTGCTACTGTGACGACTCGGGAAAGCTCTAATATAAAACTAAGGAGACACTGACTATAGAACTGACATAGGTAGAAGTTAGTGCTCTAGACGACACCATCTACCAGGCAAACTCCTCCCCAATCTCAAGACTGTACATAAGAGAAGGTTTCCCAAGAGCAAGTTCCAGCACATGCATAGCGTGATCTAGCAAATGGGCTTTAAGACAAAGCTGATGCTTGTATTATATCTCCCGATACACCCCGCCATGTTTGATGACAACGTTTATAGACGCTAGAAGTCGACTGTCATCGACTCTCGACAGGTGATGAAGTCAGTGCTGAAAGTCATGACATGACTATCTGATACAGTCTGATTTCATCTCGAAGCGATACAAAGTATGGACAAAAAGTGTTGTCCGTCTGCAACATCTTCACGGTTAACGTGCACGAGGGATCAAGGCTCATCACTGAAGTGTCTAACCATTCTTCCATCCTGGCCATGTCTGGCGATGTACATCAAACTCATACCTTGAATAGGACAAGTGATACGAGAAGCCATAGCCAAATTCTTCACGGTTGGTTGATTGACCCAAAATGCGATCCTTTGAGCTTTATCAGTGTCAACTCATGGTGAAAGTCTATAAATCATGTCACGGAGAACTTATAACGCTACGTTGTCTTACAATGATAGGTATCGACCACCTGAGAGAAAGACAATCACCAATCCAACGATATTGTACATTATTGGCAGGATCCAAACATGAACCCAGCTAAGAAAGTATGTTCCGCTCAAAGATCTATAACATATCACAGTATCCTCGCTGACGCGTATGCTCTTCTATACACCCAAGTCTATACCTGAAATTTTCCCATGGCTAATGATATACACCCCGAGCCGGTCTGATCTTTCATAACACGTCTCGTCTACAGCTTGCCCTTGATCAAGTTGCTGATCATCTCTCGGCCAGTGATGCGAGTGGTGTCCCAGAGCGTAGGGAAGTCGAGCGTGCTCGAGAGACCGTCGGCAAAGCCAAAGAAGAGCATGGGAGGGATCCAGCCACGGGCGTACTCGAGCGCAAAGCAGCCCTCGGGCATCTTGTACTGCTTCACAGTGCCACGGCGCAGGTGGTGGATGCTGCCGGCGGGGTACACCTCGGGCTCGTACTCGCCGGGGACGTAGGCAGTCTGGGTTCCGGAGAGGATGTGGAAGTAGTCGTCGGCGGTGTGGCGGCCGGTGTGACCCTCGGTTCCAATGGCAGTGCCTGTGAAGACAAAAGTTAGTTGACGATCGATCTGCAGTACAGATAATGCAAGACATACCAAAGATGATGAGGTACTCGGTAACACTGGCGTGGATGATGTACATGGCACCCATGGCACCGCCGGCGTTGTTAAAGACCCATTCCTCCTTAACGTTGACGTGCTCAGGGTTCTTCTCGCTAAGCTCGTCCACAATCAGCTTCACGACAGCCCGTGTGTCCTGGCCGTGCTTAGCGATGGCTCGCTTGGACAGGTCGTCGAGGTGCTTGAGGTCGAAGATGTAGAACTGCTCGAGGTTCTGCTCGACAAAGTAGACGACGGAGCTCAGGAGCGCGGTGAGGAGACCGAGAACGACAAGGAGCTTGCTGATGCCGCTGCCCTGCGACGACGAGGCCGCAGAGGACTTTGACTTTGACTTGTTCTTTGCCATTGTGTTTGTCTGCTCAAAGTTACAACAAGAAAGGAACAGCTTCGAGACGTGAGAGAAGGAGAAGGAGAGTATCGAACAAATTTCTTTCTGTTGAGTCGGAAATTAACTTAATCAGCCGGACCCTGATCCTGACCCTGACTAGAGCTCTGCTCCGCTCCGCTCACATCCCCGGGTGGGGGGCCCTCTAACGCCCCGACCGTTCCGCATTCCGACCGCACTTTTTGGTCTTGGCGCCATGGATGAGAACCTCCATCTGCCACTTCACAGCTTCGTTTTCGTATTTGTATTCGCCCTCAGCCTTGTCAGAAACTTTATTCTATTGGTTGATTGAAAACTATCAAAAGAAAAAGCAGTGCTTTTCCCCATTGCTACTCACCGTATCCCCAAAGTGTGTGCGTGTATCTTTCAACGCCGTACAAATTATACCCATCGAAGCTTGGCAAACCGAATAGCACACAAGAAACCAACTCCGATGATCCCAAATCCCAGCCGCGATAGCTCCTGTAAATCGCTAACCATCTTTCCCTTTCCTGCTAGAGTTACACATGTCAATGCCGACCTCTTCGTCTTGTGGGCTTCTAATCCATATCCGAGTCTCCCATAACCTCTGTGCGATCAGCGTCATCCCCATCGTCGTCGACATCGTCGTGGAGAACAGTTTGATCTTCAACTTCGACGTCATCCATTGTAACGTCGCCCATAGTCATATCTCCTGCCGTCATATCTCCCAGTGTGACATCTCCAAGAGTGACGTCGCCATTGGCATCGCCATCTAGATCGCCGTTCTGCTTGTCGTCCATATCGTCATCCAGATCCAAATCCACGTCGTCTTCTTCGGCCTTCTTTGGTCTGGGCCGCTTGACTGTAGAAATGACACCGAGCTCTGATGCTCGAGGTCCCCAACGCGTCAAACGTCTTGTCGCTCTTCTCAACGCACCAGCATAGGCACTAACTTCTTCGCCAAAATCATCCTTCTCTGTTGTGAGGAGACAAAGTCCACCCACACCTTTCTCACGAAATGCCCCAGGCTTGTCTGCATATGTCAGATTCCGGGGAGTAGATGACTCGTCATCGCTGTCCTCAAATGGATCTTCTTGGACCTGAAGTCGTTGGTATGCCCTGAAGATGGCACCATCTTGTCGTCTGAGTTTTCGGCTCTTGTGATGTTGGCGGCGAAGACCACGGTCAAGAATATACTCAACCCTCTGGCTACGGTTCCGCTCCACGGCTAGTTGATGCGCTGTGGGGGGACGAGGCTTTCGAGCTACAACACCTTCGTTGGCATGATGTGCCGGTGATGAACCTTCAAAGATCTGATACTTCAACGGAGCACCTCTGCGACTCGAGTTAAGACCACGACCACCAAGTGCCCTAGGAGGTGGTGTCGACCGTGTGCTATCCATATCAGACTCATGCTTTGAGGGCCTGATGCGTGGGAGAATGGCGGGACCGTCGTCAGGAAATGATGGTCGCATTTTGCCTCGTTTGGTGTCTCTCTCATTAAGAAAGGCTTGATCCATTTCCAAAATCTTGGCTCGCATCTGCTGCTTGGTACGACCAAATTCAATCTCTTCCTCGGTGTCCACATTCTCCTTTGCTTTCTCATCCTTCGTCATCTCCACAAGGTCTGGCACCCCCTGATTAGCAACATCCAGTCCATAGTCCACACCAGGTCCGAAGGGGTTCTCTTCACACCCTTCTTCTGTAAAATCAGATTCAAGATAGAACCACATCAACCAGAGAAACGCGTTTGCTCGAGACTTGCTAGTGTATTCAGTCTTCATGATAAGGTCGTGGAGTTCACGGTGTCGCGGAAAATGAAGCTCGGCAATTTTCTGAGCTGCATTGCACATGACAAAGATAAGGTTGACAGGGTTTGTGCGAGGGGTCTCAAGTGACTTGATCTTGTCGAGAGAGTTGGGCTCCTCTCTATCCTCGGCGCCTCCCTTCAAGATCGATTTGAGACGAGGGGCGTCTTGCAACTGCTTATATGCATGAGGATCCTGACGGGCTTGGAGTGAAGGAATGGCATGGTATGTTCTGAGTTGAGCTCGCATTTCGGGAAAAACTAGAACAGTTAGTCGTGCTGATGATGTAGCATGCTGATAAGGAGCTCACAGTTTAGAGTAGTGTTCATGCGTCCCATGTTGACCAGAAGGCAAACCATCGCCATGCCTTTCGCGGCCTCTCTATCACTAAGGAGCTTGTCGCGAAGGACTTTGCTGGTCTTTGAGCTCCGGGACATTGTATCAATGTAGAGGTCGGCAAAGCATTGTCGCGGCAGACGTTTGGGTTCGTATGAGTTGGTGAAAACAGGCATCTCATTATCGAACACAGCTTTGAGGAAGTCGTATTGGATGTCTTCCCTCCATAGAGGCTCACCATCCTCTTTTTTTAGATGGCGTATCTTGCCAATCGTTGGTTGGTTGGCAGCATCTTTGTTTTGTGACGATTTGCTCTTCGCACGAGATGACTTTTCTTGGGGGTCGGGAGTAGCATTAGCCAACTGGGTGTCGTCTTCCTCGGTCACGGCTCGAGAGACAAATGATTTGGCTTCCGGCTGGCCGGGAGAACTTGGAGGGTCGGCCTCAGACGTGGCGGCGAGCGAGGCAGGAGACGCCATTGCGTGCGACTGTGGGTGTGAGAAATGAAGTTATTCCCAAGGTATCGCGATAAGTCGGGGATCAAAATTAATCGTGGGGATGGATCAACGGCGCATTGCGAAGGAACAATTCGTTGATGTAATGAGTGTTTGTTAGGGAGATGTAGATGCAGGTGGGGATTAAGATGATGGCCGAATGCCAGATTGCGCGCGAAGATTAGGAGCTTGTCAATGCGATGGCCAAGATGATGGTGATGATTATGTTGGTGTTTTTGATTTAATAAAAAATGAACGGGGATGGAGGGTTTGGCTTTGCGTAGGATTGGGAAGGAGCGGAGATGGTGAGAGTAAGAAGCGAAGTTGCCAGTTGCTCTCAGCCTTTTGCCTTGTCTTGCGTTAGTTTGCCTGGGGCAGATGCGCCCACGACCCGGGAAGTTGCTGAGGCGCGTCACGGCAACTAATACAGGTACAAGAGCATTAATTCACGAGCAAGGAGGTGCTGTGGAGCTTCGAGGCTGAATATTGTGTGGCTTGAATGACCGAGGAAGTGTGGCGTAGTGATGCAGGCAGGGCCCGTGCTGGTCGCGCTGCAACGCCAGAGCTAAGCTACAGCAGCACGGCACCTAGGCTGTGTTTTCCTTAGGGAGCCTGCTCCTCTCATTTCTCTGGTCGCAACATCAACAAATCTCATCACCAGGGGAGCAACCAGGCTAACCACGGCTTCGGCCAGGACGACACTTATACTAACCAACAGGGACACAATAACTAGGATTTACTTATTGTTTTTGAGTCTGAGCGAACTGTTCAGAGGACTTTGGCCAATATCCTGCAGAAAGTTCAAGAGATTGAAGGCATTCAGCGAGTAACACATACACAATCAAGCCAAACGTCCTGCCGACCCATTCGCATCTTTCATACTCCTATACTTCCATACTCGCAATGGCTACTCCTGTTAGGACAACTACCATTGGTGGCCCTCCAGTAACGGACAGCCCCGGTACCTGGCGTCACCCTCGACTCGACGAAATCACTAGACGTCGTAATGCGACGACCTTTTCCGAGAAGAATGTCCGCCAGATCGCCTATAATGTTGTTGCGCTACTAGGATTCTGGTCCGCGCAGCTCCTAGCCAAGCTCAACATTGGCTCTCAAGTGTGAGTTGTTGTTCGCGACCGTTGCGATCCAAAACTAACTTGCCTGTGTAGTGTTCCTAATTCTTTCAGGATATACTTGAGTTGGTCGTGGTTCATTCTTCAACTCATACCCTTTGTCAATATCGGCATCGCGTGCCTCCCATTGATCCGACCGAAAGACGACCTCACCGATATCCCCCTTACGGCTGCTCAACGCCAGTTGCTGGGTTTGGATCCTTCAGCTGTCCCAACTCCTGATGCCAAGTTCAGCACGCCCCCCCGATACTCTCGTACACCTTCTATCGGCGGCTCGGTCGGAAGCCGTGGAAGCTATGGCAGCTCGCCTTTGTCTGGACGAGGCAGCCCTCTAGTCCAGGGATCGACTGGTTCACCATTGGGAAGCCCTCTTTTCCAGAAGAGTGTCAATAGCTTTGGCTCTAGCCTTGGCAACAGCTTTAACGGACGGAGGTCATCTTTTGGATCAGCAAGCCCATTCGCTGCCAGTTCCTCCAGCAATGTTTTTTCCGATCCTGCTTCTCCTTCAGCTGGAGGCAAGCGAACAAGTGTCGGATTGAACAGCAAGTGGTTGTACGAGAGAGGACGACGACCGTCGGGAAATGCTTGGAATATCTAAACTGGGTCTATAACGAAGTGTGCTTTTCGACGAGCATTTTGCCGTATGGGGGAGAGCGGGATTATAGGTATCATGGTTCCTTAGATAGGTGACAATGCTTGACGTATGACACGATATCTGGCTGTTGTAGAATGGATGGCCCGACGTATATACTGTTGATAGAGGGCCGTCATGGAGTTTTTGGTAGCTCTTGAATGAAAGAAAATTAATGATTCATTTTATATCTATGAGTTTATGTTGAGTCCTGTCGCATTCAGCTGCGCTGGTCATTGAGTGCAATTGAGTTCCATGCTCAACCACAAACCTCACCAGGCCCTTGGTTTCTTCAGTACTACAATGAATGGTCCGCTTGGCTATGACGTGTCTGAGAAGAAGACCCACGGGATCGAACTGGAGGCCTATCATGGAATATTGGCCTCGAGGAGAACTTCCGCTAGTGCGCATCATAGGGGCTGCCTGTTTAAAGCTCATGCTGTGAAGTCAATGACCCTGGCGATACATTTGATCATTTATCATCATATCAAAAAAGTATACCGTGTTTCTCGACAGTGCGTCGTAATTATTTGAATGAAGAGGACATGCTAGAATGATATCAAGATCCAACTATAAACGTGGTTGTATGGCCGTAAATGCTTATAGCTTCGTCAAAAAGCCATTCTCTTCATTCTCGAAAATATTAGTCAGTGTCCCAATATGCGGCAGAATCTCAACAGCGAACTCGTCGTCATGTCTCAGCGCATCCTTGGGCGTTCGGCCCATTCCAACACCCGCCGGAGTACCGGTGATAATGACGGTGCCCGCAGGTAGTGTGGTGCCCTGGGATAGCCAGCTGATGATCTTGGGGATAGAGAATATGAGGTCGCTAGATATGGTTAGTAAGACTTTCTTTGTTTGTGGATCAGGATACTTACTCAGTGCCGCTCTCCTGGTATACCTCCCCGTTCTTGAGACCTCGCATATACAACTTGGAGGGGTCTGGGATGAGAGACTTGAGGACAAGCGTAGGGCCTGGGAGGTATTAGCTGGAGTTCACAGTGGATTCAGATAACCTCACCTATAGGACAAGATCCATCGAAACTCTTTGAGAAGGACCACTGGGATTGGTTCAGCTGCTGGGTGCGGCTGGAAACATCGTTGGCGGCAGTGTATCCGAGAACGTAGTCTAAAGCCTCAGATTCGGAGACGTTCTTGGCTGTCTTGCCAATCACCACAGCTAATTCTGCCTCGTAGTCTCCCGACTCGTCAATCTGGCTCAGCTTTGGCACGATTCCCCGTGCTGGCCATGGATCCACGATGGCCGTGGCGGGCTTCCTATCTGCAGGTCAGCTCTGTTCGTTTGGTATTAGAGAATTTAGACGGTCCAACTTACATGAAGATGACTGGGATCGGCGGAGCTTCAAGTCCACACTCGGCAGCGTGCTTTCTGTACTAGATAGGGAGTCAGCTCATACTGTCATTTTGAGTGGCAAGTTATCCTCACGTTTAATCCAACACATCGAACAGTGCCAATCTCGTTCCGCGCGAGAGGGGCCAAGACACGGTCGATGGTCTCAGTAGTGCCAGTGGATGATCCGGGAGACAGGACCGATGAACCTGACCAGACGTTGACAGCGACTTCTTGACCCTTGCGCAAAGCAGCACCGACATCGACATCTTTGTCTGCTGGCTGGCCGATGAGAATCTTGGACGGGCTGGATCTTGGGATGAAGCGCACAAGGCCTATTGAGCTTGTAAGTATGACACCTTACGGCATGAAGAGAAGTACTTGCGCTGAAGGGCGGATGAGGCCATGCTGTTTGTAGTATACTTAATGATTGGGGGTATTTCTGGTTAGGATGTAGACGGGAACAAGAAATGCAGGAAGAGGTCTTATGAATGTCGGGATTTAGCCTGCATCGATAGAGTGTTACTATCCAAGGCCGGCTTCGGCATGCGTGTACAGTAACAACGCGCCGGGAATGGGGCCGACGATAGGAATTGCTGCCGGAGCTCGTCCACCGGATCGGTTCGGACAGTAACACCCGAAGGGTCTTCGGTGCTCCTGACGACTATTGAATATACAGTTTACGATATTACCTAGGTACTTTTTATTGCCGGAGAGTGAGAAGAACGATACGGCTCTGGTAAATTGATGTGTACGGATAGCACATATAACATCTAGCTCTCGTTTCTAACTGTATTGTTGAATAAGTGAAAAAGAGGCCGTGAAAGAAAACAACCACAACCTTTCAAGTCTGCTGAGGGTCACAGTAGGCTAAAATGATATGAGAGCTTCTAGGGACCGCAAAATCGTGAATAAAGCTCGAAAACTCAAAAGACAATGCGTGATCCGAGGATCGAACTCGGGACTCTCCCTAATCTCATATTTGATGGGAAAGGAGAATTTTACCACTAAACTAATCACGCCTGTACTTGGTTGGGAAGATGTTTGAATTGAATGCCTATCAAGGGAAGGAGATGTTTGTTCTATCCTGTGTAACGGGATATCTCTGTTAAGACGTAGGACACGGGGGATGCTGAGGTTCATATACAAGTCGAAGGTGAGGGGATCCACTTGGATGACCTGCCTGGGAGATCGACCTGTGGGGCATTGAGACGAACCTAACTGCATTGGCTCTAAACGCTGATGCTTCAATGGCCTTACCTCTGCTTCTGATAGCAACTTGGGTCCTGGATACTCATCTTGAGTACTAGTCAATCATTGAGTGTTTGCAAGGAGAAAGAGGGGCTTTGATAATCGTCATTCTATATTGTTCAGTGATCCTTTGTTGGAACCAGCACTGAGAGGACACGAATATATCACGCAACTCACCTGACAATCCGAGTCGATTAGAGCAATGGGCAGAGATGATAGTTCAGACATATAACCATTGTAACAGAGAAAAAGCCTGGATATTCAAGGTTAAAACGGCCAAGACATATGTTCATCATGTTTGTGTAGCTCTCGTCTTAAAGAAGAGAAATTGTAAACAGCCGGATTTTTCTATGAGTGTCCAACCCGTCACCAAAAGTGGAGTCTTCCATGGAGCTCTAAGCTCAGGTACGTACTCGTCTCTGGCCAACCCCTCCAACACCTCGCCCGCCTGAGCTGCGAAACCTCGCCTCTGTACTAGATATTCTACGTCACTCTCTTTCACCTCGTCGCATCGCATCGCCTGTCCCTCAGTATATTTTACCGAACTCGACAAACATTTCACCATGGCCAGCAAGGTCGACCGCATAGTAGCCCGGCTACAGGCCAAAATCGAAGAGGGAGATTACTACGAGGCTCAGCAGCAGACCCGAGTCGCCGCATCTCGTTATATCAAGACGTCCAACTGGCCCGCTGCCATCGACATCCTCTCTAATGTCTCGCAAGCGTTGTTGCGCGCAGGACAGGGTGGTAGTGGTGGAGATCTCTGTGCTATGTTGGTAGATGTCTACAAGCAGGCCGAGTTGAAGCCCGATGCTACCAGCAAGGGCAGGCTATTGACTTGTCTGCGACTGTTCCCAGCTGGTGAGCCTACGAGGAAGAAATTTGTCGGCGAGATCATTGGGTAAGTGCAATATCATATCCCATAAATACGTTATAGATGGATAGTCTGACATTATTGGGTATAGATGGTCAGCCAAGTTTGGCGAATACCCAGCTGGAGACCCAGAGCTTCACCACGTCGCCGGTTCGCTCTACGCCGAAGAGCACGAAACATACGAGGCCGAGAAACATTTAATACTGGGCACCAAGGATTCGCCCGAGGTTCTAACAAAGATGGAATACACTTGGTATCGGGAGGGTGACCCTCATTTGGCAGCCCTCTTTGCTGGTCGTGCCGTGCTCCCATACCTCTTGGTTGGAAACGTTCGTGCCGCCAACACCTGCTACCGCCTCTTCACCAGCTCTCTCTCAAACGACAACCCAAACATAGGTGTCCAAGACGTGTCGAGCTCCTCTGGTGATATTCGCATCTTCCCAAGCCTACCCCTCCTCAACTTTCTTGGCTTCCTCCTTCTTGCCATTCAACGTGGCGCACCCGAGCTCTACCGCGCCCTTGTGTCCAAGTACGCGACGCAAATCAACGAGGCAGGATCATGGGGCGAGGCACTTGAGATGGCTGGAGAAATGTACTTTGGCATTACCAAGCCTCGACAGAACAACCCTTTGATGGATATGATGAGCGGATTCTTTGGCGGCGGTGGCGGCCAGCCAGAGAAGCCAAAGCGCAAGCAGGTTACGCAACGGCAAGATGCTCCCGCAGCAGAGGGTCTGGACTAGATGATAGTTGGTTCATGGGGTTGGGTGGGTATACCGTATTGTCTTGGAGAAGCACATAGACAGCAGGCGTTGTAAGGTAAACAAAAAAAAGCAAGTGGCTAACCACGTGGTTGGCCTTCGGGTTCAAACATCCAATTGTCTTCACTAAGGGCTGCTACCTTGGCTCGTAAACTTGCCCTAACAGCATCGAGTAGTTCTGGTGTTGTGTTAGACGAGAATTGCTCAGATGAGTATATAACGCACCTTCAGGCTGTTCGTGTAAAGCATGGCGATTAATCTGATGGTGCTTGACTGCTTCCGCGAGTCGTTGTCTCTCCTCTGATACTATGTGAGCCATGGTCGTCGCAAAATGTAGGTATAGGTCTCATACTCTCATTCTCTTGCCTATGGTCTAGCGGTAACTCATCCTCATCCTCCATCATTGGTGTTGGAGGATCACCAAGCTCAATTTCGCCGTGTTTATCGCGAACCACAATTTCAGATGTATCGGATAGCACATCTGCATCCAGATGCAATGTCTCGGCAGACGTTGATGTCGAGCCGGCAGTAGGTCGCCTGGTCAACTGATTCTGGAACAGATTGCGACGGACGCCAGCAGAAGAGGCGCCGTTGCGGGAGCGAGAGACTCCGGCTCCGTTTATGGTTGGCCGAGGACGATCTGCCATTATAAATCGTTGAGGCTTCCGAAGAGTTGCGATGTAAGAGAGGGGATCTATTCAAAATTTGATGTTTGTTCCATGTGTTATGAACCGAGTCAGATGCGAGGTCACCTTCTATTGACTTTGTGTGGGGATGCGCCGGGGTGTCTTGGTATTAGTGATCTTGGCCAACGAGGCAAGTGCACAATTAACTACATATGTCCAACACTAGGTAGGAGGTGTTGTATCAAGGATTTAAGACGTGGTGCTCCATGGTTGACTAGGGAGACAATTGGTTAAATGCAATGGTTAATAACAAGCTTTGCTCATGCTGTGTCGTGTACAAAAGATACTCAGTACTCGAAATTCGAAAAATCATTGTAAGTAGGTAGCTGAAAAGATAATAATGGTATAACAATCCACCCACTCATCCAATAACGCTAATTCCAAGCTAAGCTTGGATCCAAAAGGAGATATACCCAGTATATCTAGAAGGTGTCAAACTTTGTTTAGCCGTACTCAGCCCATAGCTGGTACCTGAGGATTCTTGGAATGAAGCATTAGCATCGCGACAATCCTCTTATCATTGTACTGTAAGCTCATATTGTTATTCGTACACTCCGTATCCGACTCTAGGAACCCAACTCAGCCCATCATTGCGCCTCTTGACGTTGCCTCGTCCATTGTTTTGTTCGTGTCGCTTGAGATGCTTACAGCGAGAGGTTGTACGAGTACTCGTCCTCCATATTCTGGCTGACCCAGAGAACGACGGAACTATTCAGAGTCAGTAAGAATGCACTGCTTTCTTGCAAATGAAGAATTCCTACCTGAGGCCCACAAGGGCGTTGCTGACCACGTTCTCAATGCCCATACCCAGAGCAGGCATAGAGACACTTGGGACGATAAACTTGAGAACAAAAACAGTGACACCGCCAGCCATTCCACCTGCTAGGGCCGCGAAACCCAAGAACAAGACAACACGAGCCTTCCAGGCCACACCATTTCCGCTATAGCTGAAGGAATCGGCGCTCAGGCGCTGCTTCTCAACTGAATTGATGATGAGCATACCCAAGCTGGAGAATAAAAAGGGCAGCCAGTCAACGAACTTGACATGGACGTCGGAGCCGTTGCGTGGAGACTTGGACCAAACGGCGGAGTCGAGCATGATATAGAAAGCGACCGAGAACTATAGCAAATTAGTTAGCTTGCTGGGTATTGCCGTTGGCGCAAAGAGACGCGCATGATAAAAGACAAGAACATGGTGCGGGAGAGCTGCGGCAAATATCTGAGCCAGCGACACTTAAGAGAAAAATACATACAATAGCTCCAGCGCTGTAAACACCGGCGTTGCGGGCCCAGACGGTGTTAAGCCACTCAGGCCGCGAGAACTTCCAGAGACGCTCCTCCTCCATTATTAAGATTAGATATAGGCTGCGAAAAGAATGGTGTTTATATGACGCGGCGAGCTGCTGTTGCGGATTCGATGGCCCTTGGTCGATGATGAAGCTGGCGATGCTTGGGATTGGAATTGGAGGCTGACAATGACGAGGCTCGCGCGTGGACGGGACCGGCCTTGCTCTAGCGCCGATGTCAGATCACGTGATGAGCTTGACGACAGTGGAGTCTTTCCCACGCGTGGCTGGGTCCGATGAACTGCAAAACACAAGAACCCACACGCGGAGACATGAAAGATCCCCGTTCTGGAGAGCCATGTCACGCCAATTACCCCGCTGGGTGGGTGCGAGGTTGCCTCCGCTCATACAGGACCCTGAAAAACATGGAGAGTTGATACACGGATAGTAACGAGTATCACCATGATTTTAGACCACGTTTGTGACATGTATAGAGGGTTTCGTCAAAAGATATTTGACTTTTTAGGTATTCAGGGCGCCTGTAAGGTACAAAAATATCGTGTTGTGGCGTCATTGATCGCAAGCGAACTCTATTTACGAGTATTAAATCATCGCCGTTGGATTTCTTTCATCTTGCATGATGCCGTTTTTAACGTTGCTCGATTGCCCAGACGCTGCATATTCATGCAAGATAATGTAATGTGAGAGGGTAGCCACAGAAGCCGCAATGCTACGTCCAAATGTTGTCGACACTTATACCAAAAGGCAAACTGCGAACCACAACAATCTTGACAACAAACTGAGTAGGTAGGTAGCCAGGCAACAAGAGACAATGAGTGGCTCATACATCAACCTGCATCTACACCATCAGGCCATGTTCTTGTGTGGGTGATCGTCCACAGCAACCACCAGTAGATCTCCATATAAAGAGCTGAAAATACAACATAATATCATGGGCCAATTGGTGTCGTTCAAGACAACCAAGATGCAGGAATTAAAAGCCGCTCAACAAACAAACATGGCAGTAGGTTATATGTAGTCACCCACGGAATGTGATGCTAGACGCTCAACGCACAAGAAATCAAGCCGCAATAACCCTCTATTAAGAAACAGCACCTTTCCCCCTGATATTTGCAGCTTGGCGCTATCGAATATGAGCGAATGGGATGATCCTACTCTAACGAGTCTAGACCTATCCCATCTTAACCGTTAGTACCCCTACTGGCTCATCAGGTGCACGACTCCCCTTTTCACTCGCACTTGCCCTGCGCAAACGCCTGGTCCACGCACTGACAGGCAGGCATTAGGAAGGTGCAGTCAACCCCAGTCCCTGCCCGCTCCTGCCTCTGTCGTGCAACCCCGTCTTTCTCCCAATCGCTCCCCATCCTTTCGCTTCAACCCGATCTTCACTCTATCATACAATTGCTAACGCGGTTTTTGGTAGTGCGTATCACCCACTCGCTTGGTTACGCACCCTCACTCGCTAGCCTATACATTCTTTTCTCTTTCATTACCCAAGCATTTGTTGTATTATTTCGTTCGAGTTACAGAAGCCTAGTACACAAGCAGTGCCATCCATTTCTGCTAATTTAACCACCTCTCGCTTCCTCTTCTCACTCTTCGCGCCCCCTTGCCAAGGCAATACACGCGATATATCCCTTCGAACGCATACGCATCTATTGAAATACACGGCGTTTCCTTATTTCCAAATCCCGACGACAAAATCCACCTGTCTTACCAAGTACTGTCTCATAGCCAGAACACACAGGCTAAAGCGCTACTTAATCCCCCTCTGGCATTCCAAGTCTCCTCGATATACGCAATCGCTTCAGTCACCCTCGACTCGTATGCAGGGAGAGTCTCGACCCAATTAGTTGATTTGGTCAATACTGTTTTTCTAAAGAAGCTGATCTTCGATAATATCAAACAGTCGAAATCCACGACATATTCTTTCAAACAATCCCACGGAATATAGCCATACAACATAATACGAATAATTCAACATGAGACCCGTCAATTACCTACCAAGGCCAGACCTTTTGGTCTCAGCTTTTGCCACAATCTCACTTTATGGTGCAGTAGCTATGGCTCAAGACGACAAGGACAACAAGGACGACGCCAAGAACAACGATCCGTCTGCTGTACCTGCCGCTGCCCCTGCTGCAACTGATGCGAAGAACAGTGATGCTAGCAAAGCTACTGATGCTGCTGAACCTGCCAGCGTTGAATCGAAACCCGATGCGAAATCTGCGGCAACCGAGGAGACTAAAGATGATGAGGCGTCGAAAACAGAAGAGGAACCCAAGTCGACCAAGGATGACAAGCCTTCATCCACTGAAGAGGAATTCAATTCTGCTACCGTTACAGGAGAGGGGCCAACCAAGACCCAAGATATTCAGTCTACAATCACATCTATCGCTTCAGCGGGTACTGAAGAGGCCATGCCTACCTTGACGAGATACAAACCAATTCCTACTTATCCGGCTGCTGCCGTGCCGCCTACCAACAATGCACCTTTTATGCGCCACTCGAGCGCCCCCGACGGAACCGTCTTCATTGCCGTAGGCGCCATTCTTGGCGCCCTAGGCCTTGGTATCCTAGTATGGCGTCTTATTGTTGGTATCCTCCTCCATCGATCCGTTGAGCGAGCAGCCAAGGCTCAGCATGATGAGACTGCAAAGACTGGCTTTCCTGCACCCCCTGCACCGTTCTATAAGTATACCGATAATGGCTCTGCTATGTCTCTTTCAGCTGGACGCGGTGTGCGAAGGACTACTCGTGGACCAGTTCTCTCAAGCGCCCCTAGCGCTTCTAATTTGTTCTTTTCTCCAACCGCTGCAGCATCGGGCACTGGGGCAGGCAATCGTGGCTCGTCCTTCTTACCTTCTGGTTTCTACGCGGCGGGTACCAGTTCACCTGGAGGTCAGCATGAGCAAAATATTAGTCTGACCAACCTGCGCCCTGATTCTCGCGGCTACTTTGGTAATCACTCGCGGCATACACTGAATCCCAGCCCTCCTGAATCACCCTCGTTTCAGGGTCGCAGAGACATCAGCAACTCAACTCTCAACCTCAACAGACCACCGAGTCAGCGTGCCCCTAGCGCGTTTCTTGAAGACCTTCTCGCCGACGACCCTTCTAGTCTACCACCACCACATATGCCTGCATCAACTGCGAGGCGCTCATCGTACGGCAGTGGATCCCCTGGCGCACACAACCGGGTCTAACTTGACATCATGATGCTTTTTCCATTGATGTGATATTAGACAAGAACAAGTTTTGCCTCTTACTCTCTGTCACCAAGTGCTAGGTGTCATGAGGAGGCCATTTGGGTTCATGTTCAACAGCGGCGTCAGGAGAACTGGTCTTTTTCATGGGGTTACGGTGGTTTGTGGTTAATTTGATACAACTCATAAGAGGACAACAGTGTGATATGGTCCGGTCCTCAGTAATATGCTCAGCCCCGATGACGAGCGGGATTTTGGTTATCGTGGTTCTATGCAAGAGTTGGACACGATTGGAGAAACGATTGTGACTGATAACTCCGACGACACTCATTATCAGGCATTCGATATTCGTATCAACTTGGATGACCACAAGGAGTTATGGTTTTGGCTCATACTCCAGATCTATCATCTGGCTTCAATACTCGGTACATAGTTTTTTTTTTCTAATTGATATCTTGATGCTCATAGCAAATATTCTGTGCCTTTTTATCTCTTTGGTGAAATATCTCACGATAGTAGCCATTTGTGGCCTCCCCTTGCGTTCCGTAGAAAAGTCGGGGCGATATATAATTTCACATATATTCATTAAGCATATTCTTAGCGAAACCTGCTAGTTATGGGGAGCCATGACGCTGGATCTTAGTTTACACTTGTTCATGTTTGTCACGTTTTTTCTTTCTTTCTTTTTTCTTATGCTAATGGGATAGGAGGCATAAGGTATATACTCTGACGGTTTCGCTCATTTCCATTGTAAAATATGAATAGAATAGAAACTCTCAGTACTTCCAAACGTCCTCAGTAGACAGACTTGGCTGATGATGATATTTTCTAAGACATAACAATTTACTTGGTTATAAATACTCAGTGTGACGGTCGAATATGCGCAAGGTTTCAGCGACCATACACAATCATGTTGTTTCACCTCTGAGCTAGGTATGGTACATCTATAGAATATAGCAAATATATAACAATTTGGCTATTTGTAATTTCGCGTATGAATATTTCCGTTTAACCATGTAATTAGGAGTGAGATTCGCCATCGCGATTATACAAAGCAATGTTTCAATATGTCAAGGGAAAATTGTCCGCCCTGCGATGTGTTCATAACTGTACAATTCCTGCCCTTTTCCCTTGTCCCCTTTGTTACCTGACGCCTGCCTTATCCTTGATGCCCAAACTTGATAAACTCCTTGCCTTATTTGACTGTTTCAGAAGCATGCATTGTCTTTTATTGTGTATGAGCGAAGCCATTCGTCGCTGTGGCCGTATGCCTCACCTGTAAAGTAGTGGAAGCTCATAAGAGAAAATAATGGTGAGCCAGATCCCACAAGACTGCTTTAGTTCTTTTGTGACTCGTTGTCAGGCTGGTCGTGTTTGTTGTCCTTGTCGATGGACTTTTGCTCCTCATGCTCGTCATCAGATAGACTGTAAACTGAATCGCGCTCGTTGAGCTCGGCTTGCTTTGCCTTTGCCTCCCTCTCCTTTCTTTCCTCCTCTTCCTGCTGCCTTTCTAGTTCCACGATTTCTTTGACAGTCTGTTTACTCGACTCGACATCCTCTTCCGCCTCGGCTAACAGTAATCTCACCCTCTCGATTCGTGTCATAGCCCCCTCAAGTTTGTCCAATCGTCTCCGCTTATCCATGTCCCGTTTCTCCAGCTCATCCACACGCTGTTCCAGCTTAGCCCGAGCTCGTCTCTCTTCGGCAACCATCTCATTCGCCTGCTCAAAGAGCGCAGCGCTGAGCTCTTCCACCTCCTGGCTTGTGGCGGCAACCTTGCCCTCGGCTTCCTTACGCAGAGACTGTTCCCGGTTCAGCTGCTCAAGAAGATCCTCGGACGAGGGCGATGGCGGGGGGAGCGGAGGGCGGTGCGATTGGCTGCTTATGGACCGGCTATTGAGAGGTCGGGAGGGGTTGGTGTCGATATGGGGAAGGTCGTGGGTTTTGCGCGGAGAAAGGAATGAGGAGAGTCGGCTGGTGCCGCTCTGGAGGAACGACATGCGAGCGTTTGCGGGCACACTTGTTGGCGTCGCTGGAAGCTGCTTTTCCACCGGCGATGGGGGCAGTTGGGCGCGTAGGTTGGTGAGCTCATCTTCATAGTCGGCCCAGCGATCGACGGCGGCTGTGGCCTTTTCGTTGAGCAGACGGACTTGGTTCTCGAGGTCTTCGATACGGGCTTGGGCCTCGAGAAGTTGAACCTGGCTGTGATCGAGAGGTAATGAGTAGCCGCAGCCTGGACAGCATGGGGTAGAGTCAGCGGATAGAGTCGGCGCTGCCATTGTCATGACCATTGTCGCTGACATGACCGGCGCATGGAGAATATGATGTATGTGAGCGAACCAAGAGTATCAGCGAATGTGAAAGCTTGGTAGAGTAACACAAAGAAGTATGATAAAGAGATAAACTCTAGAAAATATGCAAACGGAAAATAATAGTGGTCAAGGGATAATGTAATATCCCACGCTGTGCAGTTTCGAAAGAGAAAGGTTAGGTTTCGATCAATACAGGGATGGCGGGTCCAAGTGCCTCTATTTTTGTCACTGAACTGAATGCGGGCAGTGGCTCGGGCGCCCTTGCTACGGGGATGATAGCAGGGGGCGCGTGAGCGCTTCGGCGGCTGAGCAATGGAGGTTGACATACTTCCACTGGGTCTATTGGATGGATTGCAAGTGCCAATTAATTAGTGGCGCATGCTTGGATGGGGCCGCTCAGGGTCCATTGAGTGGCAGGGTGTTTTAGACTACGAAACAGAAGGTGTTTCTTTCAAAGTTTTTTATACTTGAATTCTTACAAGAGCTGTTTCGTTGAAAATATTTGCATTGACTCAAGAGCAATTTGCTTTGTTCAGTTGTCTCATAATTCGGTTCGACCCAGTAACTACTGTACAGAACTGATATATGGGGTTCCTTGACAATTACATCAGATACTTCTAGACCGTGTCGACCAAATACAGTTATCTCAAATAACAGATCATATTACATCACATGCAATATCTTCTGGACCATAGTTTTAAAGTTATGTTATTAACTTTGCGTCAGGCTTCTAACCCAATTCTAGCGCATATTCAAGTTGAGGTAGAAAAAGGTCTGGTTCTAGTTCTCATGATTGTGGGTTCTTCCTAGACCATTCCAAGCCTGATCAGATTTCGTCGGACTTGAGCGAGAATCCGATAAGGCGTATCATGATGTCTTTGGAGGGTTTCTGGTGGAAGCCTCCAGCCACGAGGCGATCGAGGATGATTGGAACGCTGTGGCTTCAAGCGCCCCGTTTCGCAACTGAGAATGCATCGCTCACGTGGGCTATTTCTTCATAGTGGACACATCTGCCCAGCCAGAGTTTTCTAGGACAAGCTAGACACCTGACCTTGTTGCATTCCCAGGTATCAATAAAAGGCAGTACTCTAACAAAGCAGTGAGAGACAAGCTCAGCTGGGCTTTGCAACCTTTCGAGGCTCGCTGATGCCTGTTTCAGGATCCTTGTATTCTTTCCAACTCACAGGAACCATGTCGTTGCCTGCCTCGCTCGTGGCCAAAATGACACCCAACTCGTTGGATGCTGTGGATAGGTAATAGTTGGCTTGGTCACCAAGAGAGATCTGGTTCATGCTGGTTAGTGTCGTTTCGACGTGCAAATGACATGTCAACTCACAACTTGCGCTCGCACAATATCGCCAGGCTTAAAAGATTCGTAGATCTTGACCTTGTCCTTTTCCGTTGCCCTCACATCCTGCACTCGAATGACACCCTGCCACTCCGTCTGCAAAACTGTGTCACCGACTTGTTGAATCACCACGATAGCTTGCTTGGGCATGAGGCGCAGCACGCGCGCAAGAACAATGTTGTCGACATCGGGGAGAACTTCGCGCTTGCGGCCGTGACGGGACACAGAGACGGTGGCAAGCTCTTCTGTCGTTGGGGCGGTGATCTTGTTGAGACGCTTCTGAGGACCGGGACCTTTGGCGGGGGGCGTAACGGTGACTTGACCCAGCAGAGATGAGACAACGTTGCCTTCGTAGATGTGTGTACCGGCGCCGGGCGCAAACTTGGTGACGGGGCCTAGGATCTTGCCAGGCAAGGCAACGGAGGGGACGTCGTCGATGGCCATTGTCGTACTCGGAATTGGGTGCTTAGGTGAGCACACAGCAGAGGGTGTGTGCTAGATTGACCTCACTCAAAGTCCGTACGGATAACTGCGCTTACTCAGACACCGGAAGTCGTCAGCTTTGGTTGTCGCGGGACGTCGGAGTTTTGAAATTTTGGATGACGAAGCTCAGCCTTGCAGGACGGTCGAGATTCTTTTGCTGTATCCGTACGGGCCATTGAAATCTTTCCGGCCCATCGGGACGGGCTTGGTTTGTGGGGCCGACATTGGAGGGCTGGTTGTGTTATGTAAGCCATAGATTCATGCTTAATTCCTGCCGACTAACTCCGTTCTACACGTCTTGGAATGCGCCGAATCGGACCCGAACTTTTCATCTCGGAAACGATTCGAGGACCATGATCGGATCTTAAATATACCTTGTTTAATCCGTTTTCGATATGCATACGAGAGCGGGGAAGCGGCAAGAATTCATGGGGGGGAAGACACGACCTTGAGCTACCGAATTTAGCCAGTGTCTGCTTCGGATTCACTGTCACCAGACTCACCGATTGCTGTTGTGCATGACGAACTGACTGTGTTGAATCACCACCTATAGTCTCGGGTCCGAGTTGGTAATCAAACGAGTGCGAACTTGGTCTAGAATCAAGCCATAGTTTTGGGGCACTGTCAACAGCTCACCACGCGGTATTGTACGTAGTAGTACGCGTGAGCAACGGTAAATGGAGTTGATTTTACGAATTGAACATTCGATACAATATACCAATCTGTTGATGATGACCTGCGTCGATTTATACGAGACTCACCACACCGTTTCAGTTCAGAAGGGTTGAATCGAACAAGACCTTTTGCGTTTACAGTATCTCAAAACGGTCACAACGTGTGCCGAAGCCGAGATCCGTGACAAGGTAGGTATGATGACACGTTCTAATGCTAGTTCAATTACGCACATTGTTTGGTACCTGTTCGAGTTGGTGATTGACTGATGTTGTGGTTGCCACGGGATCTCCACACCCACATCCCGCGGGGCTATTGGCTACTGGACTTATTCTTGATGGGATTTTGATGGTCAGAGCTTATCTGCCTTTACGCGGAAGCTGTTGTAGCAGTTTATGGTCAGGCAAGGCAAGGTAAGGCAAGGGTAAGGGTTAGTTAAAGAGCGAGAGGCCGAGCCGAAGAGAATAGAGCATTTATGGCTTGACTTAACGAACCGAGCCATTTTTCGGTTACTTGGGTGTTTTGTTTCTCTCTCCCTGGTTTGTCTTGTAGCTACAGATTCATTCGCATAACCGTCATCGACATTCAAACTCTTCGGTCTCGACCTTTGACTCCTCAGTCAACCAAAGTCTCCGGACCCTCGTTTAGCGCCATCTCCGCGTGGCAGGCATCCATGTTTATTTATTGCCGTGAATCCGAGCTCGTCAAATATTTCTGTTTTAAAAGGGAACTGCTTTGTAATCCATTGGATCCTTTGTTGTTGGTAAATCGACGATACGCTCCACTTACTACGGGTAGATGAGTCCGCTCCGTCAATGCAGCCACACCCATACGCCCCCTAGAACCGAGTCTTTTTGCAACTGTCATTTTGACGAGATTCAACTACTTTTCCTGGTCCCCTTTAATTGATTTACCTTCTTTTTTTTTCTCTTTTCTCGTCTACTTTTTTTATTCTTTGGTTTATTTTTACTCTACACCAAGATCGACTTGTGGAACCGTTAGATCGGCTTCACTCTTGGCAAACCTTTTAGAGGTTGCATCGCGTTATTGTGACGAAAGTCAATCGTCTCCATCGCCTATAGTATCATCTTGGTGGTGTCATTGATATTGTGACTATCTATATCGCCTAAACTACAAAAATTCGGTATCACCTGAGGGCTGGTGTGAGATACCACTCAAGTCGGTATATAGAATCTCAGCCTCAGGGCTATTACAACGTTCTCATCGGTGGCTTTAAGCTCGACGGACCACAAACATGCCAAACCCAGTGGATAAAGAGCTTCAGCCTCCAGATGCTCAAGCTGCTTCTCTTCCCCCAACTAACTTTGAGCGGCCGGCCGATTCAGATGAGGATCAAATCAATGAGCTAGGAGAGAAGGATATTGGCCATGGAAGAAGCGAAATCAACGAGAAAGACGATTCAAAACTAGCAGATCTCGAGGAAGTCAAAACCGGTGCAACTGAAGCTTCAACGATCGCGCCTGTGAGATCAGGACCAAGAACTCCCGAAAAGAAGTCATGGGGCAAGAAACTGAACCCTCTTCGCTGGGGGTCACCACCTCCAGTGCCTGAAAAGCCAGTAAAGAGTCGAGAACACGATGCAGGCTTCCTCAGCAGATTGACGTTTCAATGGATGGGCCCTTTGATGCACGTAAGTTTGTTCTCTTTCTCTCTTCTATTTGGAGTCCGCTTGTTACATCGTCGGACCTGCAAGCCACCAATTTTTAATCCACGGCGCGGCCTGTCTTACAACGTTAAACGCTGACTTGATACTCGTAGGCTGGCTACAGGAGACCCCTAGAGGAGAATGACATATGGACTGTCAATCCGGACAGATCTGTTGAGCCGCTTACTCTAAAGATGAAATCGTCTTTTCAGAGACGAGTCGAAGGAGGTGAAAAGCATCCCCTATTCTGGGCCATGCATGAAACCTTCAAGAAGGAGTTTTGGACTGGAGGCGCATGTGCCCTTTACACCAGCATCATCCAGGTCATCAGTCCCTTCACTCTGCGATATCTAATCCAATTCGCTGCCGATGCTTATGTAGCGAATCAGACTGGCGGTCCGCCACCACACCTTGGCAAGGGCATTGGTTTGGCCTTTGGCATTACCCTGATGCAAATCACCCAAAGTTTGGGAACCAATCACTACATCTACCGAGGCATGACAGTTGGTGGCCAGACCAGAGGAGTCTTGATCGGACTCATTTACGAAAAGTCGTTGGTTATTTCGGGTCGCGCCAAAGCTGAGGGTGCTTTGCAAAGCAATGCTCTCGCGGCGAAGGACGATGCTGAAAGCAAAAAGAAGGCGAAGAAGGCAAAGAAGGCAAAGCCGGATGCTTCTGATGGTACAGGCTGGGGCAATGGTCGTATCACTGCTCTTCAGAGTGTTGATACCTACCGTGTCGATCAAGCTTCGGCCCTCTTCCACATGGTCTGGACATCTCCTATCCTGTGTCTCCTGACTCTAGCACTTCTCCTCGTCAATATCACTTACAGCGCCTTGGCCGGTTATGGCTTACTCGTTATCGGCATGCCATTCTTGACAAAGGCGATTCGAAGTTTGTTCCATCGACGACGAGCCATCAACCAAATCACCGATCAACGTGTTTCTCTCACCCAGGAAATCCTGCAGTCCGTTCGCTTTGTCAAATATTTCGGTTGGGAACAGGCCTTCCTCGAACGCCTAGGCGACTTCAGAAACAAGGAGATTCACGCCATTCAGATCTTACTCGCTATCCGAAACGCACTCAACGCCGTCAGCATGTCTCTGCCCATTTTCGCCTCCATGCTTTCGTTCATCTGCTATTCCTTGACACACAACGGCCTCACCGCTGCGGAGGTCTTCTCCTCGCTGGCTCTGTTCAACGGTCTCAGAATTCCCCTGAACCTGTTACCAATGGTTCTGGGCCAGGTTATCGATGCGTGGGGCTCTGTTCAGCGAATCGAAGAGTTCTTGCTTCAGGAGGAAATGGTGGAGGACATGACAATCGACACCACAGGCCCCGACGCGATTCGACTTGAGGACGCCTCTTTCACCTGGGAAAAGTCTCATCAAGAGGAGACGGACAAGGAGAAGGCGAAGAAGACCAAGAACAAGGACAACAACGCACCGGCTCCCCAAACCGAATCTTCAGGCGACGATACGAGCACCCTTGTCGAAGAGCGAGAGCCCTTCAAGCTGCAGGATCTCAACTTCGACGTCAAGAGGAACGAGCTCGTTGCTGTCATCGGCTCAGTTGGCAGTGGTAAGAGTTCTCTGCTGTCCGCCCTTGCTGGAGATATGCGAAAAACGGAAGGTCATGTCACCTTTGGAGCGTCTAGAGCCTTTTGCCCTCAATACGCCTGGATTCAAAACACCACCCTCAAGAATAATATTGTGTTTGGCAAGGATATGAATAAGAAGTGGTACAACGAAGTCATTCAGGCGTAAGCTCACCCAACTCGTGCTCCCCTAGTATTTTTACTAATCACTTTTGTAGATGTGCTCTCCAGGCTGATCTCGATATGCTGCCCAATGGTGATCTGACGGAAATCGGTGAACGTGGCATTACTATCTCGGGAGGTCAAAAGCAGCGTCTCAACATCGCTCGAGCTATTTACTTCGACGCCGACATTGTTCTTATGGACGATCCTCTCAGTGCTGTCGATGCTCACGTTGGTCGTCATATCTTTGACAACGCTATTCTCGGCCTCCTCAAGGACAAGTGTCGTATTCTCGCCACCCATCAGCTCTGGGTGCTCAACCGCTGCGATCGCATCATATGGATGGAGAACGGAAAGATCCAGGCCGTAGACACGTTTGAGAACCTCATGAGGGACCACAAGGGTTTCCAGTCCCTCATGGAGACCACAGCTACTGAGGAGAAGCGTGAGGAGAAGGAGAAGCCCGACGATGGTGAGGAGCCTACTGCCGACGAGAAGAAGAAGAAAAAGAAGAAGGGCGCTGCTCTCATGACACAGGAGGAAAAGGCCAGCTCCAATGTCTCGTGGTCCGTTTACGCTGCCTACATTAAGGCATCTGGTTCTATACTAAACGCTCCATTGGTCCTGTTTCTCCTCATTATATCCCAAGGAGCCAATATCGTGACAAGTCTCTGGCTGTCATACTGGACCTCGAATAAGTTCAACCTCTCCACCGGCGAATATATCGGCATCTACGCGGCACTTGGTTTTATACAGGCTATCTTGATGTTTGCCTTTTCTGTCGCCTTGTCTATCCTCGGCACAAAATCGAGTAAAGTCATGCTTCGAATTGCAGTCACTCGCGTCCTCCGAGCGCCCATGTCTTTCTTCGACACGACGCCTCTCGGACGTATCACGAACCGCTTCTCAAGAGACGTCGATGTCATGGACAATAACCTCTCGGATGCACTCCGCATGTTCCTCCTGACCATGGGAATGATCACATCTGTCTTTATCCTCATTATTGCCTTTTACTACTACTTCGTCATTGCCCTCGTACCTCTTTACGTTGCGTTCGTCACGGCGGCTATTTACTACCGTTCTTCGGCTCGAGAAGTCAAGCGTTTCGAGTCTGTCCTGCGATCCCATGTCTTTGCCAAGTTCGGCGAGGGTCTCACTGGCGTGGCATCTATTCGAGCATACGGACTGCAGGATCGTTTTGTCAACGAGCTGCGTGAGTCGATCGACAACATGAACGGCGCCTACTACATCACCTTTGCTAACCAGCGATGGCTTTCAATGCGAATCGATCTCATCGGCGTCCTTCTTGTCTTTGTCACTGCCATTTTGGTAGTCACATCCCGTTTCTCCATCAACCCCTCCACTGGCGGTCTCGTTCTGAGTTACATCCTCTCAATTGTCGGCATGATGCAGTTCTCCGTCCGTCAACTGGCCGAAGTCGAGAATGCTATGAACGCTGTGGAGAGACTTTACTACTATGGTACCGAGCTTGAGGAGGAAGCTCCCTCGCATACAGTCGAGGTGCGCAATACATGGCCCGAGAAGGGTGAAATTGTCTTTGACAACGTCGAGATGCGGTACCGCGCTGGCCTCCCGCTGGTTCTTTCGGGCTTGACAATGCATGTCAAGGGCGGTGAGCGCATTGGTATCGTTGGTCGTACTGGCGCTGGAAAGAGTTCCATTATGAGCACTCTCTTCCGTCTGGTAGAGATCTCAGGTGGTAAGATTTCCATTGACGGACTCGATATTTCCACTCTTGGCCTTCACGACCTTCGATCTCGTCTTGCCATTATCCCTCAAGACCCTACCCTCTTCCGCGGAACCGTCCGCAGTAACCTGGACCCCTTTAATGAGCACACCGACCTCGCACTCTGGTCCGCTCTTCGCCAGGCAGATCTCGTCCCTGCAAACGTCGAAACACCCGAAGAGGCACGACGTACAAATGACCCTTCACGTATCCATCTCGACACCGCCGTCGAAGAAGACGGTCTAAACTTCTCTCTTGGCCAACGACAGCTCATGGCCCTTGCGCGAGCTCTTGTCCGAGGTGCCCAGATCATCGTGTGTGACGAGGCCACCTCCTCCGTCGATATGGAGACAGACGATAAGATCCAGGCCACCATGGCAGTTGGTTTCCGCGGCAAGACACTTTTGTGTATTGCTCATCGACTGCGCACCATTATCGGCTACGATCGCATCTGCGTCATGGACGCGGGACGTATTGCTGAGCTAGACACGCCCATGGAGCTTTGGAAGCAGGGTGGTATCTTCCGCAGTATGTGCGATCGCAGTGGTATCAGAGTAGAAGATATCCATGGCGCGAGGGAGGAACTGGGTGAGAGGGTAGGAGAAGCGAGCGAGCAGTAAGGTATGGGCTGCATACCGTTGAGTCAAAAGCGATATTCAGCATGAGCAGGTGAATTTGATATAGTAAATAGATGATAATATTCAGAATAAATAAAAACAGTACATTAATCACCTCAACCTGGCTTATCATTCTTTTCGGTATATGACATAAGGTTCATATATTCTTTTGGGCGCTCAAACCAACAACGCCTGAATAATGCATGCATGCTACTGCACAACTCCTCTAGATTCTAGCCACCTCTTGAACGGAAGCTAGCAGATATTGCTTCTACAAGATCTGCTTTGAGCCACCATACACCAAGTTTACTATATACGTGCTAATATTGAACGAGTCGTTCTTTTCGTAAGCATACTGTTGGATATAAAACTGTCCTGTCACCACATGCCTATTCACCAAGTCCTGTCTCTTACGTCAGCTACCCACAGTTCAGTCCTCTATGCCATTCCATGACTTCTCATCATCAGAGCGGCTTCTAGTCTCTGTCATGGGCTTCTCGACAGATTCCCTGACGGCTTCCTTGACGGGCTTGGAGTCGTCTTTGGACTCGAGAGCTGCCACCTTCCGAGGCGGTGAGCCTGCCTCGTCAGGAGAGTTTGACCGCCGTCGCTTCTCTCCCTTGTTATTATGAGATTTTTGCTGGTCCTGTTTATTTCTGGGAGATCCAGAGCGCTTGTTTTCAGGCCTATGCTTCTTGGCTCTGGAGTTGGTGGAGACATAAGGCGTAGACCCCTTAGTCTTGCTCCAACTGTCTAGCATCTGGGTGACTTTAGGACCCCAAACCTCTTCACCCTTGGCGAGATCGGTATATTCGAGACAGTTTTCACTGCCAACCTCAAAATCACTTTGGCGGGTTCGCGCAAGCTCCGCCATGAGGGCAGCCGAGTCCAGCTTGGCTCCTAGATCGTGGCAGAAGCTTCTGATATAAAAGCCGGATGTAACGGTCAGTCGCACCCTAACGGCAGGAGGGCCTTTGTCACTCCACGGAGGGGGTGTATTCGTATCTGGGGACTCGGGCACCAAATTCGATCCCTTGGTAGAGTATGTTGGTGCTGGCATCTTTCCAAGAGCGCCTGACATCATGGGAGGCTCCTTAGACTTTCGCGATTTCTTGGAAGGCGCATCCTTAATAAGCGCATCTTGACGTTCTTCAAAATTGCGCTTGAACGATTCATGCGCCGCTATCGCTTTGTCGTCCTGTTGCTTCTCCTCAGGGCTCAACTGCTTGTTGCCCTCCTGTTGCTTCTTGATCCTCCAGACCTGCTCCGCCAAGTTTCGCTCAGCGGCTTCAGCTTCCTCGGTGGGCCATCGGTGGTTGTGCTTGCCTGGCTCGTACCACTCTACCAGCTCGATATCCTTCACTTCCACCTCTCTGCCTTCAATCTGTCGTGGGATAGGCTTGCCTTCACGCGCATATTCGTAGAGAGGCTTTCCGTTCATCTTAAGCGCAGAGTACAGAGGCGGAATCTGAATCTGACGTCCTTTGAATGCGCCAAGCTCCTTCTCGACCATTTCTCGAGTGATGTGCTCGTAAGGTCGCTTAGTAAGAATGCGACCAACTCGATCGTAGGTGTCGGTAGCGGCGCCAAATACAATAACGGTCTCGTACGTCTTGGTGCATTCGAGGAACTGGGGGAGAGCCTTGGTAGCAGATCCTATTCCCAGGATGAGAACTCCGGTAGCGAGAGGATCGAGGGTTCCACCATGGCCAATCTTGACCTGGGAAGCCTTCTTAAGCAGCTTGCGACGGGCGAACTGCTGGCCGGATTCATTCATGCGCTTTGCGATCTCAGCATCGATCAATGGTTTGAAGAATTGCGAGGGATTGAAAGCTTGTTGGCACTCGCGAATAACCTGCGCCGAGCTCTGACCGCAAGGCTTGTTGATGGCTGAAGGGGAGTGATCATGTTAGTACTGGGATAGAGAATAGAGCAAGTCATGTTCACATACCAAAGACGCCTTCCCGGACAGTGTCCGTGGCCATCCTGAATACTTTTGAGGGAAATCGCATGCGAGCGCTCCCAAGTATTCAAATATGGCAAAGGGGACTAGAGGGAGGAAGAAGAACAAGAGGGAGGGAAAAGAGAGTAAAGCTCTGGGATGTGGTGGAGCTTGTTAAAAAAGAAACCATTCAGCACCCGCCACTACGAATGCGACCATGACCTTCCCGCTCGCTTCAATGTCGAGAAAAGAAAAAAAGTCTTATCGAGAGCATTCCCCGCTGAAACTAACTTTAGAGGCAGTTGCCGTACAATAAAACTCGTACAGTACTGAGTGTGCACGTAGAACAAACGCCTTGTAGACCAATCCACCCTATAAGTGAGATACATTTTCTCAAGTCATAGGATCTCTTCCATGCTGTCTCCAGGTTTCAGCCATTGTTCCCAAATTCCATTGCACCTCGCAGAGAGTGAATGTTCACTCCAGGCAGTAGTAAGTGATGCGAAGCGATCGATTGATTCTGTCATGGTGAGTGGGCCTGTAAACTGTTATCTGGAATATCTGATTGGAGCTTTAGCACTTTAGCAACCGCGTATTGATGGGCCGAAGAACCCTTGCACCACATGTGCCCCTGTAGGTTTTGGTACCTCTTAGTGGTCACTGCCCCGCCATTTCCTCCTTCCCCAGCGCGACCGCGTTTGCACTTCCAGTGGTGGCTCTATATACTTGATGCACTGGCTCACACCTAACTAAGTTCATAAACACCAACTTCCATTGTATTGTTTTCGCAGCACCACAAAACTTCTCTTACCCCACGTCGCAAGATAGAAACGAGTAGCTCCTTTACCGCCGCCCTTCCCGCTCATCCAAACAAATCTCCAAAACATCCCTCCTTCCACTTCGCAAGCACTGAAATCAACCCTTAATTCGCTGTCCATGGTGCCCATCGAATCTTCATATCGACTACCAGCCAACAAATAACGAACATCCCCCGGCGTCGATGAGCTCTCCTTGAGCTCAAAACTTTCAAACATGGTCGGACGCCCCCGCCGGGCGTCTACGTCAAGTGTCGACACGGTAGACGAGAATAGAGTGTCATGGCTTCAAGAGAAAAACGTCCTGCGATATCAGCACGGTGGTATTGACCCGGAAACATGTTTCGAACTCAGAGATGCTGTGGTTCTCAACAAAGACGGACACACTCTCGAAAATGCCCTCGACGTAGCCACTCGAGGCCCCTACATCATCCGTGGTACTCTCATGATTGACGATGACCAAAAACGACACCGTTGGTTTTCCCCAAACTCCGATTTCCATGCGAGCATCCATCATGTCTAACCACAACTTCCAGTCATCAAAAAAGTCGGTTCATCGTCCCCTCTAGAAGTAAGAAAATGCAGCAACAACTCGATCGGAGAAGATGAGAACGGAACCCCCATCATCTGGGTACAAGGCACATGCGCTTTCTACGAGATCTCCCCGTCACCGGCCTATGCTCCCATCTACAGGAAGATGCGAGATGCAGTGCTTCTCTACTATCGCATCATGGCAATTTACACTGAAAAGCAACCTAAGAAAGCTAAGAAGAGTAAGAAGGACATTGAGAAGGAGCTGAACCACGTATTCCATCAGGTTTGTGCTGCCAGTCGCTTTATCCAAGGTCCACGGCGTTATTAACTATGTTCAAGTACGCTACTCAGATCGGTGATGGTTCGACTCTACAGATAGTCAAGGATAGATGCGATGAGCATGCATCGTTCTTGATCTCTCAATGCCTCCAGGACAGTAACGAACTCGACTGGACTACCACCCCTTTCTACAAGTGGATGATCGATAGACACCCTGTGTGTACCCAAGCAACGCCCATGTGTCTACACATCAAACTAACTTAGTCCTCAGGAACTCTATAACAAAGAGATACAACGTCTGGATAAACCTGCTCAGCCCAGACGATCTCCTTCTGTCGAGATCCGCGATTCCCCAGCATCACAAATACTACCTTCGCGAACCCGCAATGGTTCCTTGGCTCCTCCCACGGTCCGTAGCAATGCTACACCAGAAATCGTCAAGCTTGAGGATAGCCCTCCTCGGCTTCGGGCATCTAGGTCGCGTTCTGCCACTCACAGACTCGATGATGATGTTATCGCCTTGGCTAGTTCAACTCGATTGTCAAGAGATACATCAGCAGTTTCAAGGCCCGCAAGTGCGCAGTCTTCAGTGGGTATGCCTTCTATCGTTCCCCTTGTGAGTGAGGTATCCAGCGTGGTGAACGACGAGGGCGAAACTCCCTTCCAGAGTGTATTGAATGCCCTTGAGCGGTCTGCAGAGATCTGTGCCAATACCAAGAATGGCATGACTGAATCAGCCGTTATCAACAGGCTTTATTTCGACTATAGATTTCCCAACTACCGAAGCACTCAAACAGCATCTCACCGCATTCCCGTCAAGGAAATCCTCCACTACAACGCCAATGCCCTTCTTCGGGTTCTTGATAGAGAGAAGTACAGCAGTCATGGGGATGGATTCTATTTGTGGCTACAGGAAATCTCTCAGGAACCATTTGATCCTGTCGTCCTCAAGCCTACGGAATTTCCGTTCCACGTAGTTCCACGAAGACGATCTAATAAGCCTTCTCAACCAGCACCCACCATCCCAGCTGAAGTGACTCCAATGAATCTCAATGACGACCTCCCCAGTCCATCTCGCTCCTCGCCGGCGGGTAAGAGCCTAAGGAGGCCGGGTCGTCCATCTGGTATCAAGTCGAGCCTTCGCCTATCGACTGCCTCAAAAAAGCGAGCTCACTCGGATGTTGACAGTGAGTCTGAGGACGAAGAGACAGAGCCCAAGAAATCGCACTATTTTTTGGGCGAAGACGATATCATGGAGGATGACGGCCACCAGAGTTTATCTGAAGATGAAGCATCTCATCAAACATCTGGAGAGCCCATCAAGATCTTCCTGAGGGCTGACAACATCCCTACCACGGTCCCACGTGGCCCTGATGAGACTTGGGTCTGTGAAGAAGAGGATTGTGGGTACATCGTTCGTGGAGGGGACGTTCGAGATTGCCGAGACCGCATCAGGAGCCATTTCAACGAGCATGAGCAGCAAATGGACCGTGTGAACCTCGCCATGACAGAGGGTTCACGCGGACATCTTCCAGTAAAGTATGTTTATTTTCCTCCTTTTCTTCTTCTTGTCGAACTACACACTCCTCATGCCCCTGCCACCACCATTGGGACCCCAATTCTTGTTGGTGAAGAGGCCAGTACTGCTGCCTCGACGCCTACGATGGCCAACAGCCCCGTTGCATCACACACCTTCCAACCCCATACACCTACACCATCGCCCAGAAAGGCCTCAGTACCTGTGACAAGACAAAATTTCACGTTCATGGTCGACGGGTTTCGAAGACGTCCTCACCCCGTGTCAGACAGCATTGATACACTAACGTTGTGATGTAGTCACCTCATGGACAAGCTCAAAAAGTTGGGTGAAACATCCCAAGCTGCCGAGAAGCTCGTACTAGATGGCATCGTATTGCCCCAGCGCATTAAGCGAAATCTGCTTGTTTAGTTTCGTCGGATTGAGGAGCCCTTGCTTAGCTCTCCAACTTGCTCTCTCCCATGAACAGGCCTGTATTCTTTGTTAGGGACGGAATGATACCCATGCATCTTGAGGCGTTGACCTCGATGAGATATGTGTTTGATGGTTTTGGTAGGTAGTATGGTATTCAGAACATGAGTCAGAAGGTCCCACGGCTTTCTTACACACAATGTCACACAATACAGGGTGAGAAATACAATACCTATAGATCAACCCAGTCACGACTTATGTATGAATGATATTAACAGTGTACAAAATCTCCACAATAATCATGAAATATCCTATCAGTGCTTATCATGACAAACTTTGGTCAAACAGTCTGTACTATGACGCGAGGTCAAGCCAGGTGTTATGACGATGATGTATGCTACTAAATCCGACAATTCGATCAACTTGATTGACTTATCTTCGGGGATAGTGAGTCTTGGGTAGCAGACAGTACCTACTTGATAAGACGATGGCTAGGATGACTGGCTGAAATCAGGCACTTCGTCTTGCCGTAGGAGGGAAAGCAGTCTAAAGGATTTTTGAAATTACCTATCTCAATAACAATTCCATGCACCAGAACAAAACTCGGTCTCGAGAGTTTATTAACTTAATTATATAATAGCACCTCAGGTTCCATGAACCACAATTCTCAAAATGACACCTGGTAAGCTCTTTTCAATCCATGTCCGTTTCTACTGTACACACCGAATTTCACCACGCTCTGGCTCCAAATCCTTGGAGCTGAGTTCTCTAGCTGTCTGCTCCATCCGTCGCCATCTCGTCCTTGGTGGCATTCTTGCCAACCTCTAACGCAAACGCCTCCTCGATGGCGCCCATCCTCTTGAAGACACGCAGCCACCGCTGTCCCCAGCGGCGGATCATGGCCTCGCCATCACTTGTTCCATCGCCCTCCTCCATCTGCTCATCCTTACTTCCGCCGGCCCAGCTGACAAGAGCGTCGTTCATAGCGCGGAAAAGTTCCTGGACCGTCTTCATCTCCTTGGCACGAGTCTCCTCGTCGGTATCGGGAGAATTAATGACCTGGCGACTGCGGGTTGACAGTTTGATGACTGTGTTCTTGATGAGCTCGAAGATATGAGGCTCAGCAAGGCTTGAGCCTCCATTGGTGCCGTTTGCCGGTGTGCTAGCAACGAGCGCCCAGTCCACGACAGTAAAGGGGGTCAGAATCGAGAAGTTGAGAAGCTTCTCGATAATGGATAGAGCAATACCAGGGTGTGCATGCCAATAGCTCATAACAGCAGAAATAATCTGAGCACGCGCGGCCTCCGAAGCATCGCCTGCTTCAAGTAGCCTACCCTTCGCCCTATCAATGCAGGCAAGAACGTGGCTCAGCGACTTGGAACCAACCCAGCAGATGGCAGTTACGAATACATCTGTGCTAGCAACCAGAGGGTCCAAAGAGTGCTCTGAAGCTTGGGATTGAATGCTCTCAATAATGGGTTGAAACTCCTCATCTGGGGCTTTTCGTCTCAAAAGAGCAGCAATCTCCTGACCTTCCTTCGAGAATGGAGTATCTATGGTATGTGTTAGCGGATGGTGCTTGATAATGTAGCGATACACATACCAGGGTTTTTGAACTTGAAGTCGGGAACATCCTTCTCCTTCTCGGGGCCAACCAGGGGTAAATAGGGCTCAGGCAAAGTCTTTTGAATTCTCTGGGCAAAACTGAGTCGCACTTCCTTGTCAAGCGCTCCCTTCAGGAACCACTTGCTGGGGTTGAAATCGGGCAGTTGAGCATCGTCTACCCATTCAGCCCACTTCCAGGTGAAACCGAAGTTGCTGAGATGGTGAGAGAACCAATCCATGAATCGATAGCTCAGCTCCAGGTCCAGTCGTGGGCTGTTGCGGTATAGATATCGGATGGCTCTGCCTAGACTGGGCGCGATGGCTGCGGGCGCCAGCTTGCAGGCCTCCGTGAGAACCGAATGGTAGTACACAACCTTTCGCTCAGGTGTTGGCAGCTGAAAAAGCTGGGAGAATACGGTATCAACAGCAACATCTTCAGGCTTCCATGTATTCTTCCCGGTAGGGAAATTCTTTAGGTCGTCAAAAGGCGTAGCACGCTTGACAAAGGTGCCTTCAGCGAAATAACAGTCCAGGTCCATCAAGTAACGAGCAGTTACGTTGCGGTTGAAGTCCAAGATGTTGATGGTATCGAGGAGACCATCTCGAATGAGCGATGCGGCAATATCGGTGACGGCAGGAACTGAAGGCACATCCTGATCAGAGTATACGGAGAAGTAAATCTCGGGGAACAAGGGTCTGGGTCCTGCGATGACCGTCGCAGGAATAGCAATAGCGGGAAGCGCATGCTTAGGCGCATTCGAGAGTTTGTCCTGTGTCTCGACATCTTCCAAGGGCATCTCCCAGGGGCGAGGCAAGCATGACAATTCCCAGTCCTTGGCTGCTTCGCCCTGAAGCTGGTTTTGAAGCAACATGCACACGCTTAGTGATGTTCCAGGGCTCTCCTCTTTACCTTCAGGATGGTAAGGATCGACGAGGGCCTGGAGGGCATGGGGTTCTGAAGCAATGATGTCTGTCTTCTCCATCAATTCTGCTGCCTTTTGCTGGAACTGTCCTGGGGCAGACACCATAATGTAAGGGATAGTCAGTAGAATTATCTTGACAATTTCCGTGCCGATAGTCTGTAAACAATTAATATTTGGGATTCAACTCCAGATTTATCAAACTCACATCATCCGAACTGGCTGTCTGGAGGTCTGCCGCTCGGCTGAAGAGCTCCTCCAGAAGTGGGAAGAGGCCATCGCCCTCGAGCAAAGACTGCAGGCAAGCCAGAAACTTGAGCAGGAGCTTCACGTCCCGCCATTCGCCTGCAGCGATCTTATCTGTCGTGATTTGCGCAATGCGAGTGAGGATCTCATCAACAAATTCGGGTTTCATGGTGTTGATGATGAGCACGACAGCGGCGACGAAGGGGGTCTTGAGGGGCTGCTCGAGAAGAAGCTGTGTTACAAGCTCAATGAACGTTCTGCGCAGGTTTTCGTCATCGTGGTTCTCGGCCACCATGTGCGCAATGGATTGAACCTCTTCGGCCCATCGTCGCAAAGGTGAGTCTGCGATGCTGAGAAGTTGTCGTCGGACGCGCACGGGAAGAGGTGCAGAGTCAACCCGTCGTCGCTGGTTTCGGCGATCGTAATGATCATCGTCGTCTAAAGAAACAGGCATTAGCAGTTGCATCAAAGGGAACGCGACAACATCGCGTAGAAGAGCTCATCTCTGGCTCATACCAACTCACCTCGATATCTTCTCTTGCGGTGCCCGCCATGGGGTCGTCTATCGTAGTCGGCCATGATGCGCTCGTTGACCTTGGGTGCGCAACAAGTCGGCGTGTCAATGATGATCGGTATTGATAATAGTTTGAAAGTTTGATATGCGAGAGTGTAAAAGGGCGAGGCTGCGTCACTGCTAAAAGCTCGGGAAAAGGTACCTCCACTGCAGTTTAGTTTGGCTGTGCATGAACTAGCTTCGGATTGGAGAATGCGACAGTACAAAGTGAAAGGTATCGCGAGGCTAACACGCTAACACCTGAGCTGAGACTTGATGCCTGAGGCACTTATGGCAAACTTTAGTCTGGCTTTTATATCCAGAGACGTAGAGAGGAAAGTGATTTTGCTATAAATTGAGTAGTGAAACCCTAATATAGTAATAGAATTTTTATTTTATTGGTATTGAAGTCTATCTTGATCCCTTACTCTAGCTTTCAGTGACTAATCAGCTTTTAAAACGGCAGTATTGTTTGAATAAATCAGTATTCTTCTCCTTATAGACAGACATAGTATCCCGGTTTAAGACGAATCAGGATATAGATAACTTAGTACTAAGCAATTGAGTCTTGAGGAATACTCACTCCTCATAGAATTATTCAGTAGGCGACTAAAGGCCAATTTGCAGTATCAAGTAGGCCCCTAGTATCGGTTCTGCACGATTGTTACTTCAACAGAAGCTTAACAATGATAAACATAAATTAGTAAACGTATAAATTTAATCAACTTGCGCGTTTCAAAGTCTAGACATAAAGTCCCTTGTTTTCCAGAGACATCAAACCCCTCCAACGTGGAACGTGCTGTAATACATCACGTCATTCATTTTTCTGCCTCTTATTTGCAATTCATAACCAGTCCCTTATTTTTTTTATCTCGTCTTGGACTTTTGACGACTAGACCAAATAATGCCAAACCTCTCCACGTCTTTGGGAAAGCGAGAGTAAAATGCCACAGGGCCATCCGTGGCCAGCTTCAATTGATAATTCCGTTGCAGCATCGAGAACAATATCGGGTGCCGGGCTGTGTCCTCCGCAGGCCAAGCCTGGCCAGACCTTTTGACCTCACTCCAGCGCCTCCAACCAGCATCAGGATCGGAACCCTTCGAATAGCCATGGCAAAGCCAGAATGTGGTACCAAGAAAGAAGAATTCAACAAATGTCATCCTCGCCATTCCCAAAGCCAACCATAGCCATAGCCGTAGCATTGGGTTCCTCCCTTGAGACGCATACAATGAAAAAAGAGCACCGGCCATCATCCGTCATGCATCGAAACGTGGTCTAAAAACGCAGATCCCTGTGGTATGCATCAATGGTGTCATCCCTCGTCGTGACTAGCCTTAAGGCAAAACTGAGAGCGGATTCATGAGGGCACGCACAACGCCCAATCCCCTCCCTGCCGGGAAAGACTCCAACGCTCGCCTAAAACACAAGCCTTCTCAGCTGGCCATCAACCCCTGTACACCGTGCCTTGTATTGTAGACCGATGTGATTAGCTTCAGGACCATATAGCGCCTGCTCGCCATCCGCCCCCGGCCTTGGCCTGGGCTGTTGCTCCCAACCACTTTTGCTTAGCTCGGTACTGGGAGTGGACGAGGCAGGTCTCTTCCAGAGCCGCGGAGAGCCTGAGAAGGGCACAAGCTCATGCCAACTACCCTTTGCCTCGACGCGAAGCCGGCTCAATCAAGTTTCGCCATCATCTCCTGCTCCGTCAAAGGTGTGAAGTTGTCGATATCAAGACCTTGTGATACCAGAACAGGGCGAATGTGTGCTGGAACAAGCTTTGAGTTCAGGCGTGGGGCGATCGAAAGTTCTGTCACTTGTTAGCTACTTTCCTTGTTTAACATATCATGGGAGTGGATCAGCGTACCGTGACGAGTAAAGTCGAATAGGGCAGGAAGTTCCCGAAGTTGGCCGGTACCATGTCGCGAATCGGGAAGCTTTGTACCAGGTTCTCGAAGCTCATCGAAGAAAGGATGAACCATGGCATCGATGGCCGATTGTCTCTCAGTTGGGGTATATTCGAGCAGGCGGGCGATAAGATCAATAGCATTGGCATCCGCCTTTCGGAAAACCTTGTTGAAAGGGTGAGGCTTGATTTGGGGGAACTTGTGCTCCATATAGTTGGGGTTCATGGTTCGAATTTGTTCCCGAGTAGGAGTACCCAACACCTTGATAATCTCGACAAGCTGGTCAATGCCCGACTCGCCAGGGAAGAGGGGTTGACCAAGCATAAGTTCAGCCATCACGCAGCCAGTAGACCAGACATCTAGCTGAAGTCAGCAAAAGATCGTATTTAATATAATGCCACAAAATCTTACCAATCTTTGTAGTATAGTTCGTAGCACCAAAGATGAGCTCCGGTGCGCGGTAGTATCGGGAACAGATGTATGAGACGTTGGGCTCATTGGGGACAAGGATCTTGGCGCTTCCAAAATCACAGAGCTTGAGAATACCGCTGTTGGGGTCCAGAAGAAGGTTCTGGGGCTTAATGTCTCGATGACAGATGCCCTGGGAGTGGATATATGCCAAAGCTCTGAACAGCTGGTAAATGTACAGCTTGACCTCGAGGATGGGCATGGTAGTCTTCATCTTGTTGAAAAATCGAGATGCTCGGTAGACGGTCTCGGGCACAAACTCTTGAACCAGGTTGAGGTAGACCTCATCTTTCTATGAGGGAATTAGCAACGGAGATAATGATGACCAGGTAGGCAAAGCTCCGTACACGTTCACCATTGGAATAATAGAAGGCCTTGAGCTGAACGATGTTGGGATGGCGGACGATACGCATAATCTGAAGTTCACGGTTCTGCACGAGTTAGCTTGTAGCTCAAGGTAGCGCTGGGTTGATATCGCGTACCTTGAACCTCTTGTCTTGAAGAACCCGCTTGATGGCAGCATCCTCTCCCGATGGAGACAGCTTGGTCTGGAAAACGACACCGAAGGAGCCGTTTCCGACAATCTTGCACTGCGTATATTGCAAGTCCCGAGTCTCACCAGTCACTCCATCTTGGACCTTCTCGCGGACCACCTCTGCAGTTGTGTCAGTTCAGTCACCATGCATCAAACCAGGCCCAAGCATTTAAGCCCAATGGCGGGGATAAAATACTGACCTCCCATCCGGAGGCTGTTGAAAGCGTTTGGCCGATGAGCCGACATTGTTTGAATGCTTAATTATTGTTCAAGGCGCGAGCGCGAGCAAAATAGGGCAAAGTCGCCTGGGCGTTTGAATGAAAGAGAAATGCGAAGAGCTATTGAGTGGGCGCCGTGGTGGGCAAAGGAAACGAGCCAATGCTTCTGGGGTTGGTTGAATTGATGCTAGATAGCAAGCAAAAGCTTTGATGACGATGTTCCTTCAGCAAAAAGCTAGGTTCGCGCAATAGACAAGTGTAGAACACTTGAATGACGATGGGCGAGTAATGTCTCGGTCGAGCAGGGTATCGGCACGGGCGCAGAGGGGCGTCTCGTGAGGTTATTTCTGCACGTAAAGCTTGACAACCGAAGGATCAGTGGCTGATGAATAACGGCTGCAGGCTGTCCTGAGTAGACTATAGAGTTTGTGTGAGTTGACGGCAACAGGGACGATGCGCGTAGAATTGGCAAAGCCAAGGGTATCTGGGGAAACAAAGAGAAAACCGAGGGGGAGAGTCGGTGGTGTTTTTGGTGGCACGGGACAGGCTGGAGGGGGGGCGGGGCAGAG